>OLMO02000231.1:15308174-15319533 GCA_900291935.2 Cassiopea xamachana | reverse complement strand
TGCCTGGCGGAATTGAAATATTTCGAAATCGACATTCTTTTGCGGCAAGAAATAAGCGTCGAGCTTTGCAATAGTAGTGGCATAATCGTGTGCTTCACCTTCAGCAACTGGTAGTGTATCGTACAGCTGTTGAGTTTCGGCACCCGCTTGATAAAGTAAAAGAGCTCGCTTTTGTGCATCATTTGTTACGTTGACGGCAAGTATGTATATCTCAAAACGGCGCTTCCATTGAGTCCAAGGCTGGCCTAACGAGGACGGATCTAACACAGGGTCAAATTGTGGAAGAGGAGAAACATTGATTCTACCTGCAGTTGCCATTTTGAGAGCGGTTCAACGAACGAAATACTAACGAAACGATATGATGCAGAGATACCTCGTCGCCATTATAACATCTGATCAAAAACCTTTTAATAATCCCGACAACCAACTACACGTGCTCTAAAACTATACTCATAATGTATGATAATTTATGATGACTAAATATGGAATCAAAAACATTATAATAAGTACTATGGATAAGCTGTGAAACATGTTATACACGTTGGAAATGGCTGGATTTGATGGGTCTCCGGTCTTAGTCGAAATTACATTCTCGCACAAGTCCCCAAATACAGTTTCCAATTATTTTTTCATTGTATTGGGCTTTATCTCTACCCTATCTGTTTCATATCTTGGTGGACTATTTCGCTTTGTTCTGCTGAGTTGGCACAAATATTTTCCTTGAGTCTGTCCAGGTGATCATCTAACATATAAAGTTTGAGTGACACTCTGCATCCATGATACTAAAAGCCTATATGGGATCCTTCACCAGCTGCCAGTAGCCTTCGTCTCTGTAGTTGCCAAAGAAGCCCTTAAAATCTGCCTTGAAACAATTCCATACTGCTTCCTAAATCCTATTGAGCTTAAAGGATCTAAGCCATAGGCTCCCACATGACGGTTCGGCTCCATACCAAATGTTCTTATCGCTGCTCCCAGTTCTGTCTCGTGGAATAGTAAAAATGGCTCTGTTGTTCCACAAGCAATACAAACATTCCATTGTTGAGAAGGAACATCTTCAAAATTTTAATGGAACTGTCTACAAAAGTCACACTCATTGGGCACAAACTGCACCCCAATGGCGCCAAATAGTCCAGTTACATTATAGTAGAGGCAGAGACCATCTCTTGGACTATAAAGCCTGGGAATGATTTGGATCAAACGTCTGTGACATGTCATCTACACACCTTCCTTGAGTAAATTCTACTGCTTCATTCTTGAGATGAAAAGCTCTGAATTGATCAATCCCCACATCTCTGATCAAGTCATTTATTTCTTTCTTGCTTGGACATTGAGGAAATGTTTATGGTATCTCAGTGATCTCGATGAAATTACACCACATTTGATTAGCTAGATTTTCAAAAGGAAGGTGTTGAATAATTGATTACCGAACTTTTTAAAAACCCAGACTTTTCATTGCTTAGTAGCACTTTTTCACTTATTTGAGAACTAAACAACACAAAAAATATGATCACTAGCCAGGAATAGAGAAAAAAAATTCGTTTGTTATATGGTGTTTGTTGGGGAATACTCCTAGCATTGCGTCACATGCGTACCATAGCAATGCGCAGTATTCTAAGTACTTTTAGAATGTTCTGGAACATTTGTACCATGTCATTATGGTACCATATATCGTGCCACACTTGTACCATACCATCATCGTACCACTTAGTGTCACAAGATCTTTAGCATTTTTGATATAAAAGAGTATACAATGTGTAGGTCTTCCAATAGTTGAGTTAGGTATTGACAGATTATGGAGTATTACATTGAAGTATTGAAGATGAAAGCCTTTTTTATTTGAGTCACCTGTGAATTAAGATACATTACATTAGCAATTTTGAAACATTTAATCTCTAGTACTCCTTTGACCCTTCAACCATTTATATTTCATAAAAGAGAAAATGGCACAAGGATGAAAGATGATGATTTAAGTGTGTTGCACCATTGTTATATGTCAGTACAGAGGGTCAGATTTCCTTGTCATTGCAAGAAGGATCAAGTATCCCTGACATGTCAGTGAAATATTTATGAGAGAATGGATTTCCCTGACATGACCGAAACCCTGTAATAAAAATTGATAAAAAGGACCGATGAGAAAAACGGATGAAATAATTATCGTGTATTTCCGCCTTAAGGGCATAAAGGAAGTGACAACGAGAAGTGATAAAGTGTAGCAAAGTGTACTCATCTAAGAAGACAAAAGCAGTGTTTGGATACCATTGCAAGTTGTAGACATCGTTGTGACACTCCTTTGACGGCTATGTTAGATGGGGCAATCTTTCAATGCAAGTTGGGTCGCAATGGTACTTGGAGCCATTGCAAATCGTTTTTTGTAAGGGGTGTTATACGCAGTAACGATCTCGGAAACTGGCAATGGTTTCTAAGGAATTCTTTTGTTCTACCAAACGACACCACTTCCGCCATTTCATCTCTTTATAAAGTCATTTCCTTTTCTGCCATTTCAGAACTGAAACTTTACACTGCGCCTGCACCTGACACACGATTGTGCAAGTTGCAAGAATCAATATTACATGGCGCAATTGCAACTAAAATGCTGAAAATCTTTGCGAAAAGGAGAGAAGATTTCTACTTCAAGCAACCGTGGCGAGATCAGAACTTGCAGAGCATAGAACTGACATGTTGCACGGGGGAATAGTCTTGCACTTGTGTTGTGATGGTTTTGCGACACAAGTTGCAAAAGAAATTGCCCCGCGTAACATAGCCTTTAAAATGATTTGCAATCCCTTAAATTGCCTTTGAAGCGCGAGTTGCCGCAAAAATTGCCCCATGCATAGGAGCTTTGAGGGATGATGACAAGAATTGTCTGCGGAATGCTTTGGGAGTGTGCAATAGTCTTGCTTCATTTGCTAGTTAATAGGCTTCGTGATTCTCCGAGACGGTAAAGTAGAAGTGGGTGGTACTTTATTCAATGCCATAGCTTCACAGTAAAAAGGTTTTTTATTAAGAAGTTTTCCATAATGAAGGAACTTTGACACTCAGCATACAGCCTTAATTGATGAGGTTGTCGAACAAGACCGTGTTTTCTTGTTTTGTTTATCCCTTTCCCATCTTACTTTGTAATATACATTGATGCTTAGGGCAGTTAAGTGCTCTAGTCATAAATCAAATGTTTATGTTTTGCGTAATTTTCACTCAACCACTCCAATTTTTTGCTCGATGGTGAAAATTTGCTTTCACTGGTTCCTTGCTGATTAAGGTGGTATTCCAAAAATCAAGTGTAGAGGTAGATACCTCGCATTAAATGATGTTTATATGGGAACAGTTTGAATAAGCGACTTAAAATTTCATATTTGCTACTCATAGTTGACTGTTGATTTATGCAGTCTTTGTTGACACTTTCTACTGTTGCTGCAGTTAAAAATATATGAAGAGGAGTGCGATTTCTTTACTTCCTCCGCTTTTACTCCTTCAAAATTTCGTTTTGCATTGGTGCTGTTGTGCATATGGGGGAGGGTTGTTTGCTCCACACGTAATGCAATGCAAGAGGGTCTCATGAACAAGCGTGACAGAATGTGATGATGGGTGGTGGGTGGTTGGAGAATAGCAATTTTAGTGTGACGTAATTATTGAATGCTGTAGGTTAAACCATGCTTAGGCAACATGCGGCCTGCAAGCCAAGTCCGCTCCGCGGGAGAGCTCTGATGCGGCCGCAAAGAATTTTGATGTCCTCTCCTGCGAATTCCTAAAGTTTTAAAAAGGTTCTGAAATTTGAGTTTTTGTGATTTAGCTAGATTATGTGAGTGTTCCCTGCAATATGGTTGAATTTTATTAGCAACCTCCCCGCCCGAGATAATCGTGATGAAATATTTTGCAAATGTCTGTCGGACTTGGGTGTAATCCTAGGCCGCCATTCCCAAAATTTAGGGATCTTGCGTGTCATCCGAGAGCCCTCTTTTCCAATATGTCTTGTAAGAACCCATGGGCATGCGCATAATTTTATTCTGTGTCTTCTGTTCATGGCCCGCGGTCTTTGATAAAAAAAATTGGCCCTTGTGAGAAATAAGGTTGCTCACGCATGGGATAAAGAATCAAAGCAAAAAGGAAAGAGTACTTCAGTTTTATGCAGCCAAAATTTCCCTTTTACTCCTTCTCAAATAACTAGCAAAATTCAATAATCAAAACACAACAGAGTTTTTAAGAATAAAACAACTCAATGACTTCATTTTTAGAGTAGACAGCAGGTTAATGAACAAATACTGCTAAAAAATATATATGTCTAGAGCTCAAATGTACACCCAAATAGGAAAACAATATCTAGTAGATTTAACAAGTGCGGTAAGTCTATAATCATAATTTTGTATTTGAAAAGTGCACATACAAATCAGCTTGCAAGACAGTTCATATGAAATATTAAGCAAGCATATTTGCTAATGTACTGATATACAATCTAAAAAAGCTCTATCATTACACAGCTTGTTGAAGGCCTGTTCCTCCTGGATTTCACTTATGCGCCCAGATACCTGTACATATGTCCAAATTTAGATGGTAAAAGATGGAATGATAAAGGAAGAATAGCTGGTAGGTCTCTTCTACCTAAATTCAAGACTTTATCTGCGTAGTTGAAAGTTCTCTTTACAGATTGAAAATTAAGGTTTTTTAAGCTTTCCATCGTTCTGAAACATTGCTCCACGCTAGCAAAAATACAGCTTGATTTAATGATGATCTGAAGGCCGACCACAGTTACAATCGCTCTGGTCGCCGACCAACGCGATTAAAGGCTAGCTTTCTCACACAATAAGTCGACCGTGGTCGCTATGGTGGCTTAGAGAGTTGAATCACATTCGACTTTTAAACGATCACGTAAAACTCGTCGCGTAGTCGCAAATTAGTGGAGCGCTATGCATCGCGACCAAAGCGAGTGCATTGGGTCGGCCTTAACTAACTAGAATTGTTTCTCTACTTATGGCAAGAGTCCATCATGCGCTTCTCCTAATTTCTCTTGCTGCTGCAAAATTGTAGTTTCTCGTCTATGGAAAGACTAACCAAGAGCACGTATTGAAAGTTTAGATTTGCGACTATAATAAAGGCCAACCCATACTCTAAACTACTAGAAACGTGCTAGGTGCGCTCTATGTGACCAAACTTACACTACTGTCATAGGGAGAATCTAGAGGAGAATTGAAAGGTATTTACAGTACTTATTGCTTCTAGATGTTAATGCTATGCTAAATTCAATAACAAAACAGTGGAATGATTAACGAAAATAAATGCACTACTATAAGTCCAATTATGCTGCTTTGCAAAATCTTTGGCTCCAAGTCAAGATTGTGTATTTGCATAACAAGGCCTATCAGTCACAGTCTATAGGCTGACATCGTTTCCTATAGGCTCAGTCCATTCTTTCAAAATTTTGAAACCCTTAATAGTAATTTCATCCTCAAAATTTATTTCATCAGAAAATTCCTTGTTTATAATAGTATTCCCTTGTGAATCCATAGTTATTGAAATGTTGCCGAGAATTTCTAAATTTGAATTTTCTAAGTCAGTAAGCTTGTCAAAAGAAAAGAAGCCAGCATAAGAATCTTCATCAAAAGCAGCTTGATCTGTTTCCGATGGGTCCCCTACAGAGTCTCTTGAAGGGCTTACATTCACTGTAAAATTTTCAATGCCTTCTACCTGTATGCATTGGTCTCTGGTCTGAAAACAATCCTGTTTTACATGATTTCGAGTAGAGGATATATTAGCAACTTCCCCCTCTGTCGATTCTTTTGGAAACTTTCTACATTTTTGTAAACTTTCCAGGGTGTTTTCACAGTATATCTTCTCAGTCTCGCAACAACTGCTAATATGAACAGAATTTTTGTTTCCTTCTTTCTTTATAACTGTGCCGAAAGTGCCATGATTCTCATGTGACTCTCTATCCAAATCATCAAAGTCCATTTCAACAGAACTATTTCTTTCCTCTTTCTTTACAACTGTGTTGATAGTGCCATGACTATCTAGCCGTTTTTTACCTATATCATCAAAGTCCCTGTCACAACAATGTGTCGGAGATTTTTGTAAAACATCCTTGTACACTGATGTCTGTTCATTGTCAATGCCAGCAATATCTATTTGGTCAGTGGTGTCATCCTCTTTTTCTGTGTCTAGGTGATCATGCAAGATTTTACTATCACATTGGTCTTCCTCTGATTGATCCCTATCTACCAAATCTTTACCTATACCATCAAGGTCCTTGTCGCCACATTTTGTAGGAGATTTCTGCAAAAGATCCTCATGCAATGACGCCCTTCCACTGTCAATAACAGCAATATCCGTCTGATCAGTGATGCCCTCAATGCATGACAAGGAACTGGCATTGCCTTTTGCAGTGTCTAGGTGAGCATGCAATATTCTACTCTCAGATAGGTCTTCTGATTCTTCCTTGTCTTCTGAATCTTTACCTACACAATTAAGGTTCATGCCACAACAATTTGCAGGAGATTTTTGTAAAACATCTTTATACAATGCTCTTCCACTATCAAAGCCAACAATATCTGTCTGGTCAGTGATGCCTTCAAAGGATACCATGGAACGGGCATTGTCTTTTGCAGTGCCTAGGTGATCATGTAAGATTTCATTATGACAATAGTTTTCTTCTGATTCTTCTCTATCATCTGGATCTTCACCTGTACCAGCAAGGTCCCTGTTACAACAATTTGAAGAAGATTTCTGTAAAACATCCTCATGGAATGATGCTCTCCCATGATCATTGCCAGCAATATCTGCCTGATCAGTAATATCCTGAATGCAAGGTGAGGAATTAGCATCCTCCTTTGCAGTGCCTAGATGATCATTTAAGATTCTACAATCTTCTTTAGATTCTTCCTTATCTTTTGGACCTTTACCTATACTATCAAGGTCCCAGTCACAACAATTTGCAGGAGAATTCTGGAAAATGCCCTTGTGCATTGATGTTCTTCCAGTGTCAATGCCAGAAATATTTGTCTGATCTGTGATGCTCTCAAAGCATGGCATGGAATTTGCAACCTTCTTTGCAGTGTCTAGGTGATCATGTGAGATTCCACTTTCACAACTGCTTTCATTTAAGTCTTCCTTATCTTTTGCAGAAGCTACTACTCCTTTAGCAGTGCTGCCTTGTCTATTTTCCATTGTCGAAAGATCAAATCGGGGAGTGCGTCGCCAAAGAATTTCTTGAAAAACTGATAGGACTTTTTCCTTAACAATATCTGGGAGATCAGATCTCTTCAATGAATCAAGGACAATCAATGAGGTTGCATGAAGTCTCTTTGCAAGCAATCTATGGACAACATAAAGTAGCAGTTCTCTACTTGAAGAAGCAGCTTCTTTTAGTATTTGGAGAAGTTCAAACTTATTCTCGTGAAGTAATAGACATTGAAAAAACTCTCGACTCATCCACTGCTCTGGTACATTTAGTGGACATGTTTTCTGTGGATATCCTACATCATTCTTGGCAAAAGAAGGTTCATTTTCACATGCTTTGTCATTAATAAGTCTTTCATTATTAGTGGCATATCTCCTTGCAGAAAGAACAGCTGCACCTACAATTTCATTGCAAGTGGGGCGGTAAAAGTATGGATATCTTGGTGGGGTATGCAAGTCTTGATGAAACCTCATAATTCCCGTTCTATCATCAACAACAGGAATACCAAGTCTGACAATGTCACTTCGAGGAAACATCATATTTCCACAATTACTTTGATAAAAATTACGTTTTCGGCTATTGTTGACATAATTTTGCTTTGTTGGATAGGTTGATGATGTGCTAGCAAACTGAAATGACCCACTATTAGTCCATTTAGTGTGTAGATGATTTCTTACATTTAAGGACGGTCTCTGTGACAAGGCATGGTTTGCATCAAGAGGTGATAGATAGTTGTGCGAAATGACATTCATTTCAGGCCTTGGAGGGTACATGATATAGCCTGGAGGTGCTTGAAATCTATTAGTGGAGTATCCAATGTGTCGGAATTGTCGGCTTTCAACAACATTGGTGGGATGCACACAGTTATTTTGCTGTGTTCTTGAATGTTGAAACTGTTGTAAGTCTGTGGGTAAAACACTTGCATCTACAAATCTTCTATTTTGATACCTTACAGTGGGTTGCCTTGTTGCATCACGAAAGCTATCTGGCATCGCAAATTGATTTCTTGGAATTCCATGAAGCATAGGTTCATTCTGACATCCTAAAAATTCATGACAACCGGGATATTCAAGATCTGTTGGATGCTGCAATCTTTCTGTTGAATGAGCTCCAAAATTAGATCTTTCTAGTCCACTTCTTAATTCAAACTCTTTATGACTAGGACTTTTGCTAGTCTTTGACTCTTTTGGCGTTTTCTTAGCTATATGGCTATCTTGGTTTATACCACTATGAACTGCAACAATTTTTGGATATTCTCCAAAATCATAAGCAACACCAACACACAAGTTCGATTCATCCACTACAGAGTCATTTTTGTAGCTATCATTGTTGAACAATGAAACTTGTGTTCTACTAATCGGTGAGTGGTCTTTACCCCCATCACAATGAAGATGACCTAAAACAAAAAGTAAATTGAAAAATACTATCCTGGATTACTGTGTCTTTCAACTATTACACATTTCACTTTAAAAAGTAGAGCAAATATGGGGAAATTTTCATTTCACCAATCGAAAGAAGACAAGGCCTTATGAGTGTATAATTGGATCCATTATACTCAATAGACTGTATGCCTAGTGACGACAACTGTCGTGTGGTACGCAATACATAGCGGTACTAGTAGTCATGGCTTTGGTGGAGTTGTTGTGATTTGTGTGGGAATGTGCTGGTGTATAATCAAAAGAAGACTTATAGTGACCATTGTATGGTAAAACATGGATAACGAGCCTGAAATTTTCAACGACTGTGTTCCTAGTTTCCTTCAAAACTCTAGCCTGATGATCTATGTTTCCCTATTGATGCAGGAGCAGCTTTCCCCGCTATGTCATCACATACNCAACTGCTCAATTCATAAAAATTGCATTCAAAGGTTTTAGCAACGAAACCTGTCCTTAGTAAAGAACAGCAGGATTCAGCACTGTAGTTGCAATGGTGCTGCAACACTGCAAATGCAAGTGCAAAAAATCCTAAGGCCAATTTCAAGTGAGGAATGTGCAGTGGCTTTTCCCTGATAGTTTGAGTGAAAATTGAATTGAGTTCAACTTCCATTTCGCTTGCAAAATTCTTTCACTAGCAAATCAGAATCCATATCGGCTTGGCAAGGTGCCACATTCTGGTGTTTGTGCTGTAAGCAGGAACAGCAAAATGACATAAATAGAAGTAGCAACAGGAAACCCCTCATCGTATAAAACGGAAAATGCAAATTAAGAAAGGTCTCTGACTCATGCAATTCGTTGCAATGAAGAAGAGAGTCAGAATGTAGGCAAACGGAGAGTGCAACAGGGTAATGAAGTCGCACTTTATTAACAAGATTGTTATGCTTTCTTCTCTATGGTAATACTCTGTGATCCGAGGGCCCTTGTTTATATCTCCTATGTTGTTAATGTCGGTGCAAAGCGAGCAAAATCAAACTCTCCATGCACGATGAGTTCACAAGTTAATTATTTTGCGGAGAGATTTCGCATTGAAACTGTTTACTCGAAAAATTTCGCTGAGTTTTTCCTCTTTGGAACTTGGGCTTTAAATAGCAAAGAGTGAAACTGGCATAAGGATTTGGAGAATAGCCTGTTTGGGCAGCTGAAAGGTTGCGACAATAGGGCTAGACATCTAACTGAATGTCTCCAGAATTCATTGAAACATGAAGCACAAAAAGATGAAAAGAAAGATAGTGAGACAGCACCATCACGTAGAGCAAAACGGCTGGTGCTAGAGAAAGACTGGGGGACCATAGCACCCATCAAAGCAAGTTGAACTTCCATCAGAAAGTAAAGAACTCTATTCACAGGTTTATAATCCCACAACAGGAAAGTCCGCCCCCATCGCAAGCCTCTTGGCGCCAATCCCCTGAGAATATGATCCCTTTGAAAACAAGCGCCTACATAAATAAGTAAAAACTAAATAAAACGGCTAAACATAGTTCTGCTAAGTTTGATAGAAAGGCTAATATTGATGTTGACAACCAATTGAATTGCTTAAGCTGTTCTGTTTTCAATCATAGCCGTTGTTTGAAGTACGCTCTTTATATTGCACTTTATGTCACTATGTTGATAAAGTGCCCAGAGCTATGATTTATAAATTAATTTCTGAAATGTGAACAAGACCCCGCATACCCAAGAAACAGCGGAGATCTGATCTAAACTAGATCATAATTGAGGCCCTGTTTACACTGCTACAGATAAGTTGTTACTCCATATCACAAGTAGTATGGATTGGCCTTCCATCTACACTATTCTTAGCAATCCGTAGCAATACTGATATTATGCGGTATCACTTTTGATTCCTTTGCTATAAGGATCAAAAGTGATCCGGACTATTGGACCAAAAAGTGATCCTTGGCAGTGTCAACGAAGCCTTAAAGTGAGAGGCGAAGCTAACGAAAATTTTAGGTAAGGTGCACAACTTCAATTTGCCGAGAAACAGACTTCGTTGGACCCCAATTTACCGACAAAAAGGACTTCCCTTGAGTTTCATCAGCCGCACAACGGTGACGAGTAATATTGATATTCGGCAATTGTGCCGACTAGCTAAATATTGCAACTGTAGACAGGCAGGGCATCTTTTAAGAAAACTTGGCTAATGGGGCAAATCATGGGAATTGGCGCATGCAAGCACAGATAGCAAATGGGTATGGCGAAGCTGAACGCCAATGCATGAAAGGTTGTATGCCAAGGCATTCCATTCATAGTTGAGATCAGTGGCGGCACTACGGGGGACTGGGAGGACTCCTCCCCCCTACTTCTCGCCAAAATCAATTTTTTAATTCATCTAAATTCGCTGATAAAATGTTAGGGTTGGGGTGAGAAACCTCTAGCAATATTCCTACATTAGTGTCGTAACCAAATAGCATCATCGTTTTAGCGCTTGTCACCCAAAATTCCCCAGTCTGCGATAGCTGATGCGGTTCCTGGTTGAGATAAGGGAGAATGGGGGTCTAGGGGCTTGCCACCAGAAAACCTTTTAGAATTGGACTGTCAGAAACGTCGGNGAAAACGTCCCTTTGCAAGTTCGTTTCATTTCATTTAAAACTCTTTATTCACTGCAACCTCTTCAGCTAATGCTGCTTTCCAGGGTACCGTGATAAAAACATTTACAATTTAAAATACAATATATATATACAAATATATATATATACAAATATGTATATATTTATGTATATATATATATATATATATATATATATATATATATATATATATA
>OLMO02000231.1:15280785-15300120 GCA_900291935.2 Cassiopea xamachana | reverse complement strand
TATATATATATATATATATATATATATATATATATATATATATATATATAGAATAAAGCTAAATATCCTAGCTACAAAGCTACAATGACGACAAAATAACATAAGAAAAGAAAAATACCACAATCGATATTTAGGCCTAAATGCACGTCCTGAGGGTGCTTGTTTAACCTCAGATTCAATGCTGTTCCAAGGGTGAGCACCACATTATGCAAACGATCTCTGCCCATTAGCCGTCTTGATAAAAGGCACTCGCAAGTCAGTCTCAGAGTATCTCAAGTAGATAGCGCCTCGTAAAGAGTTCTGTGAAAAAACGGTTGAGGGAAAAGTTGGCAAGAGACCATTTAAAGATTTTTAGACCATGGTCGCTGTGTCTCATTTAACAATTTCGGCAATAGTTGGTCAGTTTAGCTTTTGAATTACGGCACCAGCAAGAATTACAGCATCATAGCTACTCTTTGTCACCATTCTGCAGCACAGTTTTGTAACTTCTGCAGTGTAGGCAGCCTTGTTTCTCTACAGCTCCTCCACACAGAGGTTACAGTAACGGAAATAAGGTTCAACGATATCTATCTATCTATACATATATATATATATATATATATATATATATATATATATATATATATATATATATATATATATATATACATATATATATATATATATATTTTTATATATATATATATATATATATGGTGAAGAGCTTCCTGTGGTAGTAGTTTCTTAACATACTTTCAATTCCCTAATGCACCAGATACTTCAACACATACAAATCCAAGAAGTTCATCCCAAACAAGATGCTGGTAAAGCTGAACCCCCAAATATTTAGCTTTTTCTACAATCTCAATTTCAGTCATAAATAACAAAAGTAGGGGGCTCTAACTTTCTATCAGAGATCTTCTCAAGGTTTGGCCGAGATCCTACCACCATTGCTTGACTCCTAATCAAATTTAGAGAAAGTTTACTTCCATGAAGCCATTGCTTCAGATTGCACAAGTCCCTATTAAGATTTTCATAGAGATGAACGAAAACTCAAATGAAATGAAATGAAACTACGGTTCCCACAAATGCAAAACACAAAAGTCAATACACAAAACGAAATCTCAATACACAAAACTAAATTTCGATACACAAAACGAAATCTCAATACACAAAACTAAATTTCGATACACAAAACTTTATTCCGATACACAAAACTGAATCTCAATACACAAAACTATATTCATGGACACATGCTGATTAATGATTATTTGATCTTACACCTATCAATCATATTTAGACATAGACACCCCAGAATGCCCAGCCTAAGGTCTGAAGTCAAATATATAGGAAAAAAACATCGTTTGTAAATGTATAACGGCTTTTCCTCCCTACAAATATATAAAATCTAAACTTCGTTTTTAAGTTTGCAAGTATATAAGGTCTAAGCTCGAACGAGAAGCGCAGTAACATCGCAATGTTAATAAAGCAAAGCAGACGATCCCCGTTGAAAACTGATGGGAGACCCGTCCGAATCCTTTCCGTCCGGCCTGAGATAGCTCTCCAGAAAGATAACCAAGAAAATATTGAAAGAAAATATTCCAATGATAACGACCTGGGAGTAGCGGTTTTTGAAGAAAGATTAGGGGGGCAAAGGGGCTGAATTTGCCGAGCATTTTAGAAGAAACAAGTGTAGTTGGCAAATGCTTAGGGAAAATTTGTCGATTATGCGAGGTTTTCATAAGAAAAGGTGTACAAGAAACTCAAGGCACAAACAAGAAAGTTAGTTTTTTAGTAAAATGTCGTGTATTTGGCTTTTGGTTTACAACTTTTGCCAAGAATTTGCCCACTCGACAGCACATGGAGGTCACTTTGCCTCTCCAAAATTCGCTACCACGTCAAGGATTGCTTAGACTAGTCATTTAATTATGTAGGGTCTACACAGTCAAACGGCTAGCCCAGGCAATATAGCACTATGTCATTCGAACATTCAATAGTGACTATCTTCCTGGAGAGCTATCTCAGGCTGGACGGAAAGGATTCGGACGGGTCTCCCATCAGTTTTCAATGGGGATCGTCTGCTTTGCTTTATTAACATTGCGATGTTACTGCGCTTTTCGTTCGAGCTTCGTCGTCGTCGTATAGTGCCTTGTCAGATACTGACATTGGATGTCACAGCATGATATAAAGTTCTGTTTTCTGCCAAATGAATGATGTCCACTCCTCTCCTGTCTAAGCATTTGCCTAACCACCCAAGAATTGTCTGTCTTTGTCTTCCTCTATCTCTCTTTCCTTGTACTTTCCCTGTTACCACTTCATACTCAATGCCTCCTTTCCTTACTATGTGTCCAAAGAAGCTACATTGTCTCTTCACTATTTGCTTCATTAATTGTCGTTCGAGCTTAGACCTTATATATTTGCAAACTTAAACACGAAGTGCAAACCTTATATGTTTGTAGGAAGGAAAAGCCGTTATATATTTACAAACGATGTTTTTTCCTTATATATTTGACTCCAGACCTTAGGCTGGGCATTCTTGGGTGTCTTTGCATAATATGATTGATAGGTGTAAGATCACATGATAATTAATCAGCACGTGTCCATGAATCAAGTGTTGTGCATTGAGATTTAGTTTCGTGTATCGTCTTCTGTGTTTTGCACTTGTGGGACACCGTATGAAAGAGATATTTTGCACAAATCTTCTTTTCTGTTAAGCCTGCTTTCCACTGAGCGAAAAGCTGTCGAGCAAAGGCTGGCAAGATTTAGAGCGACAGCCGCATGTGATTTCCACACAAACCAGGACATGTCGCGCGAAAATCAATGTTGACAAGTTCTGTAGAATTACCATGAACAGAAAGTAATAGAATGGTCAGTGGGAGGGCTGCTTCCCCTAGCAGCGAAGAAATGGAGGGTTGCTTCTATTAAATGACTTTATCTGCTTCAAAAATGACTACAGGCAAAAGAAATGAAATGTAGGAAAGCTTTCTGGGCCCTTGGTGCGGAAAATAGACCAAGAGCCCTTAAAAAAGGGCTCCTTACAGATAGTGAAGCTGTCTGAGATAATCCACTGTTAATAGACCTTTCTCAGATGAAACTTGCCAGAATCATTCCCAAAACCAGGGTGTAGTGGAGGTGTAAGGAGGAATAACGCTGATATATTTTCTAAAATGTTTGCTTTTAACTTTGCCCTGACCACTGATACAAATCTTGATGAATTACTAATGGTTAGTTTTCAGTGAAGTGAAAAGGGCGCACTTTTTATTCTGCAAACAAAAGAACAATGGCGCCCACAATGTCCTGAGTAGTTTGGCTTTCTTGAAGCTGTCTTAAAATTCAATTTAAAAACTCTCCTGATATGCTTTGTCCTTCCATGCTATTTAATGCTTAAAATGTCTTCGTGAATTATAGGCCATGCTATGTAATAGGGCAATGACTGTAGTGAGGACATAAATGCTCCCGTGCATTTCCCAAGGAAACGTTTTGATTGGCTATCGCTCAGAACGGTCGCAGAAAAGTTGAACTCAATCCAACTACCAAAACTGTTCGTGCGTTCGCCAGCTATCACTCGGCCCTGCCCAAGTTGATGAAATGCGCATGCCCACTAGTCCATTCGCTGAGTCGCGCGACCAGTTTCGCTGAAGTGGAAACCGGCCTTAAGTACCTTGAAGCGAAAATAAAGCTAGAGAACGCTGTGTTTGTTTTTAAATCTTATACTTCCTAAGCTCTTACGACTACATCACTGCCCAAACCTGTGCACTGCGAAACGCAGTCCATACTGCCTTGCATGGCCTTTGTCGCGCGAGCGCTCAAAAAGTTGAACACCTTTCTACTTTTCTGCGACAAACACTGGCGAACCTGCGATAACCATCACGTCAAAAGCGCATGCTCAAAATACAAAAAACCTTGTCGCTCGATAGCTTTTCCCTTAGTAGAAAGTAGGCTTTAGCTAATATTTTTGTGCTACTAACATTCTCACGACCATAGATGCCTGATTATGAACACAGAGTACTTCATACTAGTATTATCTTAGATTCTAAGGCATTTCTTCTACCCTATGCTTATTCTGACCCCCCCCCCCCCCGCTTATTAAATTCTTCTGTTCTAAAACCCCGCTGGCAATTAGGCACTTAAGAGTAGCTGTTGTGAGTAGGGAAAAGTGATCAGCCACTGTTTTAACGGGATATACGTTTAAGCAAGGGTGTCCAAACTAGGGCCTACGTGCCAAATTGCAGCCCACCGTCCAGTTTCTATTGGCTCGTATCAAAGTCTGAAAGCACAGTTGTATACATATATATGCTATATGCGTATATATATTTTTAAACTTTTTGCATAAATTGTCAGTAATAACAATGAATCCAAAGCAAAGCATTGCCGGTCGTATTGAAGGCAATGCTATTGATATCATATAACTTATTTAAAAATTCACACATTCACGTGCCAATATGCTGCTAGTAGTTTGTGACCCTATCCTTCGCCTATTTTTCTACATTTGGCCGAAACTTAAAAATCTCTAGAAACCCTACGCTAGAGACTTTGACTATCCGCTCATTGTTAGTTCTCTTAATTGGTTGGAAGTTGAGCTCGTTTTACATAGATATAAACACTTATCTGGCATGGCGGGACTGGGGACTTGACTGAGTCCCCCGTCGGCACCTAAACGTCTATGCACTGTCGGCACATTCATACCCTACATGACCTTTTTCAGTTTTTTATCCAATTCCACTGGCGCTGTTCGTTAAACTTCGCTCACTGTCAGCACCTTGGCAGCACTACTAATGACACTGATCATCATGACATAAACGAGATCAAATCAAAAGTGCACGTCTTTTCTAACAGAAATCAAACTGCAGTAAATGATCGAATAACTGCCCAGTGTCAAATAACCGACCCTACCCGAATACCCGCCCTGGGTGAAGAGCAAAATTTAGCAATAAGCACCCTGTCGAATAACCGCCCCCCTTACTCAGGAGGGAGCTCTCCTTTGAACAATTCCGCTGGCGTAAGTGCGTTTAATGTAGTCTAGCACTGAAAATAAGCACTCTATTATAGCTCATAATAGCTTTTGCTTAAAGAGTTGTCACCCAACAATTTTTGATTCTTCAAAGGTCATATCAAAATGAAAGTATTTATTTTTTCGTTTTGAAATTTTTTTCAAGAGACGTTAATGATGATAAAGTTGACATTGTAACTGCATAGTATTGCTTTCTAGTCTAATTACAGTAAGCAATAAGAGTGTTGACTGGTTGAAAATTTCTGTTCCTTTTACCTGTACCGAGCAATATTTAATAAGCGCACCTGCCGAATAACCGCCCTGGATCAAAGGTGATCTTACAAATAAGCGCCTCAGGCGGTTATTCGGTCACTTATAGTATTCAAGATATAGCAGAAATGTTAACAAGAGAATTTATCATCGGATGCTTCTACTATCTCTCTTGCAAAGTACTGGAGTTGCTCAAAAATTATTGTACCTAATGATATCTGTCATACAGGGTGACCAGAAGTTCTCGATTTATCATAAGTCATTGATCGATGGGCATCAAGGCCTTAGGCATCTCAGCTCTTGTTTCAAATACAGGCTTATTTTACGTTCACCCTTACTTAAAGGACGCAAAAAGGGATCTTGCAAAAGCTAGAAAAAGGACCACCCTTTACATATCGCTTTTAACCTAGCCCTCTTTTAAAAAGGTGGGCGTGTTCAAACTTTGGGCGAAAAGGGATTGGATTTTCTATTGATGAAGAAAATATCTAGTAGCTTTTTCATTCGAAAGAAGCTACATGTTTAAATCAATTTGAATCAGTTCAAACTATACAGAGCTGTATATGTTGAACTGATTCAAATTGAGTGCTCTTTCTTTGCCATATTACCATATTTTGAAGCGCATTTAGCATGGTACAGCTCTAACGATACAAGATTAAACCTTTCAAAAACATAGTTACATAAAGACAAAAGAAATTCACAGGCCTAACAATAAATGTACAGAATTTGTTAGAAATTGTGCAGTCATAAGAGAATTTCATTTTCTTTCAACGGCAGACTCATACAAATGGGAATAGCAGGCAGGGGCGACACTCCTATGAGGTATGGGGGTGAAGCACCCCAAATGACAAATAGTTAGTAATTTGTCTGGCATTGTTTTGGCTGCTGGTATATTTGTCGGGAAATTCTGAGCGCTTGGAATGTAGATGTTCTTCCCTCAACTCTTACTTTTTCTCTGGTGGTCATATGCAAGGCCAAAAGTTAGTGTTTACTTGCAAAATTTTGTGCAGTTGAAACTAAAAACTGTGCAATTGAATTTGATGAAAGAGCCTACTTGTATATCAGTTATAAATAGGGCATATATGTTTACCGAGCCTCTAAAACTAGGTCTTATCTACTTAACGAATATCTCAAGAATAGGGAATATCAACTTGTTCTAGTATTGGGAGATGCATTCTAAGCCAAAGTAAATGGCGTGGCCTCAAAAATTTTCAAGAAATACCCCCTCTTTGTCTTTTCCTGGGCTCATCTTTTATAACCCAGTGCTCCTGTCATAACTTGTTGTTTCAGGCTCTGGTATTACTGAATTCTACGCATGACACGCCCTTTCAAATTTAGTGGGCAACGTCCTTTTGTCGGGCAACTATGTCTCATACCCTCCCAATGAAAGCACCCTAGTTTTGCCCCTGATAGCAACTCTCTTTTTTGCTAATATATTCTCTGTTAATACGTGCTTTTTTGTAATAACGTGACTTATAAGAAAGTGGTACTCAACTGCTCAAAAAGTTAAGAAAGTTTAGTATCAGATTTTTGAGTTTATAAATATGCATGAGTTCATAAAGTTTATAAATGTAAATATCTTTAAAATTCGGCTTATCTGTGTACAAAATGTTATACATGTGATGTTGGCTACCCTCTAACAGTTCAACTTCTGTTATTTACTAAGATTTATCATCATTTCAAGGATACATGCAGCTTTTTCACTTTCCATTAATGTGCACGCGCAAAACATTGGAACTCAAACATTTTTGCTGAGAAGTTCTCAAGAAAACTTGATACTGGTATTGCCAAAATGTTAAGAGAGTTCCAGTACTAAGCTAAAAAATCTTTCCTATAACAAAACAAATCTTCTCATTTATTATAATATTCTTTCATAAAAATATCAAATAAGCTCTAACTCAAAGCAATAGCATTGTAAATACGGTGCTGCTACCACACATTCCATCAAGGAACACTTCGCATCTGCCCTGAAACATTTAGAAAAAGGAGCAGGGATGCCTACGCTGGAGGGGCAGGAGTGGCAGCTGCCCCTCTGCCTTCATCTATGGGTGGTCAGGAGGGGCAAAAATTGCCCATTATACTGAACTTTTCCTATCTCTCCCATCTTCTGAAAGGGTATTTTCCGGCATTGTAGACAGTCTGGTTCATAAAAAGTTTCTGGGGACAAGCCCCCAGAATCCCGAATTAGCACTCTATCACTGGGAGACCATCATATTAAGCACTGTTCTTCTGGAAAAAGGTTTGAAGACCAAATTCTACCCCTGTGGAGGAACAAAGGTTACATAGACGTTCCCTCAGGTGGAGCCTTGCCTCCCTTGCCCTAGGTATGCGCAGGTGTCCCTGACCAAGATAAAAATACAGCGGTTTGTATGGCAAGTTTTCGATCTTCAAATTGTCGTATTTCATCCCATTTTGACAAACAATATTCGCCTACAATTGTTAACACATGCCTGATTTTATGATTCTCTCTCACTCTATGGGGTCAAAATAAATAACTTATAAAAATAGATTCTTATGACGCCATCACTAATGAATTCTATTTTCTCTTGCGAAAAGGTGAGAATGGCGGCCTAGCACGAGGTCAATTTTGATGAGAAACAACTGTGAAATCAACGGAAATACGCAAGTGAGAGCTTTAAATCAACACTTTACATTATGGGGTTTTACGACATTCTCTACAACAATCACTTCTTAGTTTTTTCACGAACTTCCCTTTATGCGTAGCAAGTTTGCATAAGTTAGCATAGGTTATCATGAAGCTATGGGGTAGGTCTGGGTCTGCTTAATTACTTTGAGGCAGGCCATTCTATTGCATTTCAGGCTTTTGGGAAATGACTCCAAGATTGGAAGGAACTTATTTATATAAAACGGGATCACTGGCAGACACGCTAAGTCAGTTTTATGGTAGAGAATACATGAATTTTCAGCTTATGACAGTAACTAACAACCGAGGTGTTGCTTGATGATTCCAGATGTTACAAATGAAAGCGCGGCTTCTTGTAATTATGGAATTTGATGCCAAAAACTGTCTGATCCGTCTCATAATCCCGCAAAAGGGTAAACATTGGGATTAGCGCAAGGCCAGAAAGCATTTCGTCTTCTTTTATTACACTCTTTTCTTTTTATAAGAATATCTAATTTTTTCTGAGCCTCAATATTCTTAAACATTTTCGGTTTTGAGCCTCAGATTATTCTTAAATTATTCTTAAATTTTTCTTGCTCAACACAAGGTGTAAATTCGCCTTAAGATCAAAGAAACATTAAATCATTTTTGATGTGTTGATTCATCATAAATTTCAACGAGAACAAACAGAACAAGTCAAAATACGGTTTTAGTCCAAAAACATTATTTCAACTCCATCAATATCATCAATGCCAATGCTATCATCTGAAGACGTAACTCTATATTTGGCAAGAGTTCTATTGGAATACTCCATTTGTCCCATGAACCATCCATTCTCGTATAAAGCTTTGATTCGATTAACAAAATATTTTAGTTTTGATGAAGGTTGAGCCTGACAATATTCTTAAATTATTCGTAAATTTTAGCAATTTTGAGCCTCAATATTCTTATAGACTTTATTCTTATAACAAAATAAGAGTGTACCCTTGCCCTTAGCATATCTTTTTCATAAATAGTTTTTGCTGTATGCAGCCTCGGGGTGCGGTCTAGGGCATTAGCTAATGAGTTGTAGAAATGAAATTGAACGTATGCAAAAACTTACTAAATAGAGCCTGACAGTTGCATGTCTGCAGCGGAAATGAGAGAAAAAGTGAGAATTAGGGGAATAAATCGAGTAGAAGAGCATATATTTGCGCATGTCTGTACCAGACAGGGCCAAATGTCGAAAAGTGTTCATCTATAGAATACACTTTTCTAGGGGGCTGCGTCTCTCTGAGCCCCACCCCGCCCATGTCTACATCCCTGAACGTTGCATTGCCGCATTTGTAGCTTACGTCACTTTCACAGGCCATCGATAATACACACGATGGAAGTTGGATTTTCGGTCCTATATCAAAACACTGAAAAACAGCTATTGTTTTGAAATACAATGAAACGAACAATCTCAAGTGCAAACTCGCAAAAATGGGTTTCCTTTGAGATTCATGTAGTACCTTAGAATTCACAAACAACGGAAATGAGTTGTTTCGCAGAAAGTTATGATAAAGACAGCAATCAACCAGTGAATCAGCAGCAATCTCTAGGGAGCAACTAAAATTCCTACGAGACAAGAAGCAAACAATGGGAGTAGTTGCCTTCGATGCCGTTTTGACTTCAAAGGGATAGACGAGTCCCTACAGATAAGGGCAATTTCATTGTGTGTACTCTCAGGGGCCATTTAACATACTACCAAGAGAGCAACTAGTGATGCTTTTATCGATAAATATTTACATCAAACACAAATATTTATCGATTGTGCTAGTTTTTTTACGTTTATAATTGCAAAAGGGCTTGTATGACAACTTATGAACAGGTGTGAAAACATAGATATAGGAGCCGGGGGCACACTGGAGACGTGCCCCCCCCACTTTTCAATGACTCAGGCAATGTGTCCCTTGTCATGTAGCTTGTTTGCCCTCCTTGAAAACTTTGAAGATGCAAAAATACATAGAAAAATATACTTTTTCCGCGATTGCAGAAGGTCTAAGTTTCAAAATGTCCCGTGGAGCCTGCCCCGGCCCCCTGGCTCAATGTTAACTCTTTTTCATCACGAAAATCTTTTTGTCATTTCATTAAATTTTCTACCCCCCCCCCNNNNCCCCCCCCCCCCCCCGAGGCCAAAGCGCTCAATCTCACTTCCAGAGACCAGGCCAAGGTGCCCCTTAACCCATGTGCCCCCACTTTTATAATGCTTCCTAGGTCCCTGGGTGTAAGCACGAGCGAAGCAAAGACATAGTGTTCGAGGGGTGCACTCCCAATTTGCCGATAAATAATCGTGGATTTCGCGATAGATATATTTTCAATTTGCAGACAGACATTGTGAATTCGTAAACATTGGGGCTGTGGCATCCTCTCTTGCACCCTCTTTGGCTAGGACAAAATTGACGACTGGGAATTCCTGAGCTGTTGGGGGTCGATCCAATTACTGAGAAAACAGTGGGGGTGTTCTGCTCCCTCCTCACATCCTACACACTCCCCCCACTTAGTGGTGAAGAGCTTGGGGGCTCAGAGGGGCTCACCCTCTTGTTATTCTTCAGTACTTTTGGAGCCGTAGTAGCCAAAGTACCATTTTTAACATTGCAGAAAGGGTACAGCCGAGTAATGAAATAGGCTTCTAAAAAAGAGGCTCTTGTCCTATGTTCACAACAAGGCTACTGTTTCACTTCTGGTTGTACACACTTACTTTACAACAAAAGATATGTTTACAAACAGAATGTGGCCAAAATAAAGAGACTTTCACTACTGAGAAGTCAGCTCTCTCGTAAGAAACTGTGTAAGAACAACTTGATGTACTTCTATTTGATACGTTCCAACACGAAATTTCTACCTACAGAGTTTTTTATAAGAAGTGATTAAAAAGAACCTAATGCTAGGCTCCTCAAAAAGCTAAGAAAGTTCTTGATAAGGCACCTTACAAAATAGTTGATCATTCTCGTGAGCATCAATTTTTCCTCCCGCATCAACACATGTTATTTTTCAAATCTTTTTTGTTCATTAGCAATTAATAATATTGCATTCACAAAGAAACATTGTTTTTGTATCATTTGAAACCATCCCCCTAAGCAATTGATTGCATTACCATCCATGTGCGCGTCAGTTTTTCCTCATGCATCATTTTTTATATTTTTCAAAATTCTTTTCGCATCATTGTGGATTAGCTGCACACGTCTTTTATAAGAAAACCATCATTTCGCGTGGGCCTCAATTTTCTTAACTTTTCTCAAATTAAGCCTGAGGTTTTTCAAAATTTTTCTTAACTTTTACTGACATAAACTAGCTAAAATGGGTCAAACTTTTGTTACTAATCTTATATACTCGGATTTGTATTCTGTCTTTAACATGTCAAATGCAATAATGACGAAATATCGATTTTTGGCCAAAAAACACTTAATTTTGGAAATTGAGCCTCGTGATTTTCTTACGACTTTCCTAAGATTTTGGCCATTTTCTTATGAACATTTTTCTTATTAAAAAACGCGTTTTGCATGCAAACCATGCCATGCTGTAATCCCTTATACGGAGAATAAAAAAATATTTTTAAAAAGAAGCGCCCGCCTGCCTGCGTCTAAAAACTTTTAAAAAACGATGTTAAACTAATGTTCAATAACGGGGCCTAAGGACATATATACTTAAAACTTTGGCGATCTCTTTAAAAATGATAAATTTCCTATGTTGATAAAAAATAATTGCGAAAATTTCGGATGGTAAAATGTCCGAAATGTTTCGGGATTAATGTATAGTGCGTAACTACAGTAATTCCATCTATCTGAAAAGCGTTTTGCTCCTCCTGTCGGAACACTATCTGTACTTGCTAAAAGCGAAAAAACTCTTATGCTGTAACAGTACGCTTCTTGTACCGGTACAGTATGAACGGTAAGGTATCTTGTGCCACTTCTGCACCGTAGCAGTGTAAATGCAGTTGATTCGTAATACTTTTGCTAAGGGGCAGAAGTTCCACCAGTACAGTGTAAATGAGGTCTTAACGTTACTTTCAAACCACTCATCAATTTCCATCCGACACACAAGCACACACTATAACGGTACAAAATAACTTCGCTTTGTTACTACGTTCACAATGTGCCGGCACAATGCTCCATTATTGCAGGTAAAAAGTGTACCTCTTTGCAAGCAGGCTCACAATCCCCCCCTCCCCGTTTATTGCTAGACTTTTTTGTTTACTAGCGCCCCCACTCTCTGCTCGGGAGTGAAGAGTTTTTCAGGGTCCTGATTACAAGCATAAGCCTACAATAAATACAGGACAGTAATAAGACATCACAAAGTGACATCACCTCGAAGGAAGCAGTAAATATATGAGTTGCATGAGTATAAATTCACAGTATCGAATTCGAACAATAAAGTATCGGCACTTGATTATATAAATTAAGTAGGATACCGGTGTGGTTCGACAGGATTTAACAAGCTTAAAAGCTGAACCATAATTAAACCCACCAAACTCAAGTTGTTGTTAAACTGTTAGCCTTCTCCCTGGGTCGAGCATGAAGGCCATAAACCACTAATCTAAAACTGCGATTCCTTCTCGTTGGATATAAAAGAATATCATTCGCTTATCAAAAGGATGAGTTCGTCAAATAATGGTACATGATTTCACTACCTTCATCCTCTTCTTGAAGATTTCGCATGTCAATTAACGGTGGCGGCAGTCCATTCTCCATTTTCCTTTCGATTTAGAACGTAAAAGCCATGTGCAGTGGCATGGGAAAGGGATTTACGTAAATGGATGTACGCACAGCACGCTTTAAGCACTCCTACTTAGTGACGAAGTGAGAAACCACAAGGTGTCATTACTATAGAGGTAACAAGATCACATGATGAAAAATGTCCTTTGAGATTCATTCTTCAACATTCCTTGACGCCTGTATTGAATGGCATAATATCCAACTCAATCCTTCCGGCGGTAGTGCAGGTCATGATTTGGACTGACTTCTGTCAACATGTCTAAGAGTGCAATTGCCAGTTCTAAATTTCAGGCTGCTAAGACTCTTTTTGAGATACACAGCGAATAAGCTCTTTGCCATTATGGCTTTACCAAATCGTTGCAAAGAGGGAAATTCGCTGATTTAATCCCATCTCTATAAATAATCTACACTAGCATTCGAAACATACCGTTCTTTTGCATACCCATTGACAGCCACTCCATAGAATATTTCATGTTGTCACTTTACAAGTTATCACAAGAGCCGATTGTGAGCGCATAATGCGAATCCATTTTATACCAGGATGCGTTGATGTTGTTAATTATAGTCACACAGAAACTCAACATAGGCCATTCATTGGGTAAAGGAGCCTCTAACCATAGAAATCCCAATGCTAGCTGCAATTGTTTATCTTGCTATAGGCCATTTCTAGGCCATATCCTACAAACATTGTTTTGCTATATGTTTTATATAGAACGTAAGAACAAATTCCTTAAGGAGCTTTTGAATGCACATTTTCGTATCTCTAAGGGCTTGATTATATGGGAGTGGGCTGACCCGGTTGGCAGGCTGGCTCATTTGCTGAGATAGGAATTAGGTTAGTATTGTATGCTAAGAACTGTCTCAGCAAATGGGCCTACAAAGCTGAATGCACTTATGTAACACCTACATAGCATGTGAATCAGAAGGAATTTTGGAAAACATAAGACAAGGTATCAACATAGAGCAATGCTCGTCCTCAACATTTTAGGGATCTGCAGTCTTTAGATGGCGTTAGTTTTTCAATTGAATTTTCTGACTTACTGCTACAGTTCATACAGAAAAAGTACAAAAAGCTTGCGCCTTTCTATGAACAGGAGTGGAGTGCAATGTTGTAGAAACTAAAAGTAATGGAAATAAGAAGATTGGCCACAACATCTCGATTATTTTGGGTTAAGAATGGTATGCTTGACATGTAATGGACGAACTTGACTTTTGTTTTGACCCCTCAGGATGTAAAAGATTTACCCGTGAATAAATTCCTTTACGTACTGACACTAACTTCGCTTCAGACTCGCGTAGGAGTAGCCCACTTGCCGAGCTGGCTGGGTTTGATGATAGTATATGGAGATGGGCAGCTCTTTCGTGAGCTAGCCCGCTTCATTAAAGAGGGCCAGCCTGTCTATCGGGCTAGCTCACTTCCATGAAGTACCAACTCCCATTTTACATGCAGCAGACTATGGGAGTAGGCTGGCCAGTCTTCCGAGACAGCCCGATTACCGGGCCTGCTCATCTCATATAATCAGGCCCTAAGAAAGCGTTTTATAAGGCAGTAGCGCTCGGCTCCTCTTATGTTCAAGAATATTCAATACTAGTTTCTAGAGGCATAAGAAATTCAATGCTAATGGGAAGTGATAACAGGATTCTGGGCTATTTTTCATGCTAATTCTGAAAATCAAGTCCTTTTCCATAGGACGTCAGGTTTCTCGTTGCAAAATGCTTATGATCGTTGAGATTGGCAAAAAAATATCTTGTCTTGAAGTGGGATACCAAGACATGATACCGTTCTTTTAAATAAGAAATTGGCTTATAAGAAGTAAGTACTAAGTTGGTCAAAGGTTCAAGAAACTCAAGTACTTTGCCCAACAAAAATATATAAACTGTACAACCTCAATTTTGGACCAACAATGTCGTATTTATTCGAGTATAACGCGCACCCCAAATATTCGATTAGATGTCGGTAATCGGTATAAAGTTCTTTTCACTTTTTCTCTGTTGAGAGCAATGATTATAAGTAACAAAAGTTGTTGAACACTTGTGACGATGATAAGAAAAAGTTTATCAACATCATAAAGTACACTGCTATATTTTTCGCTGTTTTTCGACTGTCGTTAGCGATGTCTACAACCACTAAAGAGGGTGAACTTGTCTCCCTGTAAAAAGGCCCTTATTCAATTAGCCCGGCATTTGGGCGTCACATTGTCCATCATAGAAAGATAATATATAAGCAGTTAATAGTGTAAACAAGAGCAAAACTGATTGACTGATTGAAAACTAGGGCAAAACTGATTGACTGATTGAAAACTAGAGCAAAACTGATTAACTGATTGAAAACAAGAGCAAAACTGATTCCTTTTTTGTGAGGTGTTTGTTGTCAACCAAAAAGAGGCTGAAGCGAGCTCTGCAAAGACCATGAAAGCAAGCTCTATCCCCAGGGTGACACTAGCTTAAGAAGTTTACATGTAAAGTGACGCTATGTTTTGACTCTTCTAGTAGGGTGGCCCTCCTAGGAGAGTGACCCTACTTCCTTGTAAAATGGCCCTTGCATCATATCGAGGTCTACTAAGATAGCCTTACTACCTAGAGCTTTTAGAAAGCTTAAGTAAGCAAACAGTTTGCCATCTAGGATGGTCACCCTACCTAGATGATAAGGCTACTCTAGGCCTAGGGTGACCCTACCTGACATGTAAACTGAGAGACAAAATATAATAGATGAGGAGGAACCTGCCTCTTTTTTGTGCTTGTTTACTTTATTTTGAGTAGGCTGTTATACCTAGCTTTTTCAGCTAAATTAGGCCTACTATGCATGCCGCATCCAGGCACGGGACCCCTAATTTAACGTCTCTTCCGAAGGACGGCGGAGTAAGCTGTTTTGGTCGTTCACCTGGAAGGTAGCCCATCCAGTTTCTGACCCTACACAGCTATGCTTAACTTCAGTTAAGCTAATGGAACTGGTTGGTCCGCTTGGCCTCCCTGTAAAAAAGCCCTAACACATCTGAACGTGTCACCCCAGATCTAGTTGGTAAATGCGTACATTGAATCGCTCCATTTCGTTAATTTGTATGAATCTTGTTTGGAAAAGATTGTAACTTGTGATTTTGATCTGCTTTAGACATTTTTCATGACGATGAGTGTTTATAACCATCCAGAATTGTTCGGTCTTCAATCAATAAGGTAAATTTCAATCTCGAAAATACCTTTTTACACGAAGTTAAATCGATACAGTAAGCAATGTGATCTTGTCTTCACCATCGTTAATTTATTTCGCATTAATTTTTGTGCGGTCTTAATTGTTAAAACGTTAATTTGAACACTTCATCAAAGAAAGTCCCGCAGTCTTGGCTCTAATATGGACGTGAAAAAGAAGCATAAAAGATATGAGAATTGTCAACATTATGCAAGCATAGGACAGGCCCGTAGCCATGGGGTGACATTGGGTGTCAAATGCCACCCCTGGACAACAGGATGCCGGCTATTTGCCACCTCTGGGAAATTTTTTTTTATTGTTACTTTATATTTGTAGATAGGGAGAGATCTCCTGGAATTTTGGTTCAGCTCCACCTTGGTCTTTGTGACATACTAGAAAGCTCAATCTTTTCCTTTACAAACACTGTCCGTTTGATTATGATAACTTAAGTATGAAATAGGATAACTTGAAGTATGAAATATTGTATCACTTCAATTTCGTGTAATAAGGTGAGAATCTAGCGATGA
Organism: Cassiopea xamachana; assembly: GCA_900291935.2. Lineage (NCBI taxonomy): Eukaryota > Metazoa > Cnidaria > Scyphozoa > Rhizostomeae > Cassiopeidae > Cassiopea > Cassiopea xamachana. Next base: position 15,283,814 of record OLMO02000231.1, on the reverse strand, counting down.
AATGTATGGTACTAAAATTCGAAGATTTTCATGCTAAAGTAAGAACGTTTTCGTACTAGGTGCAGATCCAGGTTTCTTATTTTAAAAAACGTGAAATTTGTCAAAGCAGTAATTTCCAACCACTGAGTCGCGGCACACCAGTGTGATAAGAGTGCTCGCCGGTTGTGCCGTGAAAAATTATTCAATATTACTTTTTCAACAATTAGCATTTAATAATTATTTTCTGCTGATATCAAAATATTATTAAATTGGCTTATTTTATGTCATTGTCGAGTGTCCATGATGAAAAAACTGGCAAATTATTGCAATCACACCTGTGAATCTAGGAGCAGGGCGATATTGCCTCACCAATAATACACAAAGGTTGCATACAGAGGTCCTAATAACTGTAATTTTTAGTTATTTCTGAACTGACTTACCTCTTATTCTAGATCGCACAATTTCGATGAAACAACGCCCATGCTTAATCGAAAACGCCCATTTTTTTCGGCAAATGCAAGCCCTACACCCCCAAGACAGTTTTCTAGCAAAGGCCCTGAATATACTCTGGGCAAGAATCTGTCGATAGTTTCTGCAACACATTCATGGATAAACTAGGAATAACTGTAATGCGTTTGCCAAAAATAGCCCTTTTCATTCCGCCTGAAAGGCAAGTTCCAGCCTGGCAAGCGGTGTCTTCAAAGCCACTTCCAGTAGTAGCATTTTCTATTGTACAAACGGACTCATCAAAATTGGTAGTTTTCTAAGTTTAGAAAGCTATTTTAGTGCCACTTCTCTATACAAAGCAATAAACCGGCCTTAGTAACTAGTAGTTACTAACAGGGACTTAACTTAATACATTTGTGGCGGGAGGGGGGAAAGTTAGCGCTTTCGCCCTGCAAAAGTGAAATCTATAATAAGCAAGTTGGCCCACAGTGTTTTGCTACTTTATATATTTAGTAACGGCAATTGATCGAAAGGTCCTGGCTCCAGTGATATGCCTTGCAAAAATACATTGTACAACCGTTTTTGTCCTGTGACATAGCAAATTTTCAAGATTGAGGGTGACTCACCACCATACCTCCTTAAGTTTCGTCCCTGGATACTAAGAATGGCTTGATCGGCCAACATTGGTGAACAAAATGCGCTTGACCTCCATCATGACTAATTAGATTTTACAACAAAAACCATAGAGTCTCGTTGAAATTGTAAAATTCTGCTCGAAATATCTTTTTGAATCATTCTAATTCAAAACTTCTGACTCTCAAAGGCTCTTCTTTTTACATTGTAGGAGTCATGATGAACCTCAGTCATCAGCAATCCACATAAGAAAGATGGATCAAAAAATATCACATTTCAAAACAAATCTCACCACTGTCTTCTCGTAGCTCCACCACCTGAAAAATCTTGATCTTACCCCCAATATTTTGGAAAAGGTAAATTTTATCGGAAAGATGCTTAAATCATCAGGTATTAACAAAACTTAGCTACTTTTATCAGACTACAGTTGAAGGAGGCCACGTTATGCAATTTGGACGTCGTCGTCCCCATATCACTGCCACGGCCCCTAAGCGCAAAGCAACATCCAGATTCATAATCTGCGCGAAAACGTGATCTAGAAAAAGTGATATAGTAAATTGCCAGCTCAGGTGAAAATGCTCCCCCTCTGGCTTTCGGTCTACAAGGAAAATCACACCTATTTGAGAAATTGCAAAAATATAGATATACTAATAGTTTGGAAGGAAAATGTCAACAATGTAAATTCAATTGGGAGGAATTATCATTGGCATCGTTCTTTTCACATGTTTTGACATATTGTTGTTACACAGCACCGTATAACAATCACAATTTCCTTTCTGTAAGCAACACAGCACCTGTGCAACACATGTTTCAAAAATAAACCAAAATCAGAGCTGCATATCCTATTCGCCATTTTGCAGCCTTTAGTATCAGAACGGTATTTATAACACAGTTTTATGGCAACCCAGCCATTGGGAAAGGCTGGGTGTTTTACAAGAGAAACTTAGAACTGCACATCGGTAGCACGCCAAAGGGCTGTTGAGTGGGGGGTACAGTAGAAGAAATTTAAGCTTCTATTGAATAAAAGGCTATGCTTGCTCTAGATGCAAGAATGCAATAGTTTAAGGTCTTGGGAGGAGTTTGAGAACAATTCAGATAAACAGTAGATTATGATTGCAATATTGAGAGAACATTAATAGCATTGATGCAAGGATAATTGCCCCTAAAATTCGCTAGACATTCTTTTGTACCGTACACAGCTTCTACCAAAGGGCCTACCATGATTAGGCCCGAGGAAAATGTTCAGATTTGGGGTCCACAGATGCGTGGAAAGCAGCGGTCGCGGCGACGGGGGGGCCGGGGGGCCTTGGCCCCCCCACTTTTTGCTAAGATGAAATTTTTAGAACCATTATTATTCTATTTTGGAATCTCAAAAGTGAATACGTGAATAAATAGATTAAATTATTCAATTGCATTGTATCTATCCAAGGTACAACGCTGAATATACAATGTGCTAATCAACACATCTTGACAACGAACAACAAACAATGCTAATAGCGCACAACACTGTCAACTGCATACACACGATGACATCATGATGATATTGATATATTTTACTGTATTCTTGGGGAAATTACGTATTGCAAAAAACACGTGGTCGATAAATATTTCACAAGATACCACTGTACTGCAATGCTGCTCTTTCGAATGAAATTCTGCGCACAAGATAGAATTAAATAGATAGATATATATTTCTATTTATTTAACCTTCAAGTTAAATGGAAGGAAGGCATGTCTCAATCGTCTATTACTAAATTTTTGAAAACTACTTCTGGTTTATCTGAAAAGCTGCGTAATGATGTCGAACAGCCAGAGGTTACATCGCAAACATCTACATCAACAACATTTAGTTTGGGAATAACCGAAGAAAAGCCTTTTCATCCCCAAACAGAGTATGTTTTTCCAAAGTCTAGAAGTGGGGATAAACTTCGATCATGCCAAGCCCATTGGTTCATAAAATTTCCATGGCT
>OLMO02000231.1:15236206-15269370 GCA_900291935.2 Cassiopea xamachana | reverse complement strand
TATATATATATATATATATTTATATATATACATATATATACATATGTATATATATATATATATTTATATATATATATATATATATGCATGTATGTATGTTTGTATGTATATATATGAGAACCATGTATTAGAGCTATTTACCAATGTTTTATTAATCTTCTAGATGGCATTAAATTTTACTTTTTACTAGTTTGAGTCAACTTCCAGTGAAGTATATTTATAAGAGTAGTTCCAGTGAAAACTTGCCTTTTAGCAAGCAATGTCCTGTGCAATATCATAACCTAATTTTCTGAACTTTTTCAGCATTTGGAAACGCCTAATGACGATTGTTTAATTATTCCATCCGAATCCACTCTATATGCTAACATCTACTCAACTGCCCTTAACTATATGAAACCAGCATACTCTAACCCATTTATTGAATCAGCACGTAGCACATAGCACGTGTATTTCTGTCTCCATTATCCGCATGTATCCTGGCAAGGTTTCCACATGATATTCCAAAGCTGGTTGAACCAATTCCAATGAAGGAGTCACATGTCTTGCAGTCATCTTCCTGATTAGCAATGTATCCAATTCGTGTCAATATTGTACCGGAAGGATTCTTTACGTTGAATCCCTGAAGATTACAGTTCCTTTGCAGTGATGAAGATGTAATAAGACTTTTCCATAGCCCTCGGCTTATATTTGTATACAATGGATTCCCTGTTTTGAAGATGGATAGAAGGGATGCCTTGTTGATCCCAGGGATTCGCAGCCATCGGATATCAGATGAGACTTTCATTCCAATGCATAAATCGCTAAATTGCGTTTTACTGAAGGCATGAAACTTTGCTTCTTCTGTATAAAATGACTTTGTGCCATTTTCAGTGTTGTATGTCTCATTGTTGGTCCAATATTGAGATGTTCCAATGAAGGTGCCCTACAATTCAATGATTTACAAATTACATGAATTTGCTCGCTGAATTAACCAGCTGATGTGATGATCAAATATGATTCAATGATCATTGGTTCAATCATTGCACATGGTTCATATCAAATCAAATCAAGCTTTATTGCAGTTGGTTTGCTTCTAGTTAAATACTAATTCACTCCAAGTCTTTACATACATGACTTTTACAATATGCTAGAAAAAGTAAAGACTAATTAATAGAATCTAATTATGTGTAATGTTGCATCTACAACTCTTTCCATCTCAGTGTCGTATTTCCTTTTTAAAAATTATTTATGGAAGTTGCTAATTTAATGTTACCACTTATTGCATTCCACAAAAGACTTGCTTGAAATGATAGATAGCTTATTTGATACCACTGAAAATTCTCGGAAGGAATCTTACATAATTCATTACTACGAAAGTTTTAGGGAACATTTTTTGGTAAAGAATTCCCACATGAATTCCTACATGTTTTGTATATCTCAACTATAAGTATTTGTAGGTTCTTTTTGCGTTGTCTTTGCTTAAATTATTGAAAGATACATAAACGAGAAAGCATTCCCGATACTTTCGTACAAAGACCTTCATTAGCATGGAGCTTCAGAAACTACTTGTAAAGAATCGAGAGCTAGAATCAAGGAACCATTTGATACAGCGCTTTGCCGTGGAAAAATTGCAACATAGTCATTAAACGACAATTGAAGCCTATGCAACATTACTCGAATGTATTGTAAAGTTTGAAAATGATAATTAATAATCCGTAAGTGATCCAATGGTTTGATAGCTTCAGTTATTGCATCGATACACCCATGGTAAGACTCATAAATTATGATAATTCCATCAATATATACTCATGCAACATATCCTTGTTGCTTCCAAAAATTCCAGGGCTGCCTTAAATAACTTTATAAATTTCTTTGTTCACCCCAAAACCAATAGGCAAACATGTATATTTATAAAATTTCTCCTGAAAATTGAATTTCAAATATTTCTGGTGCAATGCGAAAAAACGTGGAAACAGCAATAAACACCCTTTACACCCACTGTGCACATGGAGCAGTTTGATCTTATTAATGTAAGAAGTTTATCAAAAAGAATCCGTATTAAAATAGATATAAGGTATAGATTCATTTAATCTAATTAGATTAAGAATCATTCCAAAAAAGAAAGTGGCATTCCTGGGTCGCAGGAATACAGAAGAAAGCAATACATGTTTCTCCAGGGAAGCAAGTTTCATAGCCGCTTTAAGAATACTGATTTCCTTCTCCATAAAACCAGCTTCAGCGAAAGAAAAGGGCAAGCATGCCAATGTTTAATCAAGCATGGCGTTATATTTTGGTGATAAAAGTACGATATCTGGCCTCTCTACAAAAGAGAGCACTAACCAAGACCATAGTAGGTATGTGTTTAATAAGCTGGCTGTTTATGGTACATATAACATTTAGAGACATCTAATTAAGGTCTAGCCACAGCGAACATAAGCAAGACATTACGAGTTTCTTTCTTTTGTCAGTCAGTACCAAGCGAATGCATAGACGCATGACAAGGTAAATGAAATAGCCCTTGAACATCTTTATTCAAGATATTTCTGACATTTGTTTTCCACATATTTGAAAGGGTCACACTTGGCTTTGCAAGTTTAGAGATGCATCAAGAACTTTCGGACTAAGGTTATCACATTATCAAACTCTTCAGCCTAAAATGCATAACCTTCAATGGAATACATAATATGTGAGGATTAACAACCGTATGATAATAATTGTTCTCTCTAAAACAACGAAATGTTTAGATGCATTTATCTTCATTATTGGTTCGAGCATTGGTGGTTACATTTTCAAATTTTGCTGAATGACTATGTTTCTTGCAGACTTTTACTGCCAATTTAAAGCCTGAACTTGCCACAGATTTTCAATTTTTACTGGCCACGCTCTATGAAAGAATACTAAGGGCGTTAATGTCCGCACTGATACCCAAAAGCACATTTTTCACACAAGCAAGGAGTACACCTCCCATGTGTGAAGGTAATCCAAGACAAGCTCGGATTAATGACAAAGAGACAACACAGTGCTCTGATTTTGAACGTTTGGCTGATATAGCATCCACTTTATACGCGGAAGATACAGCTTCCGAGTAATTTTAGGAGTGAGACACAACATCGTGCTCAAAAGAATAATGAGTCTGAGAAGCAGACATCACTTCATCAGACCTCATTGGCTTAATTGAGGTCGAAAGCACAACGTTCAGAATTTGCAAGCTCAACTGGTCTAACTAACGAAGGAAGAATTGATGTTCTTGCCTTTGCTAATTTTGTACTAAACAAACTGTTCTACTATGCCAGTAAGAACCGACATGTCTTTTTGCAAATCCTGCAATATCGCAGCTTGTGAGTTGGGAATACCAAGTGTATCACTATGCTCAAGTTCAGAAAACGCAACCTCCACCTCGTGCAACTACTGCACTTGTAGCTAAGAATCAGTATTACTGGAAATTTTACGTAGCTTAGGAAGATTTACTTTATACATAGCATAGCTAAAAAACAAGAATAATATGTATAAATATGTTAAAAACGCTAAGAAACTATTGCAATTATCAAACAAGTGCAATAAACAACAGAAAAATAACTTAAACATAACTAGACACTTTACTCGACTTGCTTCTTCACAGGTCAAAAGTCACCGGTTAAAGGTCGAACGCAACGTGTTGCTCATATAAATACCGAAAGGATTTTCGGTTTTAGGGATGGAAAAAATTGTGCAAATTGAGCTGAATCAAAATTTGCCTGCAGGGACAAAACGTAAGGAAGGGATAAAAGGGTAAGTGACCCCCAGCCTTGAAAATTTGCCATTTGCAGGATGAAAACGGATGTACAATGAATTTTTGCAGGACAACTTACTGGACCCAGAACCATTGGTTAACAACTGCTACTAAAAAAGAGAAAAGGTCACAGACAATAAATGTTTCTGGACAACCTCTGACACCCGCCAAAAATTTATTGAAGTTTCGTCTCTGGTTGCCGGTGCAAGTGATGTTATTCAGTAACCTTCGTTGTGTTGAAGTTTTTTAACTTAGAAATAAATCCAATTAGTGGTGAATAACTGTTTGTGGAGAGAATCGGTGCTGAGGACAGGAGAAAGCCAACTCGTCTTTTATGATTTTACTATTCCCTTGATTTTATTTATAGGAAGGAAAGCTTCTGTTGAAAATATGCAAATTACTATTGATGATCAGTTTTACAATATGCTAAGCAGAGTTGGATTATTATAATTGGATTTATTTGCTATTGCCCTACCTTTGTTCCATCAACTTTTAATGCCAATGTCCACCCTCCTTTTCCACATGAGTCCGTAGATTTCTCCATTAAACAATAATGGCTTCCTACCTCCAAGTTATAAACACCAGAGGCTGATGAAGGACTATCGTTGTAGATCTCTTTGCAGCTCTTGTAAACTGCGATAGATTTAATAAAAGTTTAAAATCCTAAACAAGCTGTTTGCTTATAAGTGTCACCAAAAATATTTCTTGTTCTACTTCTTGAACATTTCAAGGTAACTCAAGGCAAGTTGAATGCATTTGGTAGTTTAAGCTTAACAGTGCTTAAGCATGCAATTTGAGCTCCAGTTTAGGAAACAATTGTTTTTTTTTCACAACACATTAATTGCCTTTAGCTGCAAATGCATGTTTTTTGAGGCAAATATCTTCACCTTTAAACTTACAGCAAGAAGAACGAATAATAACAATGCTTCATATTTCCAAGAAGAGCAGCGAGAACAAATGACATAAAAATAGTAAACATATCAAGAAAGAAAATACACAAAGTTGCTGTGATTCCTTGATTGGTTGAATATGATATTGTTAGATGCATTGACTCATTTGAAATGGAGAAGATCATATTAAAAGTTTGAGACAATTGCTTGTGGTTATATACCGACTAATTCTCTCTAATCCAAGAAATTTTGATTGCTCGAGATAGAAGGAGATCTGTGCTCTTGTTGCTTTTAGCAGTGATACATGAATTCTCAAAGTTTTATCAATAGAAAATTTATGAAAATGAGGAAACTTGCCTTTTTGAGGTCTTTTGTGCTGTAAGAGAAAACAGGAGCGATGTAAGTTATTGTAGAATATACTCATTTTATTCCAAGTAAAGGTAATAAGAATAGTAATGCTGAAGATCGCTGAAATTGAAAAATAACTTAAGGATAATACAAGGCTCAAGCTCTATCAAGACACAGAATTTAGGTGTATTCAACTTGTTGTGCTGCTTTTGGATAAACTTTTGAACTATCGACATAATAGCTATTGTTCTGTTCAACTTTTGATTTACTATATGACGAAGTGAAGTAGCAACTCTTCTAGCATTAAAAAATAAGATAAAAAAATTGGTCTAGAAAAGAATGCACCTGTTGGATCTGCCGTTAACTTGTTATTTTAGTATATTATACTTTTTATATAGATATTTGGCTTTTTTGTAAATAGTTGGCTTAATTAGTATTGAGTTACTATTACAAATACCAGTTTTAAATATACCGTCAACTGGGGAGACTTTGATTAAATTTGAAACTTTAAATAAAATAAATCTGAAGAGCAATGGCTTGTGGGAAATACTATGCTCTCAGCTCTGTCTGGGTCACATACACAAAATTTAAGAATGTATATGATGTTTAGGATATCTTTCTTTATCTTTTCAAAATGTTTAGGAGTGAGCAATGTTATCCCGACAATGGGGTGACTTTGTTTACTCTAGAATATTTCATATAAATACAACTACATTTCACTGATATCATCAACAGTGGTGATTTCTAAATATCTTGGCAAGGGGCTCTCAGTGCAGCATCAAAAATATGGTGGTTGCTTAGTTGTGATCATACCCATGTTTCCACCTATGCAGATATGATATGTTCGTTCAATCATGATATGATATAATTAGCAATTACAAATATCTCAATAATCATGCAGCAGTGCAAAATTCAATCTTGCAATACAACATCAATCCCTTTGGAAGCGAGAAGTACGTTTTGAAATGCAGGGTCAGTAAAAGACTTTTTGGGGACTGAGCCTCCTACCCCTAATGGAAAGTAATTTTATTGAGGAGGGCTCCACCCTCTGAGTCCCATAGAACTAATCCCTGGTTGGCAGTATTATGTAGCCACCCTGAATTATAATAAAAAGTTGTTGGAAAACATGAAAATTAGCTTGTTAAGCAAAACAATAAATTAGTTAAACAATATAATTAATTAATTAACATCAAAATGCCCAAATAAACAAAAGAACCAAACAAAAGCAGATCCTCAATGCATTGTTTGTAAAAGAAATATATATTGATCTTTAAAAATATTGTTGTTCGTGCCGGTCGTACCAAGTATGCAAAGTCACGCGACTGATCAAAGTCAACATCAGTTGACGGTAGATATGTGAAATATGAAGTAAGACATCAACAAGGACTTGAATGTATTCCTTTCATTGTCAGACGGAGTTATACCTTTAGCACTTGAGAAGATTTAGCCAATTCTCTCCCTTGCATAGACCTAGAGGGACTTCAAAATTGAGTGGGGCATAAAAAGAATCAAAGAATCTACTCGAAGAATGAAAGAGATCTGGAAAGCTGTCAGAAAAGATGCCTGAAGTTCCTATCGTTCTTTCAGAAAGTTATCCAAATGAAACAGATTTCTGCCCAACGGAGGGAAACTGCAGTCCACCTGTCACCTTCTCTTCTACGCTTATGCCCGCCACCCTTGATTCCCCTGTTTGTCTCCAGGCTCTCAAATACACGTTTTCTTATTTATAAGAGATCGGTTCATAAGAAGGTAGTGCTCGACTGCCCAAAACGTTAAGATCCCATACATTAGCACCTATCTGTACCTCTTATTTAGTAAATCATGAGGTAGTGTGGCTTCAAGTAATAGAGTTGGGGGATGCCATCTTTAGCTGGAGCTTCACGTTCCATGTGAGGTATCATCCATAAAATCTAAGCATTCCAAACACCCTTAATTTTATGTGAAAACGACTCAAATTTCTCCCAGCCTCTTGCTTGGTTACAGTGCTCCTGAGATAAATTTCTATCACTGTTTCTTTCTTCTACTTTCCTTTTCCTTTACGTTATTTAAAAATACTTATTTAGTTTAGTGTGATTTTTTCTATGTACAGGCCATGGAGTAATGATACTCTTTTGCTCCCCATGGTATCGTCCTTGTATCGCTTATGTGTATGTAGATAGTTGTAACCTTTGTATGTATGAAAAAAGCTAAGACAGTTTAGTACTGGATTTTGAGACCTAAGATAGTTTCTAAGAGCTAGTTCATACGATGAGCCATAGATGACCCGAACCTATCATTAACATTGGTTCAGCAATGGCACGACCGAAGGAGATGAGCCAGTGTTGAACCAATGAACAGCGTGACTTTGGCTCAAGCTGATGCTCTTTTGTGGTTTCATACGTTGAACCGAAGATGAACTTAACTACTCAAATTGCCAGATGCATAGGTTCAGCTCACCTACGGCTCATTGTATGAACTAGCTCTAAGTGCATGCATTACAAATTCTACAATCATATGCGTATGCATTGTTAAGCATGCTTTGGTGGCTGCCCTATAGTAGTTTAACTTCTCCTATTTACTAAGATGTCTTATAATTTCAGTGATGCATGGCACTTATGTGCTTCCCACTACATGTGCAAAACATTGGAGCTAAAAAATTTTGCTAAGAAAGTCTTAAGAAAGTTTTGATACTGGAATCTTGAAAAGGTTTAGACAGTTTCATTACTGGACCAAAAAAACCTTTCCTATGAAATAAAAAACGTGCAACATCATTCTAAAAATGCTGGTCAATTTATCCTGATTGTCGCCATTTGCAATGAATGCAGCTATTACATTATATTCCTGAGCAGGATGGAAAAATGTATTTGACATGCGCAAATAGTGTGCAGCGGTTTGCATGGATAAGATAATGGATAATGGCGGCAAAGAACTCCAATGTGTAATCTTGAGCTTCAGAATGCAAAGGAAGACACAAATTTAATGTAGAGTTGTTTTGGTTGGCTTTCTAAGCAGCTAAGTCTCATTCCTAGATTAATGATTGAAGCTCTGAATATCTGATATTCCATATTCATGGATTTTGCAAGCTAATGTCATTTAGCTAATTCATTCTCAGTATAGTGAATCTTCTTTCAATGTATCTGAAAAACTCCATTCATTGGCGGCTTTATGGGGTCCAGGGGGTCCATGGCCCCAAGCCCCGCGCTTTTGGTACCCCAAAAAGGGGCCCCGCACCCAAGAAAAAATTGAAAAGAAATCACAGAAAAATACTCGAATTTTCCCAATGCCTTTTACTTATACGTTCAAAGTACGTAGCAATAACATCCCCCAACTTTTGAAACTTGGGAGAATTCAAGTAAAACTAGCTGCTTGTACAACAGTTGAAAGAACGTATAGTGAAAGGAAGTATTGACTGCAACAAAGAACAGTTTTTTCAGAGCTCGAAGGCGTGCTGTATAAGTTTTCATAATGTGAACGAATCACACGCATCCACTTGCGTTCGTTCTCTTTGTGTAAATCGCGCGTGGATCCGAATTATAAATGTGTTTTCCTCTTGAAAAGTGAATCATCCATGCATTCACAAGAGAATGCAGCCCTGCGGGACAGATGCATGAATGACATTGAGACATCAGTTGGAATGCGCAGCTTTAGTATAATTTGAGAATGATAGTCACGACCGGCAGATAAATCAGAAAGAGCAGCCAGTTTTCATTTATGTATTGCCATCATATTTATATCCAAACCTTTTTGCCAAAGTCTTGCAATATCTAGCAGTCATACAATTTTTGTAGAGCACTGAAGTGCTAGAAATGGCATCAGGAGATTTTTAATATCACACCAAAACCTTGTTGTTATCGTTGTTATCAGTTTTTCATTATGGCGTATGCTCATACACTTTAATTCATTCTCGTTTCCCTGTGCTTTCCCGCGCATGGCAAATACATTTTCCCTCTTGCTTGCTTCCATCCTGTTATATTCCTGTTAAGTTCTCTTCACCAAGAAGAGGCTGGCTAGGTAGGTGTACCGGACAAGTGAATGCGATAATGAGCAGCTTTAGCATATCATAGGATTAAAGCATCTTGTGAATATACTTAATTTGGTTTTATGCTATTTTGAATGTCTTAAAATATGCAAAAACTGGTCATTATCAGGCCAGATTAAACCTGAATATCAAGCGTATATCAGGGCCCTTAGATAGCATCTGTTACAGAAAGGGACGGTGCCAGGCATCGAAGAGAAAAAGAGCTCTTTACTAGAAAGGGGGTTTAGACTACCACGTCCTAAAACAACATGAATTGGTTGCCACGCCCATTTTATTATCTTGCTAACATTTTCTCATCAAATTTGGACGAATTAGAAAGTTGATCTTGGGGATAGATGGGAGAGGGGAACAAGTCCCCCATGTCCCCAGTGGCGCTATCATTGGTTGCAGAGAGTCAACTACGATAAATACCAGGTGTTCTTAGTCTCCAGACCTGCAACAAGCAATTTTCGAGTCCAGGGATCTTAGCAGCAAAGACATGCTAAAAGATCCTTAAAGAAGATATATCTTCTAAAAATGCTGTTTAAATTTCAGTAACAAAGGAAATATTACTAGAAATTTCCTAATTTCGATACCATGAAATGTAATGAGTCTCATTGCCATTTCTAGCTGCAGAGAAGTTTGATGATTTTCAAGAAAAAAAGAGCTCTTTACTAGAAAGGGCAGGGATCACAGCTCTTCTCTTTACCCACAGAAAACACTGTAGTTAGACGCCGTGTACCCTCCCCCCCCCGCTACTTCGAGCCAAGATCAATTCTCTAATTCGTCCAAATGCAATGAGAAAATTTTAGGGCTGAAGTGAGGGACCTCTAGCAAGATATTGAGATGGGTGTGGCAATCGAATTGTGTCATAAGTCATAATATTGGGTTGTGGCACCAAAAATCTTCCTAGTCTGTAATGGCTGGTGCCGCCCCAGCTGGTACCAGTCAGTCTGCCACTAATTATCACCTGCTTCTAATGAGAAGCAGAAATATTCATGGATCTAGTTATTTGCTATATCATCATGTTTGTATTGCCAATAGCAATAATTAAAAAGCCTAACATCTGAGTAAAATGAACATATTGAAAACCACAAACAGCCCGCCGACAAATTAAATTTGAATAGCATTATATAGAAAGCAAATTTTTATTGAAATAGAGCTGTTGAGTTTATGAAAACAGCAATAGATTCCTAAAAATTGCAAGAAACTTCCATATTATAACAACTGTTTAAGTTTATTGTCATTTCAATTAGGCATGATCGCAAATGATTGGATTTCACGATATTTTCAGCTGGAGATATAAGCTATCTGAGCTCTGACTGAAGAATATAAAATGTAAATAGTCTGTTGGTACTACAGAACTTTACTGCAGCACGAAGAAGCGGCAACATTTTTTAAGCATACTTAAAGCTTTTTTTCGTCCGACATTCTTCCAAGTATGAAACATCGGATAGTGACCGAAAGGTTAACCAAAATATACAGCCAGATTCGGTTACATGTGATAGGATGCATTTAATTCTCCCCTAAGAATGGCAAATTAGGGCCTATTTACCATTGTTTACTTGAGGAGCCCTAATGAAAAAGGAAAATCCTTGTCTACACAAGACTGGGTTATTTTGAGTCACTATTAAATGTGACGGATCCTGTTCAGCTTTCTTTATACATTGCAACAAATTGGGCATAGAGTTGGCTGCTTGTTCCTATACACATTTTGTAAGAGCTTCAGTTTGGAGTCCATTGATATCGAGCTTCAAGATTTCACGACAAACATTCAACTAGAGTATCACAGATATATTATGAATGTCTTCCCAGGAACTTTTGGGCTCCAAATTTTTCAGACAATAAGGGCTTGTCCGGAAATAGAACAGTCCAAAAATTTTTAGAATGAAGTATTTTTCATACATGCATGCTTCTTTGCGCTGGGCAGGCGTTGTCTATATATCAATTTGCTCTAACAAAAGCTGCCCAGCAAAACTGATACTATCCCTTCTTCTCAAAGCTTAAATTAAAGACACGAGAATAAACCAGAATATAAAAATAAAGTCTGGAAAGCCCCAGATTGACAGATAATACAAGCTAAAATACGTCAACAGAAGCTCAATTACTCCTAATTGATTGGCTAATCCAGTCTTCTGGTGATATGAATACAAAGGAAGAAGCTGAAGGTTTCATTGGTGATTTTATGAAGCGCCATAATAACCTCAACCTTTTAGCCAGCCCCATCCGGATGATTCTCTGTTGTGTTCAATTGAAGAATTCTGTATTGCAGCTTAAACCTTGCTACAGCTGTGTAGCCGTAAAATTTTAGTGAACAGAGCGCTAAAATTTAAACAAGCACATAGATTCAAAGTGAAGACCAATCATTTTAGGAACTATAGCAGCGCTATTTCGAATTCTACTTGACTACATTGTAATTGGACAAAGTGAATTATCCTATTTAGGAAAATAGACCAATCAAATTTAACGATTATTCAAATTAACTTTATTCAAACTCATACGCATTATTCAAAATAACTTTTTGAGCCTCAAGCATTAGGTTTCGGAAAGAATAATTTAAGAGCCAAATGGTTTCAAAAGCATACTGTATAGCGTAGCGTAGCTGCATGCTTCATTAGAAGCACTGCCAAACATGTTGATAACACATAACGTTACAACTTCCTTTGGTAGGCCGTTCAAATATTTTAGGAGGCATAATTGTGTTAACGCGCGTTAAAGCTCGATTACATCCCTGCTTTGCTTTACATACTCTCAAGGGCTTGGTAGAGTTGCGGAAGAAGAAGAGGATCTGCAAGCCCTGGTTGAGGGAGGGTTTTCGCGTATCTTGAGTTATCTTGAAGCAGTCGTTATTTATATACCACTTTGTCAATAGGGCTCGTATGCAAAACTGTCTTTATATACCAAGCTAAAACATTTACATGCTCTTCACTTCTTTTGCTATACTTGGGAGTCGTCTATATTTTGAAAGACCCACTGCTTATTTCTATCTCCACAACTAATACGATTTGTTACTGAAGTTCTTTGTTAAGCTACATTCATGGGCGTAGGAGGATGTCAACTTTAAGGGGCTGTAAATTTTCTGCCCGAAATGTCAAATAGAGCTGGAGAACAGGCAGAAAAGTTGCCCGAATTTCCTTTTGTTCTTTTGAAAATTTTCCCGACCGATACAGATTTCTGCCCAACTTAGGAAGGGGTTGCAGTCGCCTGCCCTACGCCTCCTACACTTATGGCTACATTAACAGTTAAGTTTGGGAAAAATCGTGGCCATAAAATCGTGGTAGCTTACATCTCTAGACTGATGAAATAACGTTACCCATGTTATAAATTACGGATTGTTTTCTCTACCCCTAAACGTACATCTCATAATTTCTCCTTTAAGGACTCCATTCCTACACTCCTACGCTCCTCTGTAGCTTACTGTTATAAGTGTCCGAGCTGCAATGTTCGGTATTACGGGGGTAGACCAATGATTGTAAACAGCGGAATAGTTGTTGACCTTATAACCTGTTTTGGTAACTCATGTGTGCTCTCTATAGCGTATGACTAGGTTACGGGATGTTTTAATGGTCGCCCTGTATCACCTGAGGACTTTAGTATTGTTAGTAGCGCCAGTAACAGTATAGATCTCTTATTTCATGAGAGTTTACTAATCCTTAGTGACCGTACAACCCTTTTTCCCAAGCGTCCTCTCTTCAACTTACGCTTTTCTAATTTATTTTACTTTTGAATGTTACCATGGATTTTATGGTCTACGCTTCCCATTGTTTTGGTTCATTGATTTACCCTCTAGTTGGTCTTCCCTAGGTTCCCCATGCTATTTTGCTTATCATTTACTATCCATAAATTTCAATTTCATGGAAGTTTATTACATTGATGATGGACCCCGGGGACTAGGGTCCGAAACTTCTGCACTTGTCTTATATAATGAAAATGTCTTAATAATAATATGAAAATGTCTTAATTGGAAAGGTCAATAATGGAACCATGACACTTCGTCTCGTCCTCTTTATTCAGCGATTTATTGGCCATAAAAGGATTACAAATTTGAAACACATTTTTCAGTGATAATACAGTTTCTAGAAAGTGGTGTCTTGTTGACCTAGGCAGGAAGGTCCCAATGCTATAGATGTTCATAAGTACTAACTGCAATTCCCTTCTTGAAAAGAAGAAACAGCCGTTCTTTACAGATATACGTTTTTTCATAAGAAATGAATTTTCTGGCTTCAGCCTGGCTGTTTCTTAATATTTTGTCAAATCCAGCCTCAAATGCTTCCTAAATGCTTCTTAAACGTAAAGACTTCCAATGACAATAACAACCCAGATTAGGCAATTGCAATGCAAGAAAAAGGATGCTCAGGTTTTGTGAGGCATGTAATGGATGCTCATTCTATTTTCTTGCCAGTTTGATAAAAAATTTACTAGTGAAAATAATTTTGCAAGTTGTTATTTGAAACTCAGCCTGCCAAAGTTTTTATGTTTCACAATTTTTGCCTAATTTCAGCCTTATTTTTCTTACAAATATATTTCTTATAATAAGACTTCTAGTATATGGCTTCTTCTTAATTCCAATCCACAGAGCGCATTCTGACTAATACACATGGCATGCTTGTACTCCATACGGTATGACAATAAATTTCCAGTGGACAGAAGCTATGTGGACTTGAAAGTTACACTTGAGGAGTCCCAATTCTTCAGGGCCGTTCCTCGAAACTTTCGTCAGGGTGCTGTAGAGCCTACATTGCTGACAGAAATGAGTGTACCCGAATAAATATGGGTGTTGCATAGATGGCAACATGAGTGTAGCCGTATATACTGGGATGGGGTTGAACAGTGAACCTCTATCTCCATAGTAACCTTGACAGTCATACCTATTTGTAGAAAAAGTACAAAGGAAAGAATGAGGTTCCAAGAATTTTTCTTAAATCACGCCCATAAGTTTGGCTATAAATGTGACTAACACCTCTTGTATCGTCCCAATGGTATCAATAACAGAAAGAGTATTGAATTTACTGCCTTATTTTGCGACAGCAAAATGACACGAATTTGCCGACAGAAGTTGAAAACTTGGTTGACTTGCAGGCAGAAATTTAGGCTGGTGGAGTGTGACGCTCCACATCTGCAAGTACCGTCCTGAAGTTCTTCCTTTAAGGGTACATTTGAAAAGTCAGAAAACTTAGACAAAATGAATGATATACATACCTGGAATCTCATCGCTTTCCAATTCTGTTTTCCCAGTTTGGTTGAACAGCCACTTGACTGCGAGAATACTTCACAATTGTCATCAATTTCCTTTTTAATGTTGTAATTCAGTAACTCACAATTGTCATTTTGCAAACAAAGATGCGTGCACTGGATTTCACTCTTCACAGTGTAAACCCTTCTACTGGCTGATGGACAATCAAATTTCTTGTCAACGAACACTTCAGAAACAAAACCTGTCCTCTCGGAAGCAACAATTCTGATAAGCAAGAAAAGAACAAACCCTTTGATGCTTGTGTCATCCATGACATCTAGTGAATAATCAACTGCAACGACTACACTTTTAAGACTATTGACTTAATCACATACCTGCCAATTGCTTTCATTGGCATCAGCAATAACTAGAAGCAAAATAAATTACCTGCAATCGATGTTGTGCCAAATCATTTCCAATTACGTTCTGCTGCAGGTGCTTCTGCAACTATTTGAATTTAGAACAGTGGGCTTACAGATTAAAATTGAAAGAAATAACCATAGGTGTAGTTGAGCTTGAGATTTAGGGGAGCTATAAAGTTTCTGCTGGGAAGGCTAAAGAGATCTAGAGAGCTATTGGTCTCTTAGTAAAATTGCCCAAATGAAACGTGGAGGCTGCAGTCACTCTGCCACCTTTCTCCTGCGCTTGCGGAAATATTCGATGGAGTACCAAAAACGAATGTTTTTTTAATGATGTTTGTACAATACACATTTTTCACAAGAAATAAACTTTTTGGCTTCAGCTTGGATGTTTTTTAATAATACATCAACGCGAGCCTTAAGTGTTTCTTAAACATTTCTTAAATTCTTAATACATCCAGGGACAATAAAAACCCAGATTAGGCATATTTGATTAAAGAAAAAGGATGCTCAGGTTTTGTAAGGCATGGAATGGATGTTGTTTCTATATTCTTTCTAATTTCATCAAAGATTTTCGTGTGAAAACAGTTCTTTCAAGTTACTATTTGAAGCTCAGTCAGCCTGTGTGTCTTAAATGTTTCTTATTGTTTGTTCAAGTTCAGCCTCATGTTTCCAATAGACATGTCTGTTATTAAAAAAGCGTTTGCGCATGTCCTTTCCTATTCAGATGACATTATCAAGGAGCTACAGAGTACCTACTTCAATTAATTGGATACGAATGCAATCGAGAAGTAGGTGATTGGTGACGCCAGGCGTTTTGCTCGGACTTCAAAGAGATCAAAGATTTACCTTATTACACGAAATTAAAGCAATACATTAACTTGATGCGAGTTTTTTTCTGACCCTTTAATTCATTTCTCGTTAGTTTTTGTGTCACGTTAATTATCAAAACGTTAATTTGAACACTCCATCAAAAGAATATCGCTAAGACTTAGCTTTAATATGGACAGGAGAATTAAGCATAAAAGTTATAAAAGTTTTCAATATTACACAAGCATAGGATTTCTTGGGAACCAAAATCGTAAATACAATAGGATTCGCTGTAAATCTTTTTCTACTTTCTTTCTGATACATGGAGAAATCCACGTGGTACACTTGGTATGACACAACTGCATCCGCATTAATTAATGCTCATAAAAGGTAGATTTTAGCCATTTCCCGTTAATTTGGTCCGCGTTAATTTCATTGGTGCTATTTGATGTATCGCTTTAATTTCAAAGAATAAAGTAATACGATTTAATAGTCTGTTTATTGTACATAATGATGTATACATTTCATGCTTTTATTATCTACTTTATAAGTTGCTCCTAACGGCAAAAGAAAAAATTGCAATTCATTCGAACTTACTGAATCTAGATTTGATAATAGATACATGTCTTTTTATAAGAAAACCACCATTTTGCTTGAGCCATATTTTTCTTAACTTTTCCCAAAATTGAGTCTGAGATTTTCTTAACTTTTACTGAAATAAACTAGCGAAAATGGGTAAGACTTTCTTTGTTCATCATATACACTCCACTTTGAATCCCATCTTTAACATTTTGATTATACCAATGATCCAATTTCGATTTTGGGCCAGTAAGAGCATTTAGAATTAGAAATTGAGCCTTGTGAATTTTATAAGATTTCCTCAAGTCTTTGTCCATTTGAACCTCATTTTCTTATAAAATTTTCTCATATAAAAGACAACGCGTATTTGAAATTGAACTAGCGAAGTGTTCATAATTTTTAATTCTATTTCCGGCAACTATGCTTGACAGCGTTCTTTTCCTATTTACATTTCTAGGAAGCTAGGCACTTAAAGCAATTATCAACAATGTTTTGCTTAACTGAACTAGAAGTAGTGCTAGCGCTACTATTTCAGCAGAATTTCTTACTCTAGCATGTAATTATCAAGCGTTTTTTAACAATAATATCTGCAAAATGGCAGACAGCTGCATCTTAAGACTTCCTTTTGCGCCGCCCAGAATTGCAATTCATTCAAAGTTCATTAAGGAGTGATTTATAATTTTTTCTACTCAAAATTTAATACTGTGAGAGAGATTAAAATGAGATTTAATCTGAACGGGATAGACCTTTGTATGCACTTCGTATCTGTTATTTTGTCTGCAACGTGCTAGCGGATTTGAGAGTACTTCAATGTTTTTCTGCAAACTTTTACTTTTTCTTAGGTGTTTGGATCTTCTTTTACAAGAAACTTAGCTCAAACCCTAGCTCGCCTAAAGCCTTATCTTTATACACTCTTTTTTATAAGAAAACTGTTATTTTGCCTGAGCCTCAGTTTTCTTAACTTTTCCCGAAATTGAGCCTGAGATCTTCTTAAATTTTTCTTAACTTTTACTGAAATAAACTGGCTAAAATGGTTTACACATTCGTTATTGATATTGTATACTTGTATTTGAATTCCATCTTTAGCATTTTGAATGCAATAACGACGAAATACCGATTTTTGCCCAAAAAAACACTTAATTTTGGAAATTGAGCCTCGTGATTTTCTTACCACTTTCTTAAGATTTTGACGATTTGAGCCTCATTTTCTTATAAAAAAGACGTGTACCTCTTTTAACAACATTTTAGTATAACGTGCTCTGCAATAACTTGTACATATTGATTGCACATTGAAAGACCTAATCAAGTCTGCACTGGTTTCACTTTCTGTAGTCGCAAATCAAAACTCGGCATTGGTACTTGATGAAAGTGTGTACATGTAAACAGATTGTTATTAGGGCACATCTACTTATCGTAGCATTGTGAGAACGTTTCGAGATAACGCGGTACAGGCATTAAAGGCGTTTTGCCATCCATTGGGGAGCATCTTAACAACACATGCCACTGTGCTTCCATTGATAATTTTTGTATTATTGATAAAACTTACAATGAACTTGAATTGCTTATACACGAAAGTCTACACTTAGGGATCACCACACACCTCATCTGCAGACTTCTCCTATACCTTTCCTTAATTCTACTCCCACCAGGGTCCAGTAGTCACCTATTTTCTTTACTTTATTTAAGCATTTTAGGTTGTTTACAAGCCACTTACAATCGTATCCTTTGTTTTTCGCACTCTGATTTCCCTTATATAGGTATTGGGCCTATTCACATTTACATTTGGCCTATTTACATTTACATTACATCCACTTTGGCCTATTTACATGCTTCCAAGTGTTTTTCCAGTTGTTTTCCCACCCTAGCCATAAATGACCCTTTCCATTTGTATTTGTTTGCTGAGGATTAGACGTATTGCCTCGAAACGTTCTTATTCTCAATTAGCATGATTTAGTCTTACACGGTTGTATCATTTGCTTGCACGGTTATATCTTATACGGTTATGTCTTCTTCAATAATTTTGGTAGTGTCAGAACAAAGGAAAAAGACTTCGTTCAAGGTCAACATCATGTCTCTCTTACAAAAGTAAGTATCAGTTATGAGAATCTCAGAATTTATGTTTATGAAGGTTCGAGCATGCGTGGGTTTGGAAAAGGCTCAAGAGCTAATAATCAGGGGGTGGTGCGATTATTTTGTACTCAAAATCAGCTTTTGACTTGGGAAAAGACACAGAGTTCTCCTTCCTCTTTGCTTCCCCTACTCGGAGCTGAAGCAGTGTGTCCCCTTTCCCCGCTCCAGTCAGTCTTTCAACTTCTCTTTACTGACACTTGCCGTTTCATATCTTCCATTATAATGTTCTTCCGCCCCCTTTCTTATTATGTCAACTCCTATTGCTCTTCTGCCAATGTAGCTTTCTGCCCTTCTCATCACATGCCCAAACTATCTCAATATATCTCCTATCATCTTCTCCCTAATTCTTCTGATCTTTGCAACCCCTCCCGGATTTACTCATTGCTCACCCTATCCTTCAACTTCATCTCCAGCTCCTATCCCGCCATCTTGAGCTCAACCTTGCATGGGGTGGCTTGAACAAGACAAAGCTTATAGATCTCGAACGTCTTCAAAATGGAGCGACATAACTGAAGATGCACGAATTAATGACAATTGGTCTCGTCCCTGGATAAATGTAAACAACATTATCCGTCACGATAGGTACATGGAGATCTATAAAATTATGAACAAGCTTTGTCCAGTAAACATTTTCAAGACTTCCTCCAAACATCTGCGGTTCCGAATTATAATATACGGCACTGTTGAGATTCGCAGATGCCAAGACATCGGACTGAATTTTCAAAAATAGAATTTCAATTCTCAACCCTGAAGTCTTGGAACGATATACCTGCTGAGCAATGTTGAACACCTCAAAACAGCAAAAACCGAAAACCGTCAAAAACCGCGCAATTTTAAAACCGCACAACCGCATACAAAAACCGCAAAAACCGACTTCTGGCAAAATCATTAACATTTACCAGAATTTCTACAAATTTTGATGCGTATGCAGGCCTGCCAAACTACATCAAAAGAAAAGCGGGAAAAATGGCAGGCTGTGCTCTTATTGCACCAAATACAAGCTGTGATTTATGCTTTAATTCCTGCCTATTGAACTCTTTGTTGTTCAATGCTCTAAAAAACTAGGTGAACTCGATGACTTGGCAGCTTATATGTTTGGCAGAATGAAGCATGCCAACAGTATCCAATATGAAGTTATGATACAAGAATGACGTTGACAACTTATGAATGCAAGAATTTCGTCTGAACATAATCATGCCTGAGGAATTCAGGACAAGGGATAAAATACAGGAAATTTGGCAGGCTTTCTTTTGTTAGAATATTCTTTATGTACATAAGTAAAGCAATGAGCAAGTCAATACATATGGTACATGTCAGTGCAGAACATTACCTATCCAAGCGATATCGAGGCTGCAATTTACTACCCTTATACTTAAACCTGGCAATGAGATACTGGCCAAGGCATCTCGTCAACTACTGATAGAGAGGTTACTTAAACGTCTCTTGGTTATTGGAAAATCTACAGTATTACTACAGTACTTTGCTGAGGTACATAAGTTACCTACCTACTTTAAATAGTTTCAAAAAACAACTCCAACAATTTGAAGAGCTAGAATCGGAAGTTAAAACACATATACCTGGAAGATCAGGGCTCATGTAAAATTGTGTTAAGTCTCTATTTACGATCGGATATGTTGGAAGGATGTTTTAGTTAGATGAAGGATATGTTCATGTGAAAATAATTAAATATATATATATATATATATATATATATATATATTATATATATATATATATATTATATATATATATATATATATATATATATATATATATACACACACATATATTTTATGAGAAGTTTCAAGAAAAATTTACAGGATTGTCTAATGTTCTACAACAGATCTAATACCTGACTATAAATTTTTTGTGCTGCTACTGTTTTTATGACAATAACTGTAGAAATAGCTAGCTTTAAATATATATATATATATATATATATATATATATATATATATATATATATATATATATATATATATATATATCTATTTATATATCTATTTATATATATATATATGTATATATATGTATATATATATATGTATGTATGTGTATATATATATATATATATATATATATATATATATATATATATCCATCCTTTCTGTTGCAGCCACCGTCTCCATGCCATTCAACGTTGCTGGCCTTTCCACTTATAATTCTTGCTGATGACTCCCTTTCATTGCGTACTCCTGACCTCGGATTTCCGCTTCGCAGCTCCCATCTGCACTCACAACCTTGCCTAAATGCTTGAAGTTCTTAACCTTCTTCACCATCTCCCCCTGTACGTAAGCCGTTTCTTGCTCGGTTCCTCCAGCTGGAAGATGTTCCATCTTTCCTTGCTCACTTTCAGCCCTCTTTCTTCAAAGACCTTTCTCCATCTTTCTACGGATACTTCGAGCTCCTCTTTATTCTCTTGTCCCAGTACT
This sequence comes from Cassiopea xamachana, assembly GCA_900291935.2. Classification (NCBI taxonomy): domain Eukaryota; kingdom Metazoa; phylum Cnidaria; class Scyphozoa; order Rhizostomeae; family Cassiopeidae; genus Cassiopea; species Cassiopea xamachana. The sequence continues at coordinate 15,248,844 of OLMO02000231.1, read as the reverse complement.
ATATTACCCGCGTACATTATGTCCCATGGAGCTTCTTTTCTCACACCTTTCCTCAACATATCCATGATTATGTCAAGTAGGAACGGGCTGAGTGCCGATCCCTGTAGTAGACCGGCTCTCATTTCAAAATCTTCTGTTAGCCTCACTGAATTTCTCACTGATGCTCTTGCTTCCTCATTTATATCTTGGATAGATTCAACATAACCTTCTGAGACGTAAGCGTGATACATGTACTCTCATAGTTCTTCTCTAGATACTCAGGCAAAGGCATTCTCAAGATTTATGAAAACACAATGCAACTCTTTCTGACTTGCTCCCTACTTCTTCAACAGCATCCTCAGCCCAAAGATGACATCTGTGGCATCTTTTTTGCATGTATCCAAATTTGCTGGTCGCTTAGCACTACCTCTTTTCTCAGTCCCACTACGTGCTCTCACAACGTCATTGTGCGTCACATGAGCTTTATACTTCGGTAGTTTCCATATTCTTTAGAATCACTTTTGCCCCTTATAGATGGGTATTGATACACTCTGTCTCCTTGAATTTGGCACCCCTTTACTTTTTTACTTCTTCTGCTGCTTCCTCCACCTTCTCCATTCTCTTCAGTGCAGAACTTTACTTCCCTCTCTTAGGCTTTCCTGGTTGAATAAATATTCAAAATACTCCACCCATCTCTGCTGTGTCTTTCGTTCCTCTTCTAATAATTCACCATATTCAGAATTGACCACTTTCACTTGCTGTACATTTTTTCCATTTTTTTCCTCTGCTTGGCAAATCGGAACACTTCATTTACCTAAATAGTCTGTTGATACTACAGAACTTTACCACAACACGAAAAAGCGGCAACATTATTTTGACATACTGAAAGCTTTTTTCATCCGACACTCATCAGAGTATGAAAATGTCGGATAATGACCTAAAGGTAAACCGAAATATATATCCAGATGCAGTTAATGTGTTAGGATGCATCTAATTGGCCCCAAGTGTGACCAATTAGGACCTATTAATATGTTAATATTCAATATTCAAAATACGTGTTAGGATAAAATATGTGTTAGGTTATTTTATAATATCATGTAATGAACTAAAGGTAAACCGAAATATATATCCAGATACAGTTAATGTGTTAGGATGCATCTAATTGGTTCCAAATGTGACCAATTAGATGCATCCTAACACATTAACTGCATCTGGATATATATTTCGGTTTACCTTTAGCTCATTATCCGATGTTTTCATACTCTGATGAGTGTCGGACGAAAAAAGCTTTCAATATGTCAAAACAACGTTGCTGCTTTTTCGTGCTGTGGTAAACTTCATTTACCCGTTATTTCGTCTTGAAGCGCTCTTAAAATTCTTGGAGAGTTTCATTCTTTACCTTCGTCAGTCCTCGTGGCTTTCTTCTTAGTTTTCTTGTATCCTTCTTTGCTCTCATCATATTTATAAAGAGCTTGCAAACTACCTACCTACTCCAAAGGTTTCTTGAAACTGCCCATAAATCCTGCATTCAGTGCTATACAGGTAACGATCTATACATCCTAGCCACACTTCCCAACTGGTAGCAAGTTCACCTCCTGTCTTTCTGGATGAGTCACGGAGATCAGAAGTACAAAGTTCTAGTAATATATCAACATATTACATAAGCATGATATGACATTTAACATAATATTTGCAAATAAGAAAACGACATATGAATTTGTTATTTTGGAGCAAAAACTATCACCACACTGCGTCTTTAATTGGAGTTTAGAAGAAGGACCACGACGAAAAACATTGGAATTCTCTTCAGATCTTTAATGCGACATAACCAAAACGCAATTTAGATATATCCATGCTAACCAGAATGCAAGACATGGAAGCCTTGGAATCTTAAGTGTTGTCTTGGAAATTAAAAACTATAGCAGTAGTGTAGAAGTAAATCGATAGTTAGGGGGGCTCTATTTTTAGATAGGGGGGCTCTTTACTTGTATGTATCTTTGTAAGAAACTTTGAATTTAATTCAGGCAGTTAGATAAGAAAATGATAATGTCATCCAGATAACAACGTATTTCGAGTACCCTGTATCATGTAAACTTACAATTTCTCGACAGCTGTTTGAATCTAAAATAACTGTTACAGCAGAAAATTGATTCTTCTATGTTCTTATTTCCAAAACATTTTACAGACCTAGGTAGGCTGAGCCACCCTCAAGTCACAGCTAGGGGGCTGCGCCTCCCCCTGCGCTACTCTCTTCTACACCAATGAACTGTTGTCACTTTCATGCGCTTCCTATTTCTCAGACGTCTTTTTGCGCTTTGTTATATGTAAAATACGAGAACAGTACATATGTGACATGTGTTTCAATGTTGCACCAATTAACAAAAGCTCCAAATAAATTTTGAAACATTTAGCCCTAGAGGGCCAATATGGTTGTCCTGAAGGAACGTAGGAAGCATTCAGAAGTGGGGAATATGCACTTGGGGGCACCCTCACAAGCAAATTAGGGCAGCTATTAAGCTGAAATAAACATTTTGCAAACAAATTTTTGAAAAGTGGGGGAGTACATGCCACCTTTGCCCCAATATGTCCCCCCGTTCCAACGTACTTTCGTTCTTGCACCATAGCGAATTGTCAACGTAGTGAAAATTGTTGCAGCGAACATTAAACTATGATAGTTTAATGTTCGCTGCAACAGTTGTCACTACGTTGTGACAATTCCTATTGTTGCTATTGACAACAGAAATATAATTCACTTCAACTACAAAATTTGTTCGTAAAACCCTGAAGAGATTCGTCCATTTTGTTGTTGTTCTATAAGATCTTTCATTCGCTTATTTTCGCTGATTTGCCATGACTGTCGACAATATACAACATCAATTGTGATTCATTGGTAACATTACACGTATTTATTTGCAGTTACTGACAGGCAAGGTAAATAATAGTGGAGATTGGCTCGTTGCTGCTCTTGTTCCAGCCAAGAGGCCAGGCGATCAAATGAGATTTGGTTTTTTCCGAAAAATCTTTGTGACAGATATGAAACAGTAGAATGTCTGGGGATCTGAAGCTTCCCGACAGGTTTTTTCAACGTTTATACGCATGATCCTAGCTGCTCAACGCTTTCTTACTCAATAGTTATTTCAGTATTTCTTGGATTATCTTTCAACACCCCGTCCATTATAGCTGGAACCCCTTTCTTGTAGGGCTGGGAATTCAAATTTATTACTTTCCAATTAGTTATCCTCAATTAAAGTTAATTATGTGCTTGGATTTTATTTATGTTCACCACTTTCTCGTTTTTTGATCTTTCCAATTAAATTGGTAATTTGTTGCAGAAAGGAAGAGAAAGATGCTGTTAGGATTATTGAGAGAAACTGGTCAAGCTACAAAGATGATCAAATGTTTAAGCTTCTGAAATATGCCATTTGTGCAGCAGTGAGTAAATCATCTTTCTTGAATACTGTTTACTTCAGTTCAAGTTGAGGTTTCTTATGCCATTGAATATGTAATAGATTTGGAATCTAATTCAGTGGCATAGCACAGTTTAGGACACCTTATTCAAAGCTACAGGCCCCCCACCAAGGAGGCCCCACCAAAAAGACCCCCCCAACAAATTATCTTTGTTATGTGCTTCTTGGGCATACTGTGCTAAAGGCTTCCTAAGGCCATCTGAAAACCCTTACTAGCCATTGTTGCTACAACAACATTGGATTTATTTATCTGTTTTGTTTATTTGCTACACAAGGGCCTAGCATATTCAATTCCTAAGGGCCCTGAGTTTCTCTGTTATGCCACTGATATAATAGTTGTTTGGCCACATAATGGTGTCTGTTGATAAATGGGAAGATGCTTTGAAGGGTGGGGTGCTTGATTGGTTTGGCCAAGGCTTTATTGAGCTGTATATTATGTTATTTTATGTTATGTTATTTTAAAGCTATTTTATTGAAAATACCATATTATTGTAAGTGTCTCTCATAGCAGGAGCATGATGATTTTGAGTCAATTCCTGCTGTGAGAGGTGCATTTAAATGTATTTATATGTTAGTTGTTAGTAGTATTTTTCTTTTTAATTTTATTTAAAGAAATGTAATAGATGTTTGGCCACATAATGGTGTTCATTGATAAATCAGGAGATGTTTTTCATGAATATCATAGTTAAGGCATTCTTATCGAGGAGATGTCTTCCTCACTCATAAAATAGCCTCCAATATAATTTGAAGTCAACTCATTATATGGGAGCAAACATGTGGAATGATCTTCTGGAAGAGTTAAGAAATTAACCTTCTAAATATTTATTTAAAAAGCATCTTAAGAAACACATTCTAAGTTTTTTATTATTCTGGGCAACATTTGCTAGGAAAGCTAGTGCACTGCTATTGAGCAAATCATTGCTTATAAGTAAGGGGGGCTCTACTCTCATTAGTTCTTGGACTACTGGGAGAGTCCTACTTTAAGAAATTCCATTATTCATGCAGAATAGAGAATGTTATATATTTTGTATTGTAAATTGTCATTTGTATAGTATAATGTATTATGCTATTTAATGGAATTTTGACTATCATTTTGAAATGGCATGAAAAATTTTTAATATGATCGATGAATAATATGGAAAGTGGCATTTAACAAAATTAGTTGAACAAAATGGAAGTCCTCTAAAAACATATTTATTTGCAACTACAAAGTCAAAGTTTTACATGTATCTCTCTACAAGAAACCTGGCTAAAAGTTTCTTAATTTTTAAGAACATGTTAGTTATAAAATTTTCTTAATTTAGTAAACTAAATCGCAGTGAAGGGGCACATGAATTGTGAATGTAGCACACTTTTGGTGTTGTAACAAACAAAATGTGGCAGTTTCAAGTGAAATCCATGCTTTAAAGTAATTTTTCATTTCACTTTGTTGTGATTCAGCTTTACTTTGAACCAGGTATCAACTTCAATGTGCCAGTTATCTATAGTTTCTTAGCTCTTTCCATGTAATTCTAGAAGATTCTTGCATCTCAGGTTATCTAGTACTAGGTTAATTATAAACTGTCTTCTTATTATAAAAAAAATGCACAACTTTATGATATGTTGTGACCCTTGGTAGACTGTGTTTATTTGGTAGATTTAAATCCATGTTTTGAAATAAAATCTACCTTTTGACTCCATAGGAACATTCTTTGACTCATGAAGTTTTGAGAAAGGTTTCTCCATCTGAAGCAAGTTTGTTGCAAGATCCTGTTTTTCAACCTATAGTCAAGTTTAGGTGAGAAATTAGATTTAAATATTGAAATCAGAAGAATAACAATAGTTATTGCTTTCTTCTTTGCTATATTTAGGGTAGCCCTTTTGAAAAATACTTTTCAAAATTTGCAATGTTGGCATGAAGATAGAAAAGAAAAACAGAATGTTTGGATTAAGATAAAAAAGTATGATAAAATTTGACTTATACATGTGATTTGAAAAATATCCAAGTTATCTTATTTAAGTAAATAATGTTTTATCATCTTTGCTTCAGAAATTTATGCTTCTTTTGTTGAAGCAGGCAGTAAATGGCAATTTTCCACCATCAAAATAGATTTTCTGTGTTCTATGCATCCTCAAATGGTCATAACAAACATTGACTTGAGCCCTAGTTTTCAGCAGAGAGAATCTTAAAGTTGCCAATCACTTCTCCTCTACTAGTTTGAAAAGTCAGAGAATGAAGTATTCACCAACTCATTCTATGGTTTCAAGTTTCTTTGCTTCTAGGTTTGCAGGTTCAGAATTCCCACCATATATTGTTTTTAAAGTCTACTTACAGAATACTGGTGGAGGACTGAAGTACCTAAGTGGTAAAAGAATGATTAGACCAGCATCAGAGGTATTTGTTTCACTGATCATGTGACTTGATGAGCTGCATTTGGCGATACCTTAATATGTTATTGTTTTCAGGTGATGCAATTTTCCTATAATTTCATTTATAGGAAAGTATTGTAAACAAGTGGTCTGTTAATAAGAAATTTGGCAGGTGAATTTTTAGGATTTGATTGGTTGGTCAGCTTTTATTTGCTGAAATTGCAACCCACTGTGGAATCACATGTACACCTTAATCTTAGCATCCTTCCCCAATCTTGAAATCATCACTTTACATTGAACTCCTTCCATAGTCTTCAAATCATTTATAATTGTAAAACACTTAATAATAGACATTTTTTATATGAAAACCGTCATTTTCCCTGAGCCTCAATTTTCTTAACATTTCCCGAAATTGAGCCTGAGATTTTCGTAACTTTTTCTTAACTTTTTCTGAAGTAAACTAGCTAAAATGGGTTAAATAGTTGTTATTAATATTGTATACTTGAGTTTGAATTCCATGTTTAACATTTTGAATGCAATAATGACAACATATCGATTTTTGCCCAATAAACACTTACTTTTGAAAATTGAGCCTCGTGATTTTCTTATGATTTTCTTTAGATTTTAACCATTTGAGCCTGATTTTCTTATAAATTTTTTCTTATAAAAAGCATGTATCCCTTGAACAGGCTGCATCTGATGCATGTAGACATATGGGTAACAGAAAGTTTTATGAGCAAATGATAAAAGACCTTTGCCAGACACAAAAGGACAAAATTACTGATGAAGTTGATGTTACCAATCTTAAGGAATATATGCAAGTGAGTTTTCTTCCCTTCTCAAGATATTCATTAATTTTGAAACAGCAACAAAAAATCAAAAGAATATAGATGCAAAATTTCTTCATCTAGTATTATCAGATCTTATGATGTTAGCTTTCTCATGCTTTTGATGATAATTCAAACATACAATTACCATGCTGCCATTTCAGTTTCACTAAGAAGATAGTGAAATGTACATGCAATCATTGTATTCCAGCTTCTTCTGAAAGTGAAATATGTATTGCCAAACTATTATGAAGCTTGATTTATTTACTGTTTACATTAAATCTGTCAGTCATTCTTGACCAAAGAAGCAAAAGTTGTGTAATAATTTTCTCTTCAGTGTGAATTGTTAAGCATCCTTGGGTGTTCCATGGCTCTTTAGATATAGGCTTGTGATCATGATATTCTAGATATTAGCTCCTTAGTACAGTCACAGAATTATCAGCCTGCTGGGATTGAATTTTTGTCATATTGAGCTCCTAGTTATCTTTGCCTCTGAGTTTAACTGTTTTGATTCAAGTACATGAAGAACACAGATGAAATGCCTGCAAGTCTTGGTGGAAAGGATAATTCATGGAGAAGGCTATCACTTGAAAGTAAGCTGTTGCTAAAGATCATATTTATAAGTTACACTTTTCAACATTTTTATGTATGGTTGTCATAATGTTAGATGCCATTATATAAGATTCCATGCTATAGTTTGGACCATCAGAGTGTATAGAATCTTAGCAATGCCTTCAAACTTTTCCTAAATTGCTTTTCACTTGTTCCTGGATTACTACCAAGTTTTTTTCCATAAGCATGAAGATTATGTCCTATTTCTTGCATGGTCGTTTCTTGAACTCCTTGTTAACACTTGTTTCCTTCTCGTAGTTCTTCCACGGCATAACATAATGTATGATGTTATGACATTCATTAACAGTGGTGTTGCTTCACCAAGACTCACTGCAGAAATGCCCCATATGGTAATGACAAGACCAGTCACACAGGAAAACAAACTAGAATTAGTAAATAAGATATATAGCACTGGAAGGTAGGCCTAGATTCTCATGTGTACTTGGTCTATTTGTTAACAAAGCCTGTATGCACAGCTGTTATCATATAGGCAACTTTGAAATGTAGTTTTTTATACAAGTAAAGAAACAAATACTTTAAAACAAAATGCAGTTTTGAAAATGAAAAAGTAGATATAATGTTAACACATTGTGATCAGAATTTTTGATCAGATTGTGAAAAGACTATGAAGATCAACATTTTTTGGAAAGTGTAGTTTGGCAATAAACTCAAATGTAGAATGGATCCAAAATGTCTGGACATGTCATTGTTTCAACATCTATTTTCAAATATCATCTAATGGAGTATTCAAACTATTATTGGAATGTCAAAAACTCAGAATCATGTGTTCCTTTCTTGTTATTCTCATCATAAGAATGAATTTCATATGTGAAGCACTTTTCAGCTGATTTTTAGGTTACAATACCTTGCTAAATCATAGATAGAATGAATGACAGTCAAATGCATGTTGTCTTTGTAAACTAATATTTATTAATATTAGTCATTTTGATTATTTTTTGGTAGAAAACCAGTATCAAAAGCAAGTGAATCAGGCAGAAGAACTAAAAAGGCAAAAGATCGTGTTGCTAAGATGAAGAAAATGTATGGCCTTAGTGATAAACAGCCTCAGCCAGATGTATGTATCAATCTTTCTTGCTTTAGGAACAACAAGAAGCAAGCAATATATTTTTGAAATAGATTCATTGTATTGTGGTACTTATTTCACATAGAGAATAATTGAGTCCCTGCAGTATGCATGTTTGTTAATTTTCAGTGTTTTTCCTACTTTAAAAACACTGCAACTTATAGCATTGACAGCTACCATGGGTAGTATGAGGTTTGCTTCCCCAAAGGTCACAAATTATTAAGTTGCTCAGCAGATTTTACATTTTCAGTTCCCAATTTGGCAGACCCCCCTACAAGGTCCCCTACGAAGTTTTCTCTGGTGCCCTCCAATAGCTTCAGGCTCGTTGACAGATATACATGTCTTTTTTTATAAGAAAACCATCATTTTGATGGAGCCTAAATTTTCTTACCTTTTCCTGAAATTGAACCTTTTCTGTACTTTCACAGAAATAAACTGATTAGAATGGGTTATACTTTCTTTGTTTATCTTGTATTCTCGAATTTGAATTCTATCTTTAACATTTTGAATGTTGTAATGAAATAATATTGATTTTTGGCTTAAAAAAACACTTAATTTTGGAAGTGAAGCATTGTGATTTTCTTAATATTTTGGCCATTTACGCCTCATTTTCTTGCAAACTTTTTCTTACGAAAAGGGTATGGCTTTTCAGATTAGATCCCTTCTTCAAGGCTGGCATCTTTTTACCCTTTTTGCTATGAAAGTAGCTTCATTGTATGAAATTTTCTTATAAAGACTCGTATAATGAATTCCCCCATTAGCAGAAATGCTAAATACATGTTGGCACTATGATAATAAAGTACAGGTAGAGAAAAAGAATATTGGTTAGATTTTTAGTGTTAGAAATTTCTCATTATTCAAGTTGAACCCATGATATCAGATACTCTAACCATCGTAATTACTGAGGTCGTTTCCACTTTGTAGATATGAGGTTATACTTCTTTGCTGTCTTTTTCTTATCATTCTGGAGTTTTCTGTTATAATATCTTTTGCTATTGTAGCAATATAGTGGTGATGTAAATCCTATGCCAATTGATGCCCAATTTGACACAGTGGAAGGCTTTGAAGATGAATATTTTCATGAAAACTGGGATGAGGAAGGAAAGTACTTATACGAATGGTCACAAAAGCTGTCAGTAGAAGCTGTTAACCAATAACTTCTCCATGTGAATTTTGTTAGTTTTCTACCTTTTCTTGTATTGTAATGTAAATATTAATACTAATTCATTAATGTGAGTTACGGGGGATTTTCTTCAGCCGTTTCTTACTCAAAAATGCAGAAATGTTTGCCTTACTTCATACATTAGTTACAGCTTTTATTCAAAAGCATGAGCTCTTAAGGGAATCAAGATTTGATTGAGTTCTCTAATGTTTGATTTTTCGGATGTTCAAGGTTAACTGAAGAGAGAACAATACCTTTTTAGTACAGTGGTGGAAGTATAATAATATCTTTGCTACGCTTTAAGTTTTGCAACTTTTCATCTATGTTGTCATGTTTTAGTGAATTATTGAAGTACAAAACCATATGGAGGAACCCTCATTTTTGATTGTTGAAAAAAGATGTTGTTCTGAATCTGGCTAGACTCAGGTTCTGAATAAAAACCTTCTGCTTTTTAGATTGTGGTCACAAGAAATGCTTTCCCTAAAAACAGTAAGAATTCCGTGTTATACTTTATGCAATCCGTATCCACCTTCAACAAAAACACGTGAAAAGCTATCTACTTGTTTGTGGATCGGCTTTTTTGCAGCTTGGCCTGTTCTCTCACTAATTTATTTGCAGGTTGGTATTTGACGAAGAATACAGTAGACCCATATTTGCCTTCACATCGGGCCATTTGAAGCTGTATTTCTTAATTAAATATTTATCTCCACAAGCGTAATTAGCTTCATTGGCTGCAAGTGCATTTAACCCTCGCCGTATTAGAAGGGCATATACATGAAGTGTTTCAAGGTCTATTTCACTCTATGCAAGACTTACGCATGGAGATTCCATTCCAATCTACATTAATTGTCGTTTCATAATAAACTATAGAAGACCTAAGCTTCAAATGCAAACGAGACAATACTATGTAGGAAGAGTAGCTACATTCAGCATGTGCACATGTTTGATTATTGACAGCAGCATTCGACAGAGCGGTATTTCAGATTGCACAATTACATGCAATTAAGTCATTGACGCAGTTATTGCTTGATACAGCAAATCATATAGATAGAGCACATTTGCTCGACTGCTTTGCGTGTGTACAGATATTGAATGACGCTGTTCAAATGCAATATTGAAGATGAGCTGGTATTGAAGATATGCATATTTATCTAAAAAGATAATAGCCAATATGTCCGTGGGTTCTTTCCTGAATCAATGCACTTTTTCGCTAGGTGTATGACTGAGATGTTGCCTTTGTCCTTTAGAATATCAACAAAAGCGTCTGTGATCAGTATACAACTTGGACTGCACTTGTCAAGCAACGTCAGCGTTGTATCAATTTCTTTGCTGACAACACGATACCTTGGAATGTCGTCCATGTCATGTGTCAAACCAGTCAGTCCTCTACCGCAGTGCAAAGCAACACTAAACTTGATATTCAAAGCATTGTTGTACGCCACACAAAGACCTTCAGTGATTTCTAGCATCTTGATGCAATATTTTAAAAGCAAGTCTGGGACTGTTTCATATGAACTTTCAACTGAAATTAGAGTAGGAAAGGTGTATTGAAATCTATTTGTGATTTAAGATCCTTCAACTTGTTGACAGTTGAAGAAATACACTTTGCAAGTGAGTAAGTGCTATACTACTGAACAACAATAATGAATACAAATATTTTCGGCAACTTTGTTCAAATAGTCGTGGACACTTTAACTCTTCTTGGATTGTTATCACCATATGTTGTAGTGTCTACCACCACAAGGTAGAATGATCGACGGGTGGTGCCAGCCATTTGCCAGTGGAGGAGCGACTGACTCTTGGAATGATCAGAGGTTGGGGCTGATTCATAACTTTTCATGACTACCCTGAACCAAGGTATCCATTCATATCATTAGAGCTCAAAAAGAGATATCTCCTAAGTCAGTGGTTCTTAACCTTGTTAGAGGTACCGAACACGAAAGCTTCCAAAATGCATTCATCGAGCCCTTCGTAGTTGGAAAAATAAAATGTGCTATTTTTTCTTCAAATTTAAAACATGCTTATATAACTATATACCATATTAGTACTCAAACTGTACCATTCATCATTAGCATACAAAATCACTGTGTTCAATGAACACTCCTAAACAAAACATTAGCTTCACACAAACCCCTGAAACCAACGCACTGAGCCTCAGAAACTGACTCTCCATGTTCCTCGGGTTCGATCGAACCCAGGTTAAGAACCACTGTCCTAAGTAGATGAATGAAAGATACTTTTCTTCACACTAAAACACTAGAGAAACTTACCAACAATGCAAATGTCAGAAATGACATTTATCTCGGCTAGCTCGAGCTGATATTCACATGCCACTGCTTGAAAAGATTTGACAAGATAATCAATTACGTTGACGACTTCGTCAGGGCTACTTCTCTTTATAATCTCTTGGAAATCTACCAATCGAAAGACAGCAACAGATATATCATCGCTGAAAATTGCATTGATCTCATCTCCTTCTTGAATTTCATTGTAGATATCTAACGGCAAGGATCTAACTAAATATTCATTCACCTTGTCTTGCTCCTTGTCAATCAGCCTCATATCTTGAGCAATGTACCTTTCAAGTAGCTCGGCCTCCTTTTCAAAAAGAAAGGCGCTCGTTTCCATTTTGTCGCCTTTCAGTGGTGAAATTTTTCGTAGTACTGTTGCTATGTGAGAAAACGATGGTCTGTTCTCAGGATCATCTGACCACAGGCTGTCAATTAGAACTTTCAAAATGTTTTTCTTTGGTTCATATACTGGGAGATGGTCACCTCTTATACTCGGACGTAGAATTTTAGCTGTTAAAAGACAAAACTTATCTTGCCTTCAATATATTTTGTATTGGAAGTGTGGCACCAATATAAATTTACATAATCAGATTCTGATTGTAAGGGCTTCAAATGATGAAGAAGTCAAACGAAGCAAGAATGTTAACTAGTTATGTATCAATGATAATGAAAATGGAATGCAATGTAGAAGAGAAAGAAAATTTTAACACTTTATTCCAAAACTATTTTTTATATTAAGAAATTCAGATAGCAGAACTCTAGTTTCCCAACCTTTTTTGCTGTTATCTGATCAACACTAGCCGCCAACTTAATGAAATTTTGTTTACTATTTTTTGTGATCAGTGATGGTCGTAGCTCTCAATTCCC
>OLMO02000231.1:15213322-15236193 GCA_900291935.2 Cassiopea xamachana | reverse complement strand
CCCCCCCCCCCAGAAAAGATTTAAATGCCCCCAGAGGAGAATTCTTCCCAGATTGTGAACTATAGAATAGAGCAGCAGTGAAAAATAAGTAGAGATAAAGACGCCAGTAAGCAGAAAGCGAAGAATGTAGATGATAAGCAGGAAGCAAAAATGATGGAATGGGGAACAGCGCATAATATAGAGCTCTACACTGCATTTATGGCTTGTTTATTAGCAGGGGCAGATCCAGACTGTCGCAAATGACTTGTACAAGTCACTCAACTTTCTGATCGATAAAGCCAAAATGGAGCAAAGTATAGAACAAACGTTTGTGTTAAAACAATTGAGTTCTCACTACCCCTCACAGGCAGTGACGCTTTGAAACCCTCTCTAAGACCCCCACATTTCATTAAATAAGAATTCATAGCAATAGGCAAATATTCTCAGTTAGCATGTGGAAAATATTTATAGGCTTACGGTTTCTTGCATGTTTATCATCGAGATCGTCAAGTTGTAGTTCTGTGGTGGATTGATGCTTCTGCCGTGGCCGTAAGACATTCGATGGGATGAATGGTCTTTATTTCCTTCACAGTTGTTGTCATCAGTACCGAAAAACTTCTCAGATCGATTGCATGCAAGATTTTTAAGACTTACTTGTACTTAATTGCGCTGGCCACGGCAGCAAAACGACCACAGAACTACTGCCCTACGGCTTCCAAGATAAACGCTCAAGAAGCCTTTCGCAGTACATACTCGTATGAGATTCATGTTTTATTCGATGCATATACAGTTCTAACGATGCAAAACATTACTTTAAGAAGCAAACTGCATGAAGTCCAGTCTAATGAGACTAGAATATGATTTCCAAGCCCAAATCTACAATTGGATGGTCTAAATGAATTCAATTCCACATTACAGTTTGTGCCATCAAAGAAGCTTTCCACCCGCCCTGAACGTAGGAAGTCCTTGGAAGATATTCATTTTAATTTACGACGTAAGAAGTTACTAGACTAAGTGATAATTCATTACGTCGATGTATAAGGTACTAGTCATCTAGGTTATACAGCGCACTTCATATAAGGGTTTTCCTACAATTTCAATGTTGCTAAATGTTTACTATATGATCATGATGATGGTGTGATGGGAAAATTGTTTGTTTTTGTCTGCAAATGTTCCAAAATTGAAAATATAAGCAGCTTACACTCGCGTTTTGTTGGTCTGTTTGTTGTTAAAGCGTCAAGAACGCAAAAGGGAGTGGCAACCCAAAACTTTCCCCATACCACGCCTTTTGAATATTTGGCGACAGTCAGATTGATCTCTGGATCTGTCCCTGGTTATTAGTAAAAGTTAACATGTGGGTTGAACTCCATAGATGTAGAAAGTATGTAAAATGACATTCATAGCTCCTACACCCACTGAGTGCAAAGGTCTTTTTTCAAGCATAAAGTTTATAGCACAAATATCTCCGAATATGCAGAGAGCATTCATAATACCTCCTTCATATCTTTGGAAGGGATGTTGCACTATATATTTTTAAATATCACGCACCCTTTTTTGCCATAACTTCTTTTCCAGCTCTTGGGGATCCTGGCCGAATCAACTCTAAATCAACCATAGGTTCTTTGAGGTGAGCTACAGCTTCAATTATGTGCTGAGTAGTCATGACTTTGATCTCACCATAAGGTGGCATTCTTGTCAATATTTCAACCATTATTATACCAAAACTATAAACATCAGCTTCAAATTTTACACTCTCGATTTGATCCAGGTTCACAATGCCTGGACCAAGATATTCTGGTGCTGTCCATAAAAGGCCTGCAAGAAAAACACTAAGTGTTTGTATATGTTTTCTTTACATATCAAAATAAAAGATTTTGCTTTCTTGGCGCCTTCAAATCTCAATGTCCCAAAGATTTTCATGCATAGACTACCAATAGTTTACGATTAGGACAATCGTATTGTATAGTCACATAGCTACTCTAAGGCAGCGTTTCCACTGAACTGTTCCATTTGGAACCGTACCAATTTGGTATGAATAGGCCTTGCATTTACACGAGACTGGTTCCATTTGGAAGTGATGCTCGAAAACTGCACATTTCACTTCATTCAATTATTTTTCAATGTATGCAGATCTGCCTAGCAGGTATGCAAGAAAACAATAGAAGAGTAGAAGAAGCGCGCCAATTACTTTGCTTCGAACTTCGTTTACATTTTATCCAGACCCAATTGAAGCAGTTTCACCCGTTTCCATTAGAACGGTTCCATTTTGGGCCTAATTCGAAAGCAGACCCAGTTTTAACAGATTAGCTATCCCATATGGAACCATTCCAAGCAGTTCCGTAGAAACGCAAGGCCTAACTCTACCAGAAATCTTACGGTTCCAATTGGAACCAGTTCCGTAGAAATGCTGCCTAAGTGTTTTCATCCAGTACTTGACAATGATGCACTCAGAAAAGTGCTTACAATAAACTGAAATCACAACTATTGATACCTCCTTTACCATTTTAGTTTCTCACCTACTTTTTTGCTAGCTACATATAATTTCACATGATTCCTTCTTCCTGTAAAAGACTTAAAAAGCTTTTGAAAAAGTCTTTTGGCCTGTGAACATGATCTTCTCTATATTTACTTGAATTTGTCATTGATTTACAAAACTGAACAACACTCTATGTTTTTTTCGGCTTTCTTGCAGTATAATTGATCAAAGTGCTTATACTCAGATTTATTAGAAGGCTACGCCTTCCAAGGACGCTGCGGCATATTTTTGAGTGAGGGGGTTGGGGACGAGTGGGAAGCTCCTATTGGTGAGTGAAAGCAGGGGGTCAATGGTAGGACCCCTTGTCATTGCTATAAATACGCTCGTAGATTGCAGGGAAATCCCCTTTTTGAATATCAAAATACATCCAATCTCAGATAGGTAGGCTATCAGTTGTATGACATCATGCACTAGCAAAATAGTGAGAGTACTGCAGCCTCCTCTTGCCCCCCCCCTACGGATCGACATGCCTGCTATCCAAACGACATTTTGGAGGATTCGTCATAGAGACTATGTTCACATAGCTTAGCTTAGATGAGCAAGAAACAATTCTCAAGGAAAAATTGTCAAAAAAGAAGTTGCTTGTGTAGATACGGCTCTATTTGCATGTTTCAATAGCAAAAATAGTTTCCTTAATACAGTTTTTACTTACTATTGTAATCTGCTCTTATACTGTCCTGCTTCTCAATTCCTGAAGAGTAACTGGAGTTTTTGTAATACATGAAACAGTTTCCACTTTCATTGTTCTTTCTCAAGCTACCTAATCCAACATCTGTTATTTTCAGTTGCCAGCCTCTGTGAATGAGACAATTCGTTGACTTTAACCTTCCGTGTGCAATGGCACACTCTTCATGTAAATACAACATTCCTCTACTTATGTCTTCCATTAGGGCATACTTTATCTCTACAGGAATTTCCACGCTCCCAGCATGGAGAGTGTCGTATAGGCTTCCCATGCTCGCTAGTTCCGTAACGATTGCAACGTACGGTGGGCCTAGGCAGACTGCCTTTATCCTTTCAATATTAGCATGATTGAGATCTTTCGCAATCTTTATTTCCATTCTAACTTCAAGTGAAAGTTTTACGGGTTTTTTCATCATACCTGTCACGAATACTTCCTTCTGCTGAAACCTTGCTTTAAAGTAGCTCGTATTTCGGATTTTTTCACTGAGCTGTTTCTCCAACACAGTTCTGTTCAAATCCACTTTTTGCCGGTCTTCCAGTTCTGCCCACTGTATAATCCAATGCGACTCGTCTTGATCTCCTTTTTCTATATTATATTGTTTTGCACGGGAGCAATTTGGCAAGTAACATACTACTATTATTATCAATATCAATGACCCAATACAACCAGTGATAAGTGCTTGAAGCACTGCTGCCGTATTGCAATATTTCCCT
Source organism: Cassiopea xamachana (assembly GCA_900291935.2). Classification (NCBI taxonomy): domain Eukaryota; kingdom Metazoa; phylum Cnidaria; class Scyphozoa; order Rhizostomeae; family Cassiopeidae; genus Cassiopea; species Cassiopea xamachana. The sequence goes on along the minus strand of OLMO02000231.1, from coordinate 15,232,280 downwards.
TCATACATCCAGCTGCAACTTATGCAAGCTCCATCCCCCTGTGCTCCTTCGTTGCAGATGCCATTCTTGCAAAGATTCTTACAAACACCTGAGCAGCTTCGTCCATAGAATCCTGAAAAGCACTCACATAATCTGTTCCCGACACATATCCCCCCTGCTGATACACACTGGCGGCTTGAGCACTGGGGATAGCTGCAATTGGTACCGTTCCAGCCATTCAAGCAAGTAATTGAACTGTTAGCAGGTAATTTCACTAAATGATCTTGAAATCTAAAATTCTGAAGTCTCACGGGCAGGCTCATTTTCACTGATCTCAGAATTCTAGCTGTTGTAATTGTCAGGTTGTCGTGGGTTAGCTTTACTATGCTACTTGCTATTGCTGCAGCTCCATCTAATATCATTGCTTTGAGTAGTTCATTGTGCAATGTATTCTTCTCGTCTTGCAACGTAGTAAAATTAATGCTCCTTTTTTCTGCGTCAACAAATGAATGCATCTTACCTACAGTTTGGAAGCTATTTATCATAAACACACGTTGAAATGCTTTGCTGCAGCTAAGGGGCTTATGCTTGTAGCAGGCTTGTGAGCCAATGCCTTGTTCAAAAACACCATTTTCTGAGCCAGATATCCACAAGTAGCCATTTACTGGACTAACAAACTCTTTCATCGCAGCTATGAAAAGGTTTGAAGCTATACGGACATTGATAATGAAGTAAATAGCAGTAAAGCTTTTATCTATATTCCTCAGCTTATATCCTATATCCAATGAGCTATCTTTGTCTTCAATCACAACATCGTTGTTAACTGTGAAATTCATATACAGCATATAGGATGCTAAGCTTGTTGGAATTTTAAGCCTTTTGGAACGAACGATGACTACTGCATTGGCTTTCATTTCCTTCATTTTTGAAAGAGTTCTGTAAATGGGGCTGTCATGGGTCAGATTATATTGTAAAGCTACTTTGCTAGCAAGAGGAATCGTTGCATTGGTTGTACTGCCGGTGATGAATGCAATATTATATAACTTACTGAAAGAGTTTAAGATTCCTTGCACATTAAGAACGTTAATGCCAATAATTCCATGTATTTGCATAGGATCTTCTTTCCTATCAACTATTGATCCTTTTAACTTTCTTTCTATTTCTCTTTTCGTTTTGTACGATATGATCACGAAGTTTATGTCTCTAACACTTCTGCTACGATTTCTTTCAAATGCTCTCTTTAGTGTATCCATGTCTTGCTTTAGTGTTGATAAACGTAGGAGATCTCTATTTCTGAGTATAATAAGTACATTGATCGTTGAAAACAGCGTTAAGCTCACACGTCCAAGAACGACACCCATTGCAGGTATTCTAGCTTGAAATGTAGCTCTCATGCTCACCACTCCTACACAGCGTGGACTGGAATAGAACGAACCATTGTAGACAGCAATACCATTTATTGACTTTATCCGCGTTTCTGTACTAAAACTTGAGCAGTTAGCAGAAAGTCTGATATCATACCAAATACCAGAGAAATTGCCATATTCTATCAAACTACCGTTATTTAGCAATAAAACAGCTATACTGTTTGGAAAGTTTGCATTAACTTCCTCACTTTCAACTCTAAGATGGAGCCTTAAGTCAATGGTACGCTTTACTATAGGCTCATAGTAGCATAAATGATATCTCATTGTTATAGCATTTGCTGTTAAATTTAAGAGTCTTATAAACGGATGTACACCGATTGCAGTTCTTCTGGTATCATTCATTCTACGTCTCATCGAGAAGTCAATTGATTCCATAGTAGTATTTGCATTTCTGACCGTAGGGCATACATTTGTTCTTGGAATTAGAAAGAATGGCATAGATGTTGGTAGGTCTAACTCTCCCGAACTACTGTCACTTCTGCAGCAGTAATTCATCTCAATAAAACAGCAGCTTGTACGGCTTACATTAAGCATGATTTTATCTGATAGGAAGAAATTCATTATAGTTAGAAGGCAGTCAGTCAATTCTATGTAAACAGAGTAAAAAGTAGACATAGCCACTAACAGAATGAGCTTAATGGCACATAAGATTTCTTGGACTCAAAAAACTAAAAATTTACGAAAGAGCAGTCTATCAAAGAAACCATTCCATGTCCAAATTTTTTAAGTGTTAATGTGGAGGGCATAGAAAGTTATGATGCAAGATTGTGAGCACAAATTTTGGAGGTCACATACAGAAACTAATGTTTTGCCGTATATTCATACCCATCATACAGAACGCAAATAGTCCAAGGTTGGCCAACCCGCGGCTCTTTGCCTAGTTTCATTCGGCTCTTGCACCCATATTCAAGAGGGTCTTTCTTGTATATGTTTTTACTTCACTTGAGTTGAAAGAGATGTAGTCATGTGAGAGGTCATATTCATGTATCCCCATTAGTTTGATGTGGCTCTCTGGCGTATCACAGTAAAAAAATGCAGCCCTCTTAGCTTCTCAATGGTTGGCCACCCCTGAAATAGTCTAACAGCTGATCGATGCTACACGCAGAGTGTTGCTGGCACATGGGAATCATATTTTTGTGGACCTTGATGCTTGCACTTATAGTTTTTGTTTTCTTTGAGAAGAGAAAAGTCAATTTCAGTCCATTTGGTTATCATTGCTATACAATATACGGACACTCCATTAACTATCTTGTTCTAGAGGGACATTAAAGCTTAAGAAATTTATACTGCTATACAGAAATGACTGAGACATTTCAGCATTTCAAAGTCTATTTGTTCATCTTGAAAACTTTGCCATTGCTATCACCGAACCCTATTGTCGTGTTTTTGGACATGCTTGACTTTTTCTTAGAATTAAAAACTATTGGAGTTGGAAGCAACCAAAGAATAAGAAACACCAACTACTAGGTCCTTAGTTAGTTTTCTGTTTTAAGAAAATTGACTCGATAAGCGGTACAGCATTGAATTAGATTGTTTTAGCAACAATGTCATCAACGTACGATTTGGCACAGTTCCATTCAAATGGCTCCATGTCCGATTTGCTATTGTTTCATTTTCATAAAATCTCAAGCTGCCATTCTGAAATCCGCTGGGGCAATTTGCTCCAACTTTGTAGATACAGTACCTCCCCGGAGGAAATTGAATCACACTTCTGTTGTTTGTTAATCGCTGCTTCTTTGTGCAAAACTCTTCAACAAAATAAAAAGGCGAAATTGAATTTCTCAGATGAGTTAAATTTGCTCTGATCATGTTCGTAATGTTCATTGATGTAATGCTATCATGTAGTCGATACCCATGATGCCACTCTGTTTTCAATGAATGTGCGCATCCGCTTTTTGGCTTTGGCAATGCGTAGGAGCCAGTTGGCCAATCCTTATGAAATTCCTGTTTCATTGCCATTGGCTGACGAATTTTCTTCTTTCTTGGTACTGCGTTAGATAATCTTGAATATAGATGAATCTGTAAATGATTTTAGCCTGCATGTATTCAAAAGTTGTAATAATATTAGCAAAATCTTAGTAGTAAATGTAAGCAGTAAAATAGAGTACATTCTGTTACAGAGGAACAACTTATTGAATGATCTACTCAAAGATTCTAAACATTCTTTTATAAGAAAAAATTTTATAAGAAAATGAGGCTCAAATCATCAAAATCTTAAGAAAATTGTAAGAAAATCACGAGGCTCAATTTCCAAAATTTAAAATTTCCATTGGCGAAAAATCGATATTTCGTTGTTATTGCATTCGAAATATTAAAGATAGAATTCAAATTCAAGTATACAATATCAATAACGAAAGTGTAAACTATTTCAGCCAGTTTATTTCAGAAAAAATTAAGAAAAATTTAAGAAAATCTCAGGCTCAGTTTAGGTAAAGTTAAGAAAGTTGAGGCTCACGCGAAATAATGGTTTTCTTATAAAAAAAAAAGCGTGCAAGCAAGCAACAGCTCCATATTTATTCAAAAAGTGGCTCTAGGTATGTACAAATCAATGATCTGTTTTATTACTTAATTTCATTTGCTATTTGTCATGTTAGGTTTATGCTGTATATTATATAATTAATATAGCTTTTTTAATTTTTAACAAACTAGTATGTTGTGGAATTTTAAAATTTCGAAGATCTGAACTGAACTGAACTGAATTGAGCTATTGCTTTAATAGTGACTTAACTAGTTTTATTTTGGATACAACTTTTCAGTGCTTGTAAGCCTGAATGCTCATGAGACCATGACTGGAGCAATATCTTCTCTCTCTCTCTTTCCATATTGTCGCCCCAATCAAGCCTGTATATCACGGTGGGGTAACGTAGTACCACAGTACCACAGACAAGAATTCTATCAGCAAATCGCCAAATTCTTCATTTCTCGCTGCAATCTATAAGTTGTTTGCATTCTAGGAATGTTAATGAGAAATACACTCATTTTCAAGCAAAGTTTAGTTTCCACATCCCCAAGTAAAGTTTCCTTTTTACATATTGAATGTAGTTGAAACTGTTTTAAGCTAAGATATAGGAATCTAACATAAAATAGCTAACAAAAAACAGAAATTAGAGCCTCACCATTGAATCGGAAAAGACTTTTACATGCAAAGTATATATGCCAAGTCGCAAACAGTACCTATCTTGAATTAATGCACAAGTCTTTCCGGTTCCAACTGGATAAATGCGAACCTCTCTTGCTGCAAATGGCCTACTAAAGTTAAGTTGCTTTGTATGAATTGCATCCGTGTTACCCACAAAGATTCCACTAACTGAGCCATTTATGTACTTAATCCATTTGTTACCGTATGATTTGTAGCTAATGTTGAAAAGTGTAACCCACATACTGCATTCGCGTCCATTCACACCTTGCAAAGCAATGCCTGTTACTATTTCTGTCCGATTAAAGTTCACTTGAAAGTACTCCAACCCAGAAGCCTGCTGGGAGCACCAGCCTCCTTGTGTTGGAGTTCCAGGCGAGTATATGTAGCTAAGTCTTCCAAACCTTGCTTGGTAGTCAATTGGTTCCATCTGCGTGCGGAAAGTGGACGAGCTAGATATTTGAAAGTCCGCCATCTTTCCCGATTTTAGTCCGACTTCACTTGGCAACTCAACAAAAGTACAAAGAAATTGCGTGATGGAAGTGCAACTAGAAAGCACTGTTGCGCCACCTCTTGTCCTCACTGGACAAACATTTATTGGAGTTCGCACATTTGTACCCGCAGAAGGGCATGATACAGTTGCTAGTGACTGCTTCGTATGGACCCAAAGTCTACTTGTAGAGTTCCTTGCCAGCTCAGATTCATTATGTGCTAAATGGCTACCATAAAATCTGCAAGATTCTACTGCATCGCAATAGTCAGTATTGTTGAACCTCTGCCAGCACCAGTTGCGATTGTAGGACCATTGTTTATAGCAACTGTATCCTAGATAGCTCTTTGCAAAGCATTTCGAATAAATAGCAATTACAAGTACGAATATCTTTAAAAAACAAAGCTCAACCAATACCATTTTCACCGTTAAAATGTAGCACTTTTTTTGTACTGGCACAATGCTAAAGCAAGTATCATTCAGGCATTACTCCTAACGCTGAAGCATCAAATGTAACTTTCTTTCATGCGCCAATTATTAGTTAGTTCTCTATCTTGCACAACATGTCATTCTAACGTATACGAGCTCCTATGATAGGTTTTTCTGTGTTCGTCATTAATGATGTCAAATTTGATTTCATTCACATGACATCAAATTTAGATAGCACACAAAGAAACACGATAATATTTTTCCAATTGCAAGACATGTTTCGGTCTTTTCATCAAACTATCATCAGTTGAATATAGTAAGATTTACCGTTAGAATATATAACAACACAACACTATCAATCGAATATATTAATGGAAAAGAAGAACGAAAGCAACGACAAAAGAACGAACGCTAAAAACTCAGCGAAACGTTATAATGCTGTAACTGCTTATTCAAATTAGGCCTGTCCCACATGATATGCAATGCCTCCTTAATCTTTAAGCTATGGTGTGTGCTTGCCGAATCCAACACCTTAAGACATCCCTCACCATAAGCATCCCTACACGAACTCGAACTTTTTAGATGTTTAAAAATGTCTGAGCTTTTAATTGTAAATAGGTGCTTACACACTTGTGTGGATAAATGGCGAGATGTTTCGCCAATATAAACGGAATTACATCCCGCACCAGTGAATTTATATACCAAATAAGAGCGGAGCGGACCTAGGCACACAATCCTTAACTGAAATCAAGTTTCTAGCCTTAAAAGATGAAAATGATAATTTGATGTTAAGATTTTTACAATAATTTTTATCGAGCATACATACCTTGCGTTGGGTAAATTTTGAAATAAAAAAAAATGGCAACTTAAAATAAATAGTGGAGGTATCAATAGGTGATGTAGAAGTATTGGAATTTTGAGCATTATTAAGATAAGATTTGACTACTCTATTTATTATTAAGCTTTCAGGGTATTGATTCCTTTTAAATATATGGAAGTTTTTTAACATAGACATCAAATTTCTATTTATGAGCTGAATGCCATATTAAATGTGTAATGCAGCAAAAGGCAAGGTGCCACAAAATAAAAAGTGAGGGAGCTGGATAAAAATTGGGGGCTGGGAAGCCATTAACGTTGCTATCGTGTAAAGACGAGTCTTTTCGATATCACTGGTTGGCTAGAAGCAGGGGAGCTAAAGCCCCCCAGCCCCCCCCCAGAGGCGCCGTGCTTGAGTAAAAACTGCTTGGGATGTTCAAAGGAAAACCCCGTTTGCATGTTAAGGTTATTTCTATAGCTCAGTATTCTAGGCTGTGCAATTTCTGCATTGAAACGAGGTGCTTGTGATTTTCCTTATGTTTCATCTTTCAGTTTCTAGTTATGTTTTTCCAATCTTTTCAAATTTAAATCCATTGTTGTTATACCTTTCTTCTTTCTTACATGTTTTAGTCATTAAGTAATACATCATTGAAATGCACAGTTTTTTCTTTTAAACTGCACGATTTCTTAAGAACTGGAAATTTCGTGTATTACTGCAAGTTAAAAGAACCATGGCAATGAAATGGGTATTTAAAAAAGTATCTTTTTTGTGCTAGACACTAAAGTCACTCTTACATATCCGCAAAAAAGAAACGTCATTGAGAGCAATTCTATTTTCAATTAAATACTTTTTCTTGATGCAAACAATGAAGAGAGATTATAAAGATAATATTATGCTCTTTCAGAAAAACATTATCTGCATATAGTGATACCATTCTTGTTGCAATCCATCACGCATTTTATCTCTCTACCTGGAAGAAAGATGATTTGCCGAAAAAACTCGTAAAGTCGTTCATCTTTACATTCCTAAATGAACTTTTCGTGGATAAACAAGACAAAATGCAACGATATTGTAATATCCTATATACTATTTTTATGTTAATACGATATTGCGAAGGAGTTGTGATTGAGGTTGTTGTTGATATGCAAATCAGTGTCCTTTCATTCAACATGTTGAAATTTGCTCCACCCTGCTTCATTCCGTAATTTTCTTCAAACTCAATTAAACTTGTATGCTTTTTAGAATATGGTACATTATGAGCCCATAATGGCATTGTTAAATAGCTAATGTTGGCAGATTTTGGCTCGGAATGAGAATAGTGATCGAGATATAACCAACTGGATGCTAATTTAGATCCTATCGAATCAATGTGTCACAAAGTCTGATTCATAAAGGTATGATTCAAGTAAAATATTCACCAGTTTCCATGGCAAATCGAGCATTTTCAGTGCTAGTGGTCAAACATTCTATTACCGTAATAAACAAACAGCCACCCCCGGGCGCTTATTTGTAAGCTCAGCTGTGGTCCAGGGTGATTATTTGACAGATGCACTTGTCAATGATTGCTCGGTACAAGTATCTAGAGAAATTTCGATCATTCAACATTCATTTTGTTCACTTTAACTAGACCAAAAAGCATTACTATGCAGTTACAATGTCAACTTCATCATCATCGTCTCTCGAAAGAAATTTCAAAGCAAAAAATAGCTATATTTATCTTGAATTGACCTTTGAAGAATCCAAAACTGCACTACTCTATCAATAATTTCCCTAATGAGCAGCATAGCTATATGGTTACGTTAAAATGCTTTAAAGCACACTTATGCGAGCAGAATTTCTTCAAAGGAGAGCCCCCCCCCATTTTATGGGGCGCTTGTTCCACAGGAGCGTTTATTGCTAACTTTTGCTCTTTACCCAGGACGGTTATTTGTGCATGGGTGGCTATTTGAAACTGACGGTTATTCGGTCATTTTCGGCATGGGTCTTTAACCTTTTTATCACAATGAGCCGGCCATTGCTTGCACATTTTACATCGGACGGGGGTGGAGTGAGATCTACCATGCAATGTTCTATAAATCTCTCGTAGCTGCTTTAATATTTCTACTCGATTTTACCTCCGTTTCCCTCCAATTCCTTGGGGCTTGGAAGGTGCCTCTGAGAGGACTTTAGTTCTGCACGCATAACTAATGTCCCCAGGAGTAAGTGGGTCAAATGATGATGGTTGTTGTTCTATATATTTCTTAAACTCTCATTTTAAAAACATGTTAACTACTTACAGTTATACATCTCTCTTTATAATGCAATGTACAGCTGGCTGTCACAATAATAATAATAATACAACAATAACAATGAAAATAGCAAATCACAAACTTAAAGTAGAATCTCAAATTGATGTTTGCAAATATTTGTAGATATCTCTACTTATCAAGCAGCCATGACCCCTGGGAAAATTCATATACGATGACCCAGAATGGGGCGACAAGTAGTAATTATCAGAATAGCTTTGGGTTTTTTTGGGTGCCTTGGCTGAAGCAGGGATGATGAGAATCACAAACTTACCTAATCTGCGCAAAAACCAGCAAAAACAACAACATACTATCAGTACCACATTGATTGTTCTAGTTGGCTGTCTACCTTGATTACCAATGAACCGGCGATTCAAGGCCTATTGATGGTGGTGGTAAGGCAACATGAGTAACCCTTCCAATTCTTGGCAATTGCAACTGATTCAAACGATCTGGTTCATTATAAGGTTCTAATGCTATAAGGTCTTCGATTTTCTTTAAAAGGCCCAGTGCTTGATCGAATGTAACGAAGGAAGTGCTAATTCTTGCACGAGTGTTTTTCAAATTAACCAGCACTCTAGCAAATGACAACAAAATTCGCTCCTTCACAACTACCACTTAGACCCAGCAGCTTGCGACTTGTGCAACATCGGTACTTTTCATCATGCGCACAGACTCTTTTGTGCACAAGCTCGCCATTCCATTGGTCAAGGCAGGGAAATATTTGCATAATAATAGGTCGTGCAACACAAATGCCATGGTTAATCACCACCTTGCTATAATCCCTGAAATCACTTTGCTGGCGTACGACATCACGGCTCAGCTACGTAAAACCAAACACAGTTATTTGTTGTAGATCAGTGGGGGACTGCTGAAACTTTAACGAGGAGATGTACTGTACACTTTAGCAAATAACTGAAAGACGGACTGCAAGAGAATTTCAATCTGATAATCTCTGATGTTCTTCCGTGCAACAAGTGCAACCCCCTGTATCCACTCCTGCTATATATATATATATATATATATATATATATATATATATATATATATATATATATATATATATATATATATATATATATATATATATATATATATATATATATATATATATATATATATATATATATATATATATATATATATATATATATATATATATATATATCATTTCATCAATACATTATTAAACCTACAAATGTAAATCTCACTAGTAGGTAACTTGTACTTGACTGGGTTCAAAGAACATTCATAACTAATACTGAATTCAATACATAAAATAGAACAATGATATTAACAGTTTAAGAGTTCTGGTAGACTCAATGGCTTATTTCTCGTAAAAAATATGTAATAAGTTGTTCAGATGACTATAGTGGATAACTTTGTAACTATGAAGTTGAGATGATGTTTATCGATGCCTATGTCATTACAAATGTGAAGAAATGAGTCTGATGAATTACCGAAAATGCTGAGGGAGCTAATACAGAGATTGATGAATTCTATCCTGTCATAAGCTTTGTCAAGATCTACCAGAAGGGGGTAATACTTAAGTTCCTTACAACTAGCACTGATCTTTAAATTTGTTTCAAAACCCACAGTTAATTATATGACATAGAGGATATTGTCTGCTGTAGAAAAGAGGGTATCAAGGTGAAGCTTGCCATCATTACTGATGCAAGGAGAAAGATAACAAGGAGGATCAACATAAAGCTTTGCTGATCTTATCGATTGCAGTGTTTGAGCAAGAAATTTTAAAGCTCAGTTATGTCTCCATGTAAAATGCTCTTCATTTAGATAAGTTCTACAACCTGCAACAACATAGAGAAGTGACTCAGGCTGAACACAAAAGGGAAAGTCAGAGGTGGTTGAAAGGCTCCATAGATGGAGGTTCTTTCTAGTAAGAATAGATATATATATATTTGCACGGGAGGTGAAGCAAAATTCATAGAATTTCTAACCAACATTAACACCCAACATGGCTCTATATCCATTGCATTTCTAGACACATTAGTATACATTGACAACAATAGACAGCTACAAACAACATTATACACAAAACCGACCGATACACACAACCACATATATTTCCAATCAGCCCATCCTAAACATTTAAAGCAAAGTTTACCGTAATCTAAAGCACTTAGAATTAGAAGAATTTGCTCAGAAAACAGCGATCTCAACACCCACTTATAGAAACTCAAAAAATAATTCAAAGCAAGGAGCTATAAACACACCTTAGTAGAAGAGCATATCAAAAAAGCCGTCACTATTAACAGAGAAGACACCTTAAAACTGACTGACAGGCATTCAAAAAATCGTATACCCTTAGTTACAACATTAAACATTACCCTTCCACCAGTAAAAAATATCCTTCACAATTGTTGGGAGATCTAAAGACTTAAACCCCACCTGGATGACATTTTTAAAGAACCAGGCATGCTAGCCTTCAGACGACCAACGAATCTTAAAGAAATGATTGGAAGTAATAACATTATAAACAACAAAGTTATTCAAAAAAGCCGTAAAAAAGTATACCTAATAGAATCTTACCAACCATGCAGCACCACTAATAGCCTATGCTGCAGCATGTGAAATCAACAAGCTCATTTGCAAATTCTGTAACGCATAATTTCTAAAACATTTATCACAAAACCAATTGTAGAAGCTAAAATGTCATATCCTTTCTTGATTGCACATATTGCACTAAACAATACATAGGGGAATCAGCATGGCTCTTTAATTTTAGACTTAATAACCATAGACATAGAAATAAATCTACTGATTTTGATAAACTGCTTCCCATTGAACAACACTTCCGCCAATCCAACCATAATTTCTCTATACACGCAAAATTTACCATCATAGAAAACACTGAAAGAGTCCCACTTGAAAATATCACACCATTTATAGAATCCCATAAAGACAGATGGATGAAACGCCTTAAAACTCCACACCCGAATGGCTTGTGGAGTTTTAAGGCGTTGATCTATATATATATATATATATATATATATATATATATATATATATATATATATATATATATATATATATATATATATATATATATATCACCATAATTAATTAACTTGCATTTCCCAAACTTGGAATAACAAACAATAATGATAGCTATTAATGCAATGCATCGATAATCTTGTATAACTTTATTTGTAGCTGTCTCATGATATTGCACCATATAAACAAGAAGTAGGAGTTGTCTGAACAAGAAATAATTTTGTAAGCAATGAATAGTTATGTTGATAACTAAAACGCTTTACGAACACCTGAAAGTTGTACAAGCCAGTAGAAACTATAAAAACGAGAAAAGTTATGCAAATTAACAATATTTCCGTACAAATTGGAAAATATATGAGTAAGGCAGTAAAACTATTTGAATGAACAATTAAATATTATATGGAAAATTAGAAGTCTTATGAATTTATATGAATACTTGATACATATGCAGTAGAAAGTTATCTCAAAAAATGTAAAATATCAACTACTGAAAATCATATCAACCATTTAAACTTATTTTAGCAATTAAAAAGTATATGAAAAGTTAAAAATTGTATAACTGATTGAACAACTAAATGAAATACTAACAATCACATATGAATTAAAAAGTCTGTCAGCCATCACAATCATATATGAGCAAATGCCATTTATGAAAGTAATGAAAAATTAAGCATTTGTCTTGGATATTTTCTTTTTCATTTTCAATAAGCTTTTCAATTTCTTTTGAAACCATTATATAATCAATAATTTCCTACAACTCTCCTAAGATAAGTTTAAAAGTGTCATCCTTGCACACACTTCCATTTTTAAATTTATTGCTTCATATTAGCCTTTAGTTGTTGAGCTTTAGTTTTGTAAATTTTTTCCTCTATTTTATCTTTTATAACTTATTTCCTTTTTCCCCTCAGCTTTTTCCTTTTTCCTCTTCAGATTATTTTTACTATTTTCAATTATTGCTTCTTCCTTTTCTTCTGAAGATGGACGTTTCTTGCAAATATAGAATTCAACAGTTGGGAGCAGAATAGATTTATGATTAGATATTTGAAATAAATTTCTATATAACGATGTAACCAGTATTCTAGTGCTTAATAGTTACCCATCTCCTCCAAACACTGACAAATTGATTAGGTCACTTTTTTCTTTATAAAACCCATATCCTTTAAGACAACAAGCTCCTCTTCCCACAGAGCTTTAAAGAGAATGAAAATTTCATAAAGCGTTTTACCCCGCAGCAAAGTGCTCAATCTCACTTCCAGAATCGAAGCCAAAGGTGTCCCTCAATCCATGCCCCCCCCCAATTTTATAACTCTTCCTACATCCCTGATTGCTTTTCCCACCTCATTCATAAACAATAGAATGGTGGTGTCAATTCATCACAAAAATGTGCGCAGTTTGGAATAGAAAAGTTGGATACAGTAATTCCTCACAAACTCAGCTATTAATGAGCCAATGTCATTCTCAGATATCCCAATCGACTCCTAAAAGAATATTCTATCCAAATTCTAAATAAAGCTATTCGTATTGTACCTTCCTACACACTGAGGGCTAGTGAAAGACAAAACAACTAAGAATTATTTCTCTGTTTAGGGGTTCCTACAGCATTGCGAGTGATCTCAGCTGAGAAACCAACCCAAATACAGGATAGCCTGTGCCAAATACTATTGTATTGTCCGACAATTAATTGTGGGGTGCACCAGCCCTCTGAAAAAATTTTATCAAGGAAAGCCAGATATTTTTGGAGACAGGTTCTGAGAGCCAGAAGCGGTGCCAATGGTTTCACAGTCTTTCTCAAACAGTGGGATGCTTCCCATAGGCGAATAGGTATACCAATCCAACTTTTATAGATAGTGATCCTATTTATAGTCACCAAGCAAGTGGGGGGGGCGCAAAATATTCTCTCCTTTGTCGGTACGACTTTGCAAAAATAATTGAGAAGCACTCTTACATATAGTACTTGCTTTACCAACTAGCACAGCTTTCAGCACAAGAACTGAAAATTCGCAAGAACACCTTTAGGTCAGAATTCTTGCTAAATGATTTTGCAATCAGCATGGCTTTTTTGTAAAAAGTTGATCTGTACACAAACGGCCTATGAAGTTTTAAACTAAACAATATGAAACCCAATATACAAGAACCTTTCGCCATTTCAGTCTTTTTAGGGTTCTTATTTTGAAGGTTCAAATATGATATTACACAGCCTCAAAACTCTTTTAAAGACAGGTTCTTTTGGGTAGGTTTCTACTGTAGTTTGTCTTTGGTTTTTGACACTTTCATGGTAAGAGCTGCTACCCAATCCATGTTTATGGAAGATGAGGACAGAAATAGACAATAAGATTCATGTATAGATAATATCTATATCTACATTCTTTACTAAGCACATTGCCAAATCTAACAAAATTTAATCAGTCCTCATAACAGCATCTCCTTCAGGTTCGTATTCATAATAATCACAATTATTTCCAACTGGTTGACTTTTATCCAGCATCCCATAGATTTCAATTTCTGCTGAATACTCTCCAGCACCATCAAATTTAAATCTGATGCTTGATTCTTCATGGATTGTGATAAAGGAAGGCAAATCTTCCGTCATTACATTAAAAATCGTTATAATTTGTTGATTTAGAAACTTTGAAGTTACAAATTGATTGTCCAGCCCATCTTGAAGAGTGACTTTTTGGAAGCTGTCCCAGGTCCTAAATGTGTCTTTTGGCATCAATCTGTAATATGACAGAGTTAGTTCTCCTTGTTCTTCAACACAGTAGTAACTTCCACATCGAATTAACTTATTGCAGACTTGATACCGTCTGTTAAACATCAACCGTATACCATCAGGATTCCATCTTAGCCATTCCACCCTCCTTGCATCAACCTGCTTTGTTGCTTTATATCTATGAATCCCCATCATAGCCAGCAGTATAAGTATAATTTTTTCTTCAATCTTATTTTAAATTCTACTGTTCTAACAAAGGCCTCTAACCTAATGTGGGAGAATCGTGCATGCGCAAAGACAGTGTCCTAATGCCGAAAGTCAAGCGAGCTGTGGAGATAGGAACAAAGTGGCCAAAATTGGCAATGTTTACGAGTTAATGTCGTACTTTTACCCAAGTAGACTCGATAATAGTATCTTTTGCGTTATTGTCGCTAGCAAATGATTCTATTTCAAACTCCACCTACAAGCAGAGATTTTTCAACGATCGAACGGATATGCCTTGGGACGCCCGAAGGAGTTTTATTGTCTTTATTCAGTAAGTGCATATTTGCAAACCTCCAAGTACATTTTGATGCCTTTAGGCTGCATGAGAAGATATCTCTTTATCAGAAGCCTGAAGCTATGATTCACGCTCATAGTACTGCTTGCTAAGGTCAGGAAATAGATGCTATGGCATAGTTGCTGCTGGATAAGTAACACATAAAAGCTTTTAGGCATTTATAGATGACGTATTTACGAGATTAGATGTAGTGCCTGAGGAACCAGCCCTGAATCATTACATGTTCTGAGCTACATTTATGTTGAACTGAAATTTTTCTAGATCTCCTCATTCTGTCGCAGCAACATTTCCATTTCTAGAAGCAGCTGACAACAGAATTTGAGATTCATCACTTAGATGTGCTCTTTAAATACAAAAAATTTAATTGAAACTTACTTGGATTGAAATTACCAGATAGAATCGCAGACACTGCCAATCTTGGCCATTTGCTCCATATTGACACTCTCGATAGCTCGCTTATTGCCATCATTTAACATAGCGGGTGTAAACAAAGTTTCTTTATTGTCCAGTGCCAATAGAAGTTTGCCATCTAGCGTTTTTGGGCGCTATGTCTCTGAAGTCAACTTGCTGAATGCAAAATCCTTGCCTTGTTTAACCTGCATGCAAGATACGAGTCATGGTTTTACGTATCTCTCTGTACTTTATCTTCTCCACAGTACTCAAGGCAACATGTCCAGCTTTTGCATCCCACCACAACTTTGCATTTTACTGATTTCCTTATATGTACGTTACTAGCTTGCTCTGTTTCCTTACCCTCTTCACCATTGCATCATTTGATGCTGGCTAAGGCAAAGCAATATTCATCATTCTTGGGCTATACCATATTTTGACTGAATTCATAAATTGTATACTCCTATGATTGTTGTCTAGCATTCCATGCAAAAAATTAGTATTGAAAAACTTAGTATGACAACACTGATGTTTATTACTAAATCAATAAACTTAAAGGCGGTTTTGTAACATGTAATTCCTTTTCCCGAGTTCTACGTCGCATTTTGTATTCATATTTATCATCTTTCTTGCAGAAGTGGAAGTTTGTGTTTATTTCATCTTGTCATTTCCCAAGTCTTATGTTTGGCTCAATCCTAGATGCATGCTATATTCTTGATGCTCAGAGAGAGATGACTCACTTTATCTGCTTCAGCTCTTCTTAGGAATCTGTTATTGATGCGCAATCATTTCGTTAAGTTCTGGCCTCTAAATACAAGTCTTTTGATGTCACTAACTCTCTTCCTTCGGGTTTTCCTTATATAGAGACTAAGCCAAATCTGATGGCAAACCCTCTTCTCTTTTTTCCGTGTTGATGTAAGCATACCCGCTGATTTTGTCGATTCAGATCGTGAATGCAGGTCCTTCCAAATACAAGCTCTTTTCTCGGAAATCCAATGCATAGTGCTTCCGAAAAACAGAAGCATGAAAAGTTGATAATGAGAAAGGTGGTGATCGTGAGACAGAGACAGGCAGTGATTCGTTTAATTTATTTTACTTGCATTGTAGATATTCTTGATATTCTTGCATTCCTGGTACCAAAATCAAGACCCTTCCTGCATGCAGACTCCTCTTACTGGGAATTTCTTCTAGAGCAATTTTACCATCTCATCTCTTTTTGTTATACTTTGTTCTTTTGCGCTTGGATTTATCAATTGAGTTGTTCAAATTGTACAATAGACATCCACTAAGCTTCCAATACATCTTTTCAGAAGAAGTGTTGGTTCTTGGTAAGCAAAATCGTTGATTTTGTTACAGGATTAACTGAAAGTGTTATTAAGTTTACAGGTGTCTATGTTTATGTAGTGAATGTTTGTATTCTTCATTTTAAAGCCTTGGAAGGCCATGGAACAATATTATTTTTAGTACACGTCGATATGCATTCTTTCAGCAATAGAAAACTCTGCTTGCTATGTAAAGCAATTTTCGTATTCTCTAGGGATCTGGACTTTCAGCAGGATATTGCACTTTATATCAAACAAACAAGCCATAGCATAGGTTCCAATACTTTGATTGGTCAAAAACTGTGATCACATTCAAATTCTCCTTCCCGTATTAGCCAATAGCAAGTCTGGAATGTGACAACAATTGTGTCTCAAAGCTAATTTTAGGCCAATTTTGGCCATTTTTACTACCCTTCAGAAAAAACCCGGTGCAAAATGTGTTTGAGACACTCTTAATTTTTCTTCAAAAATGGGTATTGCGATAAATTTAGCAAAAAAGTTCCATTGTACTAGCTAAATACTTCGCCCCGATCGTAAGCTATGAAGTTTTAAAGCTCGATGCTTATGCTCCCCTATTAATGTGTATCTGAAAGAGAACTTAAGCTCTAGATTACAAGCTATTCTTTCAAATAATTGTCAATTTTTTCAAAAAACGTCGAATTTGATGAATGCAGTTCAAAACTATACTTGCTTTCGTCAAAACTTCTAGAAGAAATGCTAGTTCTGAATGAATCAATTTGGGAGCCTAGCTTGCCTCCCCTTGCTATTATCAGTGAAGGAAAGGAACACCAATTTCGAAACTGCAAAGTAGAGATTAATCAATATAATTAAGTTGGGAGTGGCAAACTAGACATAAACACTAGTCATGCATCATCCAGAGCGCTTTGTAACTGTGACGTAAAATGAGACTTTCTGCCTTGAAGAATACGAATGCCTTTAAGCAAAAGAATCCTAGCTAATTGTCCTGGATACCAAAACTGTACAAAAGTTCTCCAGCATTGGTGTTTAAGCAATATTTATTCAAACCTTTTTTCTTCTATAATATCTGTATAATATTCTATAGCTTCGTACATGGCAGAAACCAAGAAGCAATTTCAAGCATCTTTTGATATAAAATATTTGCAAAACGAATTTTAAGTTGCCAATTCCATCCAATCCATAATTCATCAACAAAAAACATAAAACAGCAAGTTCTACTTTTTTTCTCTATTAACTAACTTTACTAAAATTACCTACAAAAGTTTAAACAGTTCAGTCCATTACTGTCATTTTTATCGATGAAATAAAATCAGTTAGCAGTAAAGTCAGCATAAACTAATGTCAGTTTGAACTAATGTCGGTGTGAACTAATGTCAGTTTGAACTAATGTCAGTTTGAATCATCTCCTCTCCTCAATTACTCAGCCTTGAAGGCTTGGAACGATAAACATACTGAATTGCGTGAGTTACCAGCTACAGAAAGTTAAAAAACAGCTCAAGACATATTTGAAGGGCTAAACCTAGAAATTAAAACACAAATACATGGAGGTTCGTTTGTAGCAGGGCCAAGTTTTATTTCTGATGAAATATTTTAGCTTTAAATCTTCATGTATCAGCTGAAGGTATATTTTGAATGAAAATGATTAAAAATTATCATTATTATTATTATTTTCCCTTCTCCCCTTCACACCGATTGTTAACAATAACCACCCGCACTCTCCCTGATAGGTTGCTTTAGCAACTTTAAGATAAGATGTAGTTACGCCACATATTGAATATGTACAGATTTTAGCCCTCAACTAACCAAGATGTATCCAAGAGAGTTTGGTCATTTTCAAAAAAATTTATTCACATTAGCAAATATTTTTCGATCCGGTTCTTGGCCCGCGACCAGGTACCAATAGATCCAGAACAGGTACTTGTCTGTGGATATTTTCATGACGTCATAAAACATTTTTAGAGCTTATATGTTTTGACCACATGGAATGAAAAAGCACCTTAAAGTAGCCATTTGTTGAAAATTTTAGGTGAATATTGTCAAAATAGGCTGAAATATGACGTTTAGAACCAACCTCAAAATACAGTGATTTGATAGGAACAATGTCTGCATTGAGTTGCGTGTATCTGATCACTGTTTTTTCAGATTGAGCTGATATTTGTCAATAGTAGGTACTTCTAAGTGCTTCTCAGGATTTAAAACCAAACTTAAAATATTCTAAAAATAGAATTTTTATGACGTCATACTAATGAGCTCTGTTTGCCCGTTGTATCCTTGTGGTCTTGCACAGGGCAAAAAGCAAATCTGATCACATGATGGGGAAGAGAGAAAAAATGGTAGATGGAGTATTTGGAACTGCATGAAGTTATCACTTAACAATTCCTATCACTTTACGGCAGAGCAGAAATCAGCGCATTATAAGG
>OLMO02000231.1:15171607-15205121 GCA_900291935.2 Cassiopea xamachana | reverse complement strand
TATATATATATATATATATATATATATATATATATATATATATATATATCAATATTTTCATAGGAATGCTATTTGCTCCTAGAGATTTTCCAGCTTCAAGAAGAGATATTATCTCAGATATCTCAAACAGAACAGGACGTGCAATAAGAAATAATTTCCAATTCTGTCAACCATGAAATCAATAGGTGACTTATTAGCTCTTAGTAAAGATTTAGCGATATTTTGAGACATTTGCAAAAAGTGTTTAAGGTATTTAAAATAACCATTGGATCAGACGAAATTTTACCATTTGAGTCCTTAAGCTTATTTCTAATAATAAATATTTTTTTTTATTTAATGACTAAATGTAACCTTGTCAGCCAGATGCAAACTACCTGCATTCAGAGAGATTTGTATTTTTATTTCTAATAATAAATATTTTTTTTTTATTTAATGACTAAATGTAACCTTGTCAGCCAGATGCAAACTACCTGCATTCAGAGAGATTTGTATTTGTATATTTTAGTTTGAATATACACATGAAAAGTTTCAAAAAAAAATTATTATGGTGAACTATCAAGCAAGACTGCCCAGAGTCATATTTAACTTTTCAATAAAATATATAACTAATCCACTTTCCACTCGCCAAAAGCCTCTGCAAATGGCCCATTTCTCAATGTTCTATTTGCTCCTTTTGTCTCCAGTCAGAAACTTTACGGCATGTTATATAAAGTTGCATGTCATATCTAGATGAGGGAAATTCACTTGGCGCCATAACTCTGTTCTTCTTCTTCTTCTTGCAAACACATTCTTCTCATTTAAACAATGCACTGTTTATTCTCATCTACCCTCCTTTCTATCACCATGCTTAATTACAGGTGAATCTTTCGTCCTGACCTTCTTCTTACAGATGAAAAGATACTTTACATTCTGGAGCTTATAGTAGGTTTTGAAGCAAATATACAAAATATCAGCGATCATAAGGCTTCTAAGTACAGTTCACTGATTAACGACCTCTCCCCTTCTTATGTGTTTATCAATCTCTCTATAGGTGCTATTGGGGTTATGGGTTCTCCCTGCAATTCTACTTTCTCATCCTTACTGCATGATTTACATTTCAATAAGATTATTCAAAAACGAATCATAATGAAAGCCGTGAACATTTCTGTTAGATCCAGCTACTATATCTTCTGTCGTCGAAACAAACCATGGACTAACCCAGAACTTTTAACTATTTAATTTTCCGCATTCCTTTACTAATTAATGTTTTCTTTTTTTAAGTCATGCTCTTGTATGGTCTTTACAAGCAAACCAATTTTACACTGCCACGTACTTGAGAGGTGTATTGTAATTAGCTATATGTATATTTCATGAGAAGTTTCAAAAAAAGTCATCTGATTGTCTAATGTCTACAACTGATCTAATACCTGACTACAGATTTTTCGTGTTGCTACTGTTTTTATGAAAATAACTGTAGAAATAGCTAGCTTTAAATTCTCTCAAAGAATTTGAAACTCTATTTATAAATCTTTTATAAAGATCTTTAAGAGTCTGATTAGCATCATTCTTTTTCAGCTTTTTGAACTGCTTATCTCTAATGTATATTATTCTTTGTATTTTTGCATTTATCCAAAGTTTTTTTCAAATTTGACTTCTCTCTTTGTCAGCTTTTTCGATGGGGCTTGAGTTTCAAAAAATGCATCAAGGATAGATAAAAATTTATTGAACAGCTATCATTTAGAAATGAGTGATCAAGATTTTCAAAATAATTCAGGAGATTCCCTTCAATACAGGAGATTCCCTTTAGATAATGCGTGTGTATATAGTATGATACAGTTTTCTATGATAATCCTGTATACTTGACAATTAAGAATTGAGGGAAATTATCTGTTATATGTGTCAAAATGTCTCCACTCGTGTTCTCACTACTAGTTATGCTAGAAAAAATATTCTCAATACGGTTAAAAGAAGTCTCTGATACACGAGATGGGTGAACAATGTAAGGAAGAAACTGCTTTGAAAAAGAACATTAACAACGTTGGTAGTTGCTGTTGAAAGTTATAGCTCAGACGATTGATATTAAAATCACCATGAATAAAAACTTAATAAAACCAAATAATAGGAGGGGGCATTTCGTTTCCCTTATCATGCCATCGTAGTGTTCTTCGATCCCTTATTCCCAATACAGCTATTTTGCTTCAGTCTTCTAAAGGAGATTAATGCTAAAACATTGTGCTGGAATTATAAAGTAATACCTAAAGATCAGGGAAGAATATATTAGATGATACTTGGGTAGGGGAATTCACGCCCTTCAGATGTCTGGATAATGAACTAACGTTCATTTTTCACTTTCAATATTGTTCTATCACAAACTTTGCTTTGTGTACAGACGTAAAGCCTTGAATATTGAAAAACAGTCTTAATAATTGAATATTTTGAAATTCCTGTCAGATATTTCAACGAAGAAATATCAAGTTTAAATTCATCTTGCTTTGAGTTTTAACCATCTAACATCAAGCCTGTCGATCTCTCTCCTATCAGTTTCATAAAGTGGAACAAATGGAACAAAATGGAAACCAAATGGATCAAAATAGCCAGAGGTGTAGCACTCCCTACACTCCCCGATAAGTTGTCCCTGCTGAAGCTACGTACATTGTATAGTTGATTTACTGGTTTTGTTCAATTTAGCAACTTTACATCCTTCTGAGTGTTGTTTGAGTCTCTCTATTTCTTAGCTGATTGTTTCATTTTTATTGCTGTAGCTGCTGAAATAATTTCGTCATTTTTTAACCTTTTTGGAGCCAAGCTTTCAAATCCACTTTTTATAATTTCTTCATTTTTCTACGTTGCTTTTTTGTTTCATTAATTTAGTTTCATTGAATTTTTGCTGAAAATATACTTCAAATTAATCTACTGAGTCTTCTAATGATCAGAATCAAATGCATTAAAAATTCGCATATAAGTACCTTCATGTAATAACCAACTGACTGAAACTGTATATTTCAAATACTTGGAACCTTTTCAGCCCGATATTCTTGTTACAATGTCTGCCAAAGTACTTGGAACGCCCACACAGTTTTAATAATTTTCTACCCCTGTCATATTTCCGTGGCATTAATGAGAATGTAAACCTCCTCCCCCCAAATACAAAGTTGAATCGATATCCGGGGCTCTTAGCTATTGGGAAAGGCATCATTTTACCCAAACGTGCTAGTCATCTGCCTTTCAAACAACATTGTTCTGTGGGGGAGGGGATTTTGTAGCTAGTCTATAGCATAAATCACAGGAAGTATTCCAAGACTTTTGGCAGGACTGGCAAATATTTGCCAATCAACCCCTTTGATGGATGCTCCAAAAATAATAAGTACATTTTGTGGTAAGCAGGCTCAAAACTATGTTTTTAATCACAAAGATTTGGGTGGCTAACTATATTGCCAGTCTTTCAATGTTGAATTGTCAAATACCATATTCTCTGGCATTTATTGGACCCTGTATTAAGAACCAGCACACTGATAACTGGAACTACCAAATCGCATAAGAAAACGAACAAGGTCACTTCAAAAAATGCAGGTTTTTTATGCGGGTTTTCACAGTACTCAAAATATGTACACTGAAATATACTTTCGAACAGCAGACTGCAACAGAAAGAGACATTGATGAACACATTCTCCAGCAGATATTTCATCCTATAATCTGATACTTGTTATGAAAAAATATTTTCTTTCATACTTTATAAAAGCATTATATCCTTTTTAAAAATACTTCCTAATATTTACAATTTATCAATAAGCTCTTGAAAAACATAATACTACTTAGAATCTCCTTTATCTTTAGCTTTTTACGGTTTGACTTTATCAATAAGCTCTTTAAAAATATAATGTCGGTTAAAACATCAAGATATGTAGTCTCTTAGGGAAGTAGGTAATCTGAATGAAACTTATCCGTATAATTTTGAAATCTTTTGTAGTCTTCCGTCAGTTCCTATAAAACAAATATTACTATGTCACATGAAAGTAGATGGAATTAAATGAAAATTAAGATATTGGCTACGTAACTATCCTATGAAGTACCACGAATTTCATCAAGGATTTCGAATACCTTTGGGCTTCTTTTTGACTAAATCTAACAGACCTCAGATGCCATTAAAAAACGTCATTATCAGGGGCGAAGGTAACGAAAATTGTTGGTGGGCTGCACAACCCCAGTTTGCTGACAAGCAGACTTCATGCGAGTACAATTTGACGACAAAGGAGGTATGCACACTTGCATGTACGCATACCTCCTTGTATACACGGTGTTTTTTATAAGAAACCATTCTCAATGCCTAGTACTTAAAGTTTTTTAACATTTGGCCACATTTTAGTTCTCACAATGTCTTGAAAGAGTCTTTATTTTAGTAATTAAATTGCAATGACAACATAAAAAATCTGTGAGTGTATATTAGTATTGTAACAAACAAAATGCATCAGTGCGAGTTAGAGTCTAAAGCAATGTTATATCACATTGCGTTAATACAGCTCTACGTTGAACCAAGTAACAGTTTCAATGTATTATTTGTCTAAAGTTTCTCAGCTCTTTCCTTGTAGTTCCAAAAACTTCTTTGATTTTAGGCTGTCTAGTACTAGGCTGCTTACAAACTGGCATTTTATGAACAAAGCATGTACGATCCGTATGTACGTACACAACACACACAAAAAAAGAGGAAATACTTCAAGACTAATATTCCTGTTACTTTCTCATATATCTTCTTATATTACATTTTCCACTTGCTTACTTATTAGCACCCGTTTGATTTCCCCGTGTCTTTGTTTCCTTCATTTCAATTTAATATAAATTGTTTTCCCCACTTAGGTTTCACCATCCAAAGAAATATTTCATTTAAAATTTAATTGTTTTCCATCTGCTGTTATATGCATGTGAAAATCTCAAAAATTCGAGGTGCAAACTTCATACAGATACATATGAACATGTAATAGATTCACAGATTCTTACTAGAAATTTCTTTTGCAAGTCATCTTTTCTTCTTTTTTCAATTTCCAGCATTTGAGCTGTGTAATCAAGGCTACAATGAAAAAAGGCATCATTGCAGTGGTGTAGCAGACATAAGCTAGGGCTAGGCAGAGACGAAACTTAAGGGTTATGATGGCGAACAACTTCCCAGCCTTGAAAATTTGCTATTTTTCAGGGCAAAAAAGGCAATACAGTGTATTTTTGCAGGGCAACTTACTGGATCCAAGACCATGTGACCAACTACTGTTACTAAAAAACGGTTGCAGAAAAGTTTTCCAGGGCAAACGTCTGACACCCAACAAGCTCTTGAGATCATAATGGGCCACTTAGGCGTTTTGGGAGAGACAAGTCCAAAAGGAAAGTTCCATTGTATGGTGTGAAAACTAATATGGGGCTTCAATCTTCATAAATTCCTGTGGGAATCGAGTGTCTTCACGTCACCACTGTATCAATGATTTTAAATTTTGTTGCTAGAACAGCAAATGACAGATATGGGCTTGATTTGACGGAAGTATTTACTTGGATGACCTAAAATAATGGTGCCAAAGAAGAACTTTCAAGAAAGTAGACCATTCCTACAGAGCAGGACCTACAATAAGTGTGAGTTTGATTCATTTTGTGTAGTTGCATATCATAACTGTGTATTCGTAAGTGGTGAAAGAGTGGATTTGCAGGTACAGCATATCTATTCACCAATACTGAAAACATGCAATCACCAATAAATTGCTGTCAAAAAATACTAAACCCGAAAGAAAAGCCCAAATTACAAGATGATGTTATCAATTTTGTTTAATATTGTCACTTTTAAGTTCTACCACATTCATATAATAACTCAAAAGTTGTTTTTAGGTTCTGCTACAGAGATGTAGTTTCATTAATGCCTACCATTTCCTTGATCTACCTTACCGTAAGGTCCATTAAGCCCCTGGAGGCTTATTGATATCAAGGATTCTAGAGGGGGGACTTAGCGAAAAGAGAAGGGGTTAAATTAAGAAATGGAATATGACAAAGTCCTCGATAATAAAGTAATTACTTGCTGTTTGAAAATAGAGTCAAAAAAATTACAGCCCTTTCCCGCGCCAATGGCGCATAGGGCGGCGCCTATCTCCGTTTTTATAGCCCCAGGCCACGCGTCTGCGAATGCAGTGAAAGCTACAGCGGGGGGCTGGTCCACTGGTAGCTCCGCGAGTTTAACTTTCCCACTCCATTCTCATATGTCGAGTGCCAGACGGGAAGGCAGTGAGTACCATTTTTTAAAAGTCTTTGGTATGACTCGGCCGGGGCTCGAACCTACGACCTACCGGTTGTGAGGCAGACGCTCTACCACTGGGCCATCACTCCGGTGGTAGAGAGCAATGTTCAAATATTGAGCCTCTTCATCATAATTTGGGAGATCCAGTACACATGAGGCTCACAAGAAAAGCCAAAATTGAATGTATGAGTTAAATGACCGTTGATTTAGAATGTTTTTATTTACAGTGCGTAAAAATATGGCTTTGATTCTTGATATGTTGAAAAGTATTGTCTACGGAGCGTGATCAAGCTTAGTTTACCTACTTCTATGCCGCTTACATGCGCTTGGTACTATTTATCATTTTCTGGGGGGCCTTATAAAGAGGGGGGCTCAACAACTTTCTTTGTCCAGAAATGGGGCTAATTGAAGAGAGAAGCGTTACTGAGAGGGGCCAGAAAAGTGAAATTACGGCACTTTTTCTTCAATAAATGGTTTGAAAAGTAAGGACTTTATGAAATTATGAGCTTCATTCTCTAGTCCTCAATGCACTCTTTCAATATTGAAATCCCTAAAAGTTCCGGGCAGAAAGCAATGAATTGTGACCCTCAATTGTAGAAAAGGGAATTTGATTAATGTCTATTTCAAGCAAAGCTTTCCTACGAAATAGAGCTAAAATCTCACCAACGGACATCGCGTGACAGGGTAATAATGACAGGGAAAGTAACATATCCTAAGGAGTTAGACCAAAAATGATAGCAAGAGCCATATTTGGACTCAACATTAACAGAGTTGATTAAAGAGAGTATTATTAATACGAGTCATTAAAGAAAGAGCAAAATTTGCATTTGTCGTTGATTGTGGATATCTTAGAGCCAAACAGTAATAGAGAGAGAATGAACGCAAGTAATCTAGGTACCACTATGTAGTCCACTGCACGATTTTGAGTCACTAACTTTTATTATCTCATAAAAACTTTAAAAAACAGCAAACAAACAGCTTAATGGACTACGAATCATTGATTAGCTTGAATCTTTATGAAGAGGATCCTACTTTTTAAATTGAGTGATGCTTCTGGCCTACTTAGGTAGGCAATGCTCAACGAATTAAAGTTGGGACAAATAATACAAGACTTTTTATTTTCTTGTCTTTATGAGGAACTATCTCTGCAAAGCGGGCATCATTATAATATAATTATTTTCATCTGCAGGCATGCTCTTCTCATGCTGCCAGCACGGATCTGAGAAAGTATGCCTGTAGGACAAATTGAATTGAAGCGTAGGAGGTAGGGGGCAGGGGGGCTGCAGTCCCCAAGTTGGGCAGAAATCCGTTTCACTCGAGCAAATTTCCTGAAATAGCAATAGGAAATTCGGGCAACTTTTCTGTTCGCTCTCCAGCTCTATTTGATATTTCGAGCAGAAAATGTACAGCCCCCTAAATTTTACGTCCTTCTATGCCGATGGATACAGATTTGGACTAACAGCTGAATGTTGTACAACTTTTGTATGGAAGCGGTGCTCGTGCTCTGACGCAAATAAACGAGCTCTACTGGGAAAGGCTTCTCAGGTTTCTTTTATCAAAAGTTATAGATGAAACTATAACATTATGTCTAGCAGATTCGAATATTTCAAAAGCAGTATCTTACCTGGCATTGATCCTGTCGATCTCTTCGTCATACTTATCTGCTAATTTTTTCAGCGATAGTTCCTTCTCTCCTTCACATTGCTTTCTTGTGCTAGATATCGCATCTTCCTTTGCTTTTCGAAATTTTTGCTGAAGTGATAAAAAAGCAACTTAGTAAACTCTCTGATGAAATGTAAAGTCATCAAAACACTTGCAAAGCTACTTGGTCAAGAATGATGAGATGGAACCAGGAAAGGATAGGCAATTCTTTCGCAAGGAGGCAGGTTAGATGAGGATACCATTGGGGTGAAGGTTCTATAGAGAATGAGGGACCCGTGACAATAAAAGGAAGGTGGGCCCTGGATGTGATCGCAACAGCACCCAATGCCAGTCCACAACTAGATGGAAGAACGTATCAATGAACGATACAAAATTGATATGTTAATAATTAATAATTCTAGTTGCACTACAGTCAATTTTTGTAAACATGAATACCTGGAGTATTTCCTCCTGAAGAATCAGTTCATTTTCCAAGTCCATTCTTGCTTGTTCCTTTAGCTTTTTAACAATAATTCTTATTTGATTTTCAACGTATTCATCTCTGTCCTTCCGCTCACTTTCAATGGCTTGTCTAACAGCATTCTCTTTTTCCTTTTCATACTTCAATTTAGCATGCAAGGCACGCTCCTCCTCCTCAGATGCTTGCTTCTTCTTCTGTTCAAGCATTTGATTTGTGTAATCCTTTAAAATGATAAATTGGAAATTGGCTTCAGAGCTTCAGAAAATCCTCAAACCCCATACACTATTACTTTATCAGAACTTCTAGGTCTTGGGGTGCATCACTCGCAAAGAATGTGTACTAGATGTTTCTGACTCGTTACTAAAAAATTTTTTGAAATTTTATGATCTGTTGTGATTGAATTATATGGCTATTTGAGATTACTTGTGAACTTTAAGAATTTTTTTTAAAATTGTACAAAATTGTACTCTTGAACCAGGGTATGGAATTTTCTGCAATAATGGGATATCAAATGAACTCCCCTTCATAATGATATCACATTGCTGACTGTAGCCTTTGCTTTCTCTTGTTGAGAAACATTGAAAATAAAATCTGTTTGAAAACTCATGAAATTCTATTGTGATCTAACACAGCTGTATAAGTTTACTCATCAACATCAATAATGCAGGGTAGCCCCTGTGCCTTTCAGCTGTACAAGCCACTGAGCACAAAAGAGTATGAATTACTATAGTTACTTTCAGTGATGTACCAAGACACCATCTGTTGGGGGGGGGGGTATTTTGACCAATTGACCAACTATTGTTAGTAAAAAGAAAAAAGTCACAGAAAATACTGTTGCCAACTCTCCTGCAGTATGGCTGCCTTTTGACCAACTTTCTTGCAAATTGTTAAATATTGGGGGAGAGATGCCCCATGCCCCCCCAATCATCACATCCATGGCTACTTTCTATACAAACACTTTTAGATAAAGGAACTCCAAAAAGAAGAGTATCTATTGGAACAAATCTAATTTGCTTCTTTGACAGCAATCTACAACATCCTAACAGATTCTTACAGCAGCTAAGCTCTGCAATTCCATTTCTTTTTCCTTCGTCATGATCTCTGTCACAAATTCTATTTCACTTCTTAATTTTGCAGCAGCTTTCCTTTCTGACAGGTTCACCTGTTTGAAGGAATGATAATTTCAAATTTACCATTCAAGTAATGCAGGGAACATCATAAAAAGTAGTACCACATGGTACAATTCTGGTGTTGATAGTATGACATGATTCCATGATGATATGTATGATTTTATGTGAAACTAATTTGTCATCAACAGATTATCAGGATGGTATGTTATTCATCTTACTGGTAAATATGACAGATCCAAGACTAATCTTAGCAATGGCTATTTACAAAGAGTTATAACTGCAATTCATAAAATTTCTTAAATGTCCCCATTTGTTTGAGGGGGATTTTAAGTCTTTAGTGAGCACCACTTTTTGATGCACTGGAAAGCTACAAATTTTCCAAAGCACATAGTCAAAAAACCAGTAATCTCTTAGATGGAGATATAGACATTGATGCAAGAGTTCAATTCCTACTTTACAATAAATACTAAGTCTCAAAGTGTAATGAAGACAACTGAGGTATCTGGTCATGCTACAAGAAATGTTTGAATCCTCAGTGAGAAGTTTATGCTATATAAACTTGCACTACAGAATATCATAAATGGCTACTGAAAATGAGACGTTTTACTTGGTAATACAAAGAGGAAAAAGAACAACTATGGTGAGCTAAAAACATAAAAAATATATTAGGATATAAAACAAGGAAGACAAGCAAGTTTGTGTAATATATGAATTGGAAATCATTACATGAAGAAATGTAGAAAAGAATAAAGAGGGTTAAGAATATGCCTGAAGGACAAAAAATGCCAACCTTCTACTGAGAAAAAAGAAAATGCCACAAAAACGATAGCAACGATATACATAGAGTTCTAGGCTATGTTTTGAAGCAAGCAAGTGAGCATTTTTGCACATTGTCTGGATAAAAATGTAGAATCGAACAACTTTTAAGCGCTATCAATTATTCACTGCATTTGTTGCAAGATGCACATACCCAATGCTATTCTATAGAAGCACAACTTACAGCTTCAGCGACAGCTTTATCTTGATCCTCCCTCATTATTTTCTGAATTTGCTCTAATAACTCTGTTCCAATGCCTAGAGCAAACAAATTGGATAGTAAGCTATGAATCACTACTCCGTAAGTCTAAATAATGGGAAATATTAAATCAAGGCACGAACTTTGGCAAAGGTTTTGCATGATATTCAAAGAAAGCTCCATTACATAAGAACTTGAACTCTCTCTTCAGGAATGCTTCGGGTTACTTCGTGCAAATGGAGCCCTAAATGGAATAGAGAGCAAATAAAATAACAAAATTCATACATATTATATTTGAGTGTGCTAGTCTTTGAGTCTTTAGGGTGGTTTTGCCTTCCAAAATGCGCTCTATTGATGAAATGGCGCTGGATGAGGCCATTTTTGTTGTCAACAAGTAACCATAACATACTTTCCTGTAGGAACAGAGTGAAAACGAGGCTGCACTGAGCACGTTAAAATCATGGCAGTTGCAGGACGACTGCTAACTATAGAAGAAATTAATGTTACAGGCCAAGGTCTTCAAGGTGCATCTGTCCGCACTTCAGGAATGTAAGTTTGAGATATAGCACCGTGCTGCTTTTTTGCTTGCCTTTGCCTTATATCCGTATCCATATGACTTCTACAGCACCATGCCCAAGGTGCATTCCCTGCACTTAGGCCCAAAGATATTGGGCGTGCACTTAGGTCTATTTTAGGCGTTCAGCGTGGAAATTAATGGACAAAATTGCAGCGTGTCATAGTTCTTGAGTAGCAGACTTGTGAAACTGGATGGAATGTGATTTTTGCCTCGGCTAGTGCTGCACAAGCGTAGTTTTTGGCGCAAAATAATTATTCCCTGGAGCACCTTCAGTGAACAGTTTACAAAGAATGCATCATGGCATCAAACATGCATTATAGTATCAAGGAGTCTACATCCAGCTAAAGTGAAGAGTAGTGTAGATACGGATTGCAAAAATAGTATTTTACCAAGTTGAAAGCCATTGATTTTACCAGAAATATAGAACAGTGTTAAAACAAGCGTTATCTAGCTCTACAGTTGTTATTCTATCAAATTATCTGAAAACCTTGTTACTTCCTGCAAATTTTTACTTATTTGACGTCTAGGGACTTGTTGAAGTTGATTTTTGATTGTTCATTGTTAAGATTTATTGCTTGTTTGTGTATTAATGTATTGTCTTTTCTTAATATTTGTCTCTTACAGGATAAGAGCATTCAACGCAGATGTGTTTCAGATTCGTATAGCAGATAATGACCACTCATTACATGTAGATACAAATTTGATAGAGCCATTTAATGCAACAATNTTGATTCTCATTGGATGTTCATTGGGGAAATAACAGTTGACTCTGATTCTCTGCTTTGCTTAAGAGCAAGAATAGCTGCTTGCATAGATAATCTAGACTTTCCCTTGTTTAAAAAAGCCCTAGAAATGCGAAGAACCTATCTATGTAACAAGTATAGTGACCTATAGTTAGCAGATAGATGCAAGGGGACATTTGAATTGGGCCTTTTGACAGAGACTTACACAGTATCAGGATGCTGTGGACATCTAACCTGCAGTTGTAGCAGATTCCAAAGTTTTCTTAGCTTGCTATTTGCAAGTTGTNTTAGAAAGTTTAATGAAGCATCAAAGTTTTGATTCATGCCACAGTACATTAAGCCTCTAAAATGTGCCTTTTTGTTACACTGATTATGCACCACTGCATTATTTTCCAGGAGTACATCTAGGAATTTTCAAGAGCGGGGGTCCAATCCCCAAAAAGGAGTCATAGGTAGAAGATATACTGTGGGAGATTTACTGATATCTTTACTCTAAAGACCAATGATTCATGTTCTTATTTCTTATTGTAGGAAGGGATAAAAAAGGGCACCAGGATCAAAGCCCCGAAAAGTTATCATAATCACACCTTTTACAACTCATGGAAATGCCTTTTCATAAAGATAGAGCACTGCAAAAGGGACAGTTTGTTCATTTGCTAAAAGGGGCAGGGGTCTAGACCTTCAGGACCCCTAGTTACGGGCCAGGTTACACTGCCTAATACTGGATGCTACACCTCATCAAATAGCACCCTTTTCTGAATTACTCAGTTTTGCACCTTGTTATGCTTACTCACTGTGCTTCCATTTAAGATCTTGCAATTTACATTTAGTTAGTGGTTTGCCTACCTCTAGTTTGTCTTTTTTATCCCCCTTACACTTAAAGCTATATTAAAATAATCTCTTTTTTCCATTCCTTAATACACTCTAGCCTTGCTTGTAAGTTTTATATTTCCTTTTAGACACTTGCTCTTTGAATATTTTGCTAGTTCTTCTCTAGATGCATGCTTTGCCTTGTTCTGTTGTGTTTTCCACAACAATCTCTTCATGTTTGTGCTAGATTCCTTTTTGAAACAAAAATACTTCGTTTTTTGCATCTCTTTTGTTGGTTATTGTTAATACCAATGAGCATTTGGTTTATTTGTTATCAGAGTATGTGATAGAGAATGTCCCGCTTATACTATGTATTGTTAGAAATTATTCCTTACTTGTATCAAATTCAATTCATTGTAATTGTAGAATCCCATCTTACCACAACACATTGCTATATTACCTAAGTGGTCAATTGGCACAGATTGGACTTTTTTGAGGGAAAAGTACACTTGAGAAATACGGTTTTTTGCAGAAAACCCGGCTCAAGGCCAAGCAGTAAAAGTTTTTTACTTTTGGGCTGAAGTATAACTCTAAAAGTTTTTAAAATTACCTTAATTTAGCGAGCTAGCTTGCAGTGAAAATGTAAATAAAACATGAGTGTAGCGAGCGATTAGTGTTATAATAAACAAACTGCATCAGTGCGAGTTAAATTCTAAAGCAATGTCATTCTCACGTTGTTTTTGCTCAGCTTTACTTTGCACCAGGAGAACGGTTTCAAAGTGCAAAGTTTCTTGGCTCTTTACTTGTAGGTTAACGGTTTCTTAAGCTTTAGGGTGTCTAGTACTAGGTTGCTTGTAAACGGCTTTCTTAGTAGAAAGACCGTGTTCGCAGTCATGTTGATTCATGCCTGTGGTAGTATTTTTCACTATAAGACCGTCTGAATGACGAACCAAGAGACAATTGGAGAGGAGCCATTTAGAATGACTGACATTTCATAACACTGTTTTGGCTCAGAATATGCTTAGTTCAATGGCAATGAAGGATATAATTGCAATATTGCATTTGTTATGTTTCTTTTGTTACAATGAATGAATGAAAGTACAATGAATTTAATTTTTTTTCTGTGTTGGGGATATGATAAAAGATGACATGATAGGAAATGTCAGATACTTCACAATCTAAACGACGCACTTAATGATTTACATAGTTAAAAAAGATTTCCTTGCGTCCCTTTCATGTTGCATAGAAACCTCTGAATCTTTGTTACACCTACTTCATGTAAGCTACAAAGCACACGTATTTCCTTTTGTAAGAAAGTTGTATTCGGACCCTATTCTGAATGTTTCTTACCAATGCTCTGCACATGCACACTAATTGATATTGAAAAAGCTCCATGTAATGACATCTCCATCTCCATCTGAAGTAATGACAAATCTTAGTAAATAGCATAAGTTGAACTGTGTGAGGGCACCCATCACAGCATACTTGACATGTTATGCACAGATGATCCGAAATTTAAAGACATATACCTTTGTAAACTAAAAGTACGCCACTCTTAATTTGTAAAAGTTAAATACTTAGTCGAGTACCACTTTCTTACGAAACACCTTAGAATAAATGTTTATTTGCTATGAATGTTCTTTGTTTTATTATCCAACAGACTAGCTTAAGCATTAATACTAATGACCAAGATCTGACTGGAAAGTTTGTTTGCTGCATGGACTAGTTCACTTTTTAGGAATTCATGCTGCGCATCTGAAGTAAATTCCCGGAATTTCTTGCGCGGGTCAGATTTTGAAACTTTTGCGAATAATTTTAAATGTTTGACTTTTCATCTATTCAAATGCGCGGTCAGAAAACCACTAGACAGATTGTGCACGTCCATTATTGGAAGGCACGCAAGCCATTACGCGGGCAAGATATTAGAGGCGCGCAGCAAGCTCTCCATTCTGGGACCAAGATAAATCATACATTAACTGTTTGGCCTTTATTCACATGCATTAACATCTTTCTTGCTGGCTGTGCACTGATTTCTCTTGCACTGCGGTATCCAAAACGTGGCCAAGGTTAGGGCCTATTTTAGAATGCTCTTGGCCACACTTTGTTGTCTTGGAAACCTTGAGTGTGGTCTTTGTAATTTAAAAGTGTAGTCAACTTTCTCACTTTCATATTCTTCTTATTTCGCGAAAGTCTTTTTGCCTCTTGGTCTGTGTATGTTCTGTGTAAATTTTGAGAACAGTAAAGCATGTGTCAAGGTGTTGTCAAACAACGAATGGTTCCACATAAAATTTTAGATTGTCTGAAGGGTGTTGTCATAAGAAAAGCTCAAGTAGTGTGTGGTCAAGCTCTATCTTGGCATAGTGTGATCTTGCAAAAATTCTGTAAAATACCCCCTGGCCAAGGGGACAAAATCTAATCCACGAAATTGAAAGAAAGTTACAATGTATTGAAAGACCCTTCACATCGAAGAAGAAGTCAGGAGAACTACAGCGACATCGACAATCTTTGTCCAGGGTTAAAGCAAAATCTGCAAAATTTTTCTTCAAATGTGTAGCACGCACTATGGAAGTGGGACGCAAATGCTTTTGAGGCGCGTTGTTTTTCCAAGAATATGTGCATCCAGTCATTTTGGGACGCTACTTTCTTCAGACTAGTCGATAGAGCCAGGGTGTAGTGCTAAATTGTAACAAAGAGACTCAGCAGAATGTTGGAGACCACGCCCTTTAGGCTATAACAATATTTTGTATGTATGAACAAATGAGCTACATGGTTATTCTTTAAAACTTAAAAAGAATTTACTAGACTGCCGGTTCGGAAGCATTTCTTTGGTTACAATGTAAGAAGCTTTGAGACTCGCTGCTAGATAATCCTATTAGGGCTCCAAACTTGAATGCTTTTTAAAACGTAATTGCTATATGCTTGAATACTTTAACGTTGGAAGTTTTGTTGCATTGTACCTTACAGGGGCGGGTCCAAGGGGGCCATGGCCCCCCAAACGGCAATGTTTCCTATAGAAAACCATAGTGTTACGAAAATGCTTACAGGAAAGGACAATAAAATGAATCCGATGCCCCCCTCCAAATTTTATCTCTGGATCCGCCCCTGGTACTGTATGGTGTCATTTTTGGCTATGTACAATATACAACTTTACTTTACTTACTACTTTAGTAGCTTGATATTTGACAGTCAAATATCAAGCTACTAACTTATATAATAGATTGGAACCCTTTTCGGGCTATAACTGCTTTGAGAGCAAAGCAATATACATATGTGTAGCCGAGATTGGACATAAGTAGTAATCGTCCAAAAGGCCTGAATACCTTAAATGTGTATTGCTTTTCAGATTATATTATTATATATTGAAACGAGTTTGCGGATCTTGAACAAAGTAGAAGACCTTAAGACACACTATCAATAAGCTAGCATTCAAAAGGAGCTTGAACCCCCAAATCTTTCGATAGATTTAGTAAGTGGGCTGCACCCCCATCAATCACCAAGACTGCGCCCTATGAGTAGAACAATAAATTAGAAGAAACAAAGTAAGTAAATGAGCACATTGAAACAGTGACGATACAACAAGGCTTTCTCCTGGTTTCCTACGTAAGCATAACCATTTTAAGAAACATTTAATAGGGGTGGGGCATATCCCTAGAAAGGAAACATGCTAGTTTAAAGATCACAGAAAATATTTTAGGAGTGGGAGCACATTGTTGTGAACGGTCACTTTTAAGATGCTTTTAAAACGAGCTATTCATTTTCTATTAAGAAATTCAAATATGTGATAAAAGCAAATACGTTTGAATCAGAGTTTTAAGCGAAGAACATTTATCACATCTAGTAGCAAGTAGTTTAATGTCTCTAGTTGCTGTAACAAGTGAAAGAGAGTGGGTCTGGGGGCAACGCCCCCAGGAAAAATTCTGGTGTACTACTTTGTACTTTAACTTACAATACATCTTCCAATATCACGCTTTCCATTAGCAGTAAAGACGCAAAATTCTGCTGCATCTGTTTTTCACAAGAAACATTCTTCAAGATGGCTTAGAAGACATTCCCATATTTTATATTTACAACTTACAGCCACAAAAGCCATTTCTTCAGTTCTAATGTAAAACTTTTGAAAAAAGCGATAATTTCTGGGGGCAAAACTCAATTTACTAGGGGGCAGTTGCCCCCTCCCCTCTACTTTTTATGTTAAAAAGGCCCTGCACCTAAGCATGACGCCCCCTGGTTCTCTGCAATGTGGCATTTTCCTTTGTGCTTCCTTCTGCTCTATGCATCTCCTCCGCAGTATAATCTAATGCCTTAGAGTGTTTGCTCCCCTGTGGATTCCAGACTCCATCCAATCAAATGCTGCGAATTTCAAATACACAATCTCAAACGAAAGAAAACTGAACACTCTATGCGAACCGCCGCTTAAAATTGCTGTTATACTCAAAGTGATACAGTTTCACTCAGAATCTGCCCAAAGTAAAGGGCATTATCAGCATATGTGATTGTTTCATCTAGCTTTAGTTGATGAAGCTTACGTGGTAGTTTTCTATAGAGCGCTTGTTTATTGGAAGAAAAAGGCCTTGCCTCGGCAGAGCGTGCACTTCATGTTAATATGGACAATTTGAAGTCAATGGAAAAAGTGCCCTCTGGAATTAATGAATCAATAGCATCATCCACTACATCAATTTACTCGGAATCTGGTAAGGATAGAATTTAATTTTATATAACTCACTGTCTCCTCTCTGCATACTATTTTCTTTAAAATTGATATTTCGCACTCAATAGTTCAACCCTACTTTGTCAAGCTCACCCTTCTATAACGTTTTTCGATATTTTAGATGCACTTGAAAAGGTCAGCTTCTGTTTAACAAGTGGAATATTCCTGAGTGACAAGCTTCTTCTTGAAGCAATTAGGGTATGTATTTAGTATGACTCTATCCTGGTAACATAACTTGCATTTGGCATTATTCTCCACAACCAATTTCAATGTATCTTGAATTTTTGAAAGGCGATCTTTATGAGAAGCCATATACACTTACGAATATTTCAGTAAATACAGGTGTACAAAAAGGAACTCATTCACTTTTATGTTGTACTTCTAGTTTATAAGATTAAATATGTGACATTTTTAACATATAATGTCAATGTAAGTCTATTTATCTCGTGCAAAGATCAACCTATTACTTGCAGAGGTAAGGATACAAGTTTTGTAGTTCCTTTCAGATGATTTCTCATATTTGCATAGTGGTCCCATGATCCTTGAACTTTGTTTAGTGCTGCTGACCAGGGGCTTGTTTGGCCATAGCCATGAGCTTTTTTGGTCTTGTGCTAAGCATGTTATCCAATTTTATATCTTTGTATTTTGCACAGTTCCTAGAATACTTGTTACACACAGAAGTTTGGGTTGCACATTTTTGGTTATAACTTATGGTAAGACATTAGCTGTTGCTCTAGTACAGGAGTGTCAAACTCAAATTCACAGTGGGCCAAATTAGTGAAGTAAAGTCACTGGCCAGACTCAATATTTATTGGAAAATTAGCTGCAGCTGATATCTAAAGTTTAGCCTATTCATACAGAAACAAACTTTAATTTTGCTTAAACAGAATCTAGAGCAACTATATATTGATAGTAAAAACACATGAGAAATTGGTTTGAAGTAAAATATAAAGCATAAATTGCGGGCCAGCTCTAATGCACATTTGACATGATCTCATGGGCCAATTATGATTATGTTTTGGGCCAAATTTGCCCCGTGGGCCTGAGTTTGACACATGTGCTCTAGTATTTCCTTCAGGTCTAATATGCACTTGTTTTGAGTAGTTATCAAGTTTGTTAGAAAATGCCTAATAATTGCATGATTATTGCAGGGCTTGAATGGTGAGTTTAGATGCATTTTACCTGATGAGATTGAAGAATATTCAAACGAGAAAGATAAATACTACTTTGTTTGTGAGGACTTTTCCAGTGGCATCTATGACAAGCTTCATAAGAAACGCTGCAAAATTGTGGGTGCCCCTTATGTTATTTCAATGTACAGACTAAGTAGAGAGCTGCCAGAGCTCCATAGACCAATTTACAACAGAGCAATGATTGGTGTTTGCCTTTGCTTTACTGGTTTCAAAAATAAAGAGGAAATGAGCCGATTGTGTAGGCTTGTCCACCATATGGGTGGAAGTGTCAAGAAGGAGTTTAGTGGACAAATTACCCATTTGGTAGCAAGTTGTATATACCAAGGCTCTATTAAGTACAAGGTAATAAGCCATGTAATGTTATTTTTCACTTATTATTATTTAGATGTTATACATTGGTTAGTGTTAATAAGGAGTACTACATTTAGTGTCTGGCAAAATTTTATACTGCCTGCAAATGCAGGCTTTTCTGCCATCACAGGGGAAAAAGTTACATAGGAAAATAATCATGGGTTGGATGAACTGCTTGGAAAGTTTGAATATGCTTGCAGGCTGTTCCCAGGTCTTAGTCAGAACCTAGATAGGTTTTCACTTTTGACTAGTATCAAAATTACCTTTGTTATCTCATGTAGCCTGTGCTCAACTACATAGCATAAATTTTAGAAACCTCATGCTACAAATTGCTATATAGAAAGCTTTTGATGTTGAAGACACAGAATTCAGATTGTCATCAATCTAGGACAGTAGCAATTATCTAGTGAAAGACATACTTCTTATCTCTTTTCAATAATTTATTTGAATACTTTTGTTAGCATTCTTTCTTCTGCAAAAATATTTTACAATGTTTTATAGTCCGCCTTGAGCTTTGGTACACATATCATGAATGGTGACTGGATAGAAAAAGCCTGGGATCAGAGAAGTGACATGTAAGTGATGATATAAGCACCTAACAGGGCAGCCTATTTGATTTTACTGTTTTAGTCATATCTATTATGAAATTTGCAGATACTGGATGTACACTGAAGATTGTTGCAACAGACTGTTATGGCATGCCATTGACCGCTTTTGTACCTATCTTCAATGTTCAAATTCCTGAAATATCCCAGAAAAAGATCTATCCTAACACAATCCTAAAAAACCCAAAAATTTCAAGGATATTTTGCTGTTCTCCTAAATTTCTCCTAAATTCTTCATTAGCTGATTTTCTACTCAGCAGTTATGTTGCTTAATGAATTATTTTGTAAGTTTATCATAATAAAAATGGTCAGATCATCAATTCTCTCCATTTCTACTGTGAATGTAGTATTTTTTGAATAGGCATGATGACTTTTTCTGCTATACCAAAACTTTTCTGCAATATCATAATGACCTCATCACTTACCTACTTTCTCTGTAATCTGCTAAACCTCCTAAAATATGAGTAAAAAACCTCCTAAATATCCTTTAAAAATCATGAAAAGATTGGGAAAGTTGTAGATAAAATTGGACGTCATGCTAGGATTTTGATTGAAATACTTTAAGGTTTTTATTTTCGTTGTTTTTGCCTTCTTATTTGCTTTGAACAAGTGTGCTTTTACCATAAGATGCTACAGATCTTGAAAGAAAGTTGCATGTGATTTTCTATCATCTCGAGAATTGTAGTTGGATCGACGTGCTTTTGTAATCATTCCCCCCTGATTGTTTTTCTCTACTCGCACATATTAAATAAATCGTTAACCAACGTTGGCTATCGAAGATTTTTGCATAGTTACGCTTCTATTTGACAGTGTAACTTGAATCTGTTCCACACGCAGTACGCTGGAATTGGGCTTTAATTTGACCATTTTCGCATGGTATCATAACAACGACTATAACCGTCGTCTTCTATCAAATAAAAGCATTTTTCTTGCTAACAACGACAGCACCTGCCTTTCCATAATTTAAATGGGAAATAATAGGATATTTTTGATTCTTGAACTTTTGAATTTAGAACACTATTGTTTTTCCTATCCCAACCGTTTCCAACGGTAGCGTAAGCGCGTGTCATTAATTGCCTTATCATTCCACAAAACATTGTCGGATTCAAATTGTTTTCTCTGATAGCAGCATGCCTCAAGTTTGATTTCTATTATCCCGTCGCTTGAAATTGAACTTGTTCTATGGAAACACTACCTAGGCATCCCAAAGCGACCCAGATACAGGCACGTCGCCACCAAGTAAAAAGTGAGGGGGCTGAGAAGTCAATTAAATTGCTATCTTTAAAACATTTGTATTTTCAAAATCGCTAGGCGGC
Source organism: Cassiopea xamachana (assembly GCA_900291935.2). Classification (NCBI taxonomy): domain Eukaryota; kingdom Metazoa; phylum Cnidaria; class Scyphozoa; order Rhizostomeae; family Cassiopeidae; genus Cassiopea; species Cassiopea xamachana. The sequence continues at coordinate 15,184,310 of OLMO02000231.1, read as the reverse complement.
AAAAATTTGGGAGCTGAAGCCCTCCGGCCCCCCTATAGCGCCGTGCTTGAGATTGCTTAAGTGATCATGGTCGCCCCTATAGTACAGGGTTGCCACCAATTCAGGGAAAATCAGGGGGAAAATAAAGAGTTCTTGAAAAATATGGGAAAATCTGGGAAATTATAGAGTTGTTATTGTTTCATGTCAGAGCGATGGCTTTCTCTATACTCAGTCATACATCCAGTGGGGTGCGACAATTGCCAAGTTTTCACCTCTTTTATTGCATTTTGTTCTGTGCAGTCGTTTTGAAGTAGAGTTCTTCGTTTTATGAAACCAAGCGTTTGAACTGCCAAAAATAGGGTCAAAGCTCTTACAGACCCTACATCTGTATTAGGAAACTGTAAGAATATCAGGGAAAATCAGGGGGAAATGAGTAGAATTTCACGAGAAATGTCATGGAAAATCAGGGAATTTTGTCTTGAAATAGCAATGGCAACCCTGTAGTAGAAGTTTCGACAATGAGAACGACTGGGAAGGTCTGAGTGAGCTTGTGGGCAACTGTAAAAATCACGTTGAACAGACACTCGAAACTACTAGACTAGATGATCATAAGGACACAGCGGTATGCATGGATCGTCTTGGGCGTTGTCAAGACTGGACAACGGTTGGCACGATAGATCATCAGTTGTACTAAGTCGTCTTAGCAACCCTACTCAGCCCTCACTTTAAAAAATTACATTAAACGGTTCCTAAAGCTGGTTCAGTACTTTGGCTCACATTTTCAACAGAAATAAGTTGCTACTTTCATCGCTTAACATTAGATCAAACATCAGTTGCAAATAGATCTCCAGGACTTGCTTCCATCCCTCTATCCAAGTGCCTCTACCCCATTCTAGCTACCTCAAAAAATTACTAATATATTTATCTTAACGCTAGCTGCCAAGATTGTTAGGTAAATATTTTGTTCTACTTTATGCATTCACTCTGGAGGCCATGTTTAGCTATTTCAAAGTTCCAGTGATATTCACGTGTCACAAGAAATGCTAGGCCCTATTCTGCAAAATGATTGGTATTTGTCTGTAAAAAGCAGTAGCCCTAACTATGCAACTGCGGTTTGTTATTGTTTTGGAAGCTAGCATTACTCATACTCTCCCCACGCTAAATGGCAGTGCAGCATTTTTGCTCGTGGGGGCTTGTGTCACGCCCACAATAAACCAAGACAATTCCACCGTGGTCTTATATGGCGTTACCTGATATTCATTGTCTTGTACTGCAGTTATAGGGATCTTACAATTTTAATGACAACTTCGGCATCATTTCAACGTAGAATTACGCCGGTAAGATGTGTAATGTTAAGACTGTGGAACTTTTGTTATTTCTGTTTAGAGATTTCAAGGCAACAGAAGAAAGCTTCGTACGTATAGTTACTTGCCATTTACTTACGATTTGTTTACTCTTCCTTGTTTTGACATGCCTACGTCATAGGTATAATTTTTTATTTCTTTAGTGAATTGATTGCAGAATCGTTGGTATTCTTAGATAGAGCTCTCCGCAAAGTCTCGATCTTTGATTTTGAAGTATATTGCCAATCCTTTTTTCAATGAGTCATCTGTTAATGGTCGTAATTTAGGTATATGAGGTAGCCTTCTGGAAAATAACGAGAACATTTATGTGATGAATTGGAAAAGAATAGCGCTCATTAGGTTGTCTAATTTGTTCATTTCACTTCTAGTTCCGATGAAATGCTTTCCCTCTCAATCTTTCCCTTGCAGCCCTCTATAAAGTTTGAAAATTTATTCTTTTCATCTAGTAAGCTAATTTTTGCAATCCCATGTTATTAAGAAGATGCAATTTTGAAGTGTTGCTACTTTGCAGCAAATACTAGCTTTAGATGGTTCTATGAATTTGAAAATAATATTGCCTTCCTTGGACAATATCATACGACTAGTCAGTGAACATAAAAAGGCTTAGCGTTATACTACACGATGTCCACGAGGTTTCTTGAAAGCACGTGTAACGCTAACACGTGAAAGCACTTGTAACGCTAACACGTGAAAGCACGTTAACCTGAAGTATTTTTTTTGAACGGTGAAAATTTCAACTTCTCGAATGTCTCATTTCTTGGCCCATTGTGATGTCTTTGTCATGGGACTGGCTTGTTTGCGCTTCAGAGATAAACACAGGCATTGTGTTTCGGCAACTTTTGCTCTTGGGACTCTTGCTACTATTTTGAGAAGTATCATGTAGGAGCTTCGTGAACAAAGGATGCATCCGCAGCCACCCTACATGGAAGACAAGATTTCACTAAAAGTAGTATGGAATTTGTTTTACAATTCTGAGATTTCGCTGCCAGTTATTCCATTTGTGCTTCATTCATTTATCAGATAGAGAAGTGGAAATTGAGGCCTTTCCAGGGGTTGAGGTTGAGTTTCATTGGATTTCCTGATGACGAGAAAAAGCACATGGAAGAAATGTCTATTGAAAACGGTATGTAATAATTTTTTACGCATTTCTGTATTTACATTTCATGCCCCAGTGATGTATTAGATATACCCACATTCTCCCTCAACTTCCACTCTGATGTTGCGTACTAAAAGGCGTGTCTACGCCCAGTGCCACCGAGAGAATTCTAAGACCCCGGAGCAGACAAGAAAAATGAGGGTCCCATTTTTCAGTGCCTATACTTTAACTATGGAATATTCCTGCTGGTTTACTTTATGAGGTCTCCTAGACCTTGAAGCATTGGGTGTTATGAAGCCCCTTGGCCCTTGAGGAATGGAGCAATGTGCCCCTTGTCCTCTCTCGTTGGCCCTGTCTATACCTCGTCTTACAAAGCATGGTGTGTGGCTCAAATGTGCACTGTACTCACTGCTTTATTGCTGTTCTAGCATGTTGAAATAGAGGACATTTCTGCTGCGCTCACAAGGTGTTATTTTAGCTGTAATATTTATGCAGCCATCTTTGAGTTGCAAGATTTGCAGACTAAAGTAAGCTGATAAACTACATTCCTTTCTGAACTAAACAGGCTTGAAATACCTGCACCTTCTTGATCTTTGTCCAATGCTACTTTTTTACAAACAAGACAGTGCTTGGAGTCTATTGAACAATTCACTGGAGCGCCTGTGATAATCACAGAAGAGCAGACAATTGCCTAGCTAAATGTATCTATTCAACCATATTGGGACATCGTGCTGTCATTCGGTGCATTATTCCTTCGTTAAATCTGGATACTTTTTCATTCATATATTCATTAATATCATACGCATTACTGCATGGATTCCTGTGGCGAATATACGAGAGTATCTGCTGGTTTGGTATTAGAAATTAGAAGTTTTAGTTTTTATGCCCATGAGTACATATCGAACCATCAATCTATGTGTTTTCATAATTGTTAGTGACTCCTTGAGAATCTAGTTTTGTATTTACTAATGCATTAACTGCTAATCAACGTATGAGGTGTGGAATTTTTAAATTTTGGGACACATAGTCTTCACAGTTTCCGTCAACAATGTAGCAATATCATTTTTGCGTATTCTTGGAAATTAAAGTAAAACTTTTTTCCTCTTAAGTCAAGCTACTCTTATTCGTATGTTTATTATTTATCAAATCTTTCAGGTGCTACTTTTCTACCTGTCGGTGATTCAAGGTGCACCCATTTGATAGTGGAGCATTCAGTGACAGACATTCCCACTGATGGCTCATTTGAGCATGTGCAAATTGTCAAGCAGGAGGTTGGTTGTTGAGCATTATTGAACATAATGAAGATGATTGAAAAAAGTAGGAAATCATTTTCAGATACTTATGCTATCCCTGAATCAGGGTTACCACCAATTCAGGGATTTCAGGAAGAATCAGGGAAGTTTATGTTCAATCAAGGAAAAAAAATTTTTTAAAAGATCAGTGAAAGTCAGGGAAGATTTAAGCTTCATATTGTTGTATTTCTGAGCAATGACTTTCTCCATACTCAGTCAAACATCCAGTTGAGTGTGACAATTGCTAAATTTTATCTTTTCGTATATCATTCTATTGTATACGCTTATTATGAAGCACGGTTCTGTGTTTTATGAAGCCAAATATTTGAATACCCAAAAATAGTGTCAAGGCTCTTCCATCTGTCCAAAGAAAGGATAGGGTCCTAATGAAGGGCTATTAGAATATCTGGGAAAATCAGCGGAAAATGAATAGGACTTTGCTGAAAACATCAACCAAAATCAGGGAATTTTTCCTGCGATATTAGTGGCAGCTATCTAATTGTCAAATGTTTTGTCAAAAGAAATAATGCTCAAGTTTTTAATGTGTGTGCGCGCGCGCGTGTGTGTGTGTGTGTGAGTGTGTGTGTATTATATATATTATATTATACACATATATATATATTCTATATATGTATTTAATGTATATTATATAAGTATTATATACATATATTATATATATATTATGAATATATATATATATATATATATATATATATATATATATATATATATATATATATATATATATATATATATTTACGCTACAATGATTTGTTTTGTAGTGGTTTTGGGCTAGCATACAGATTGATGCTCGTGCAGACGAAAGCATGTATTTGTTCAAGGTACATATCCTATTTCATTCAATAATAATACTTACCTTCTGGGTAACATCATGTGTCATGTTTGTGTGTAATATATTTTCCCTCGCTTGTCATTTTCCTTTTCAGAGCGTTATGTGAGGTCAAACTGAGCACATGCTTTAGAGCTGCTCACTAGGAAGTGAATCATTCTCCTTTACATTTATCGCAGGCAGACTTGGTGCCTCTTGTTTAAATAGCCACGCTATAAATTTTGATAGAGTTGGCTGCACTGGCTGCGTTTTTAAGTTACTTGCTTCGAACTTGCAAATTTTAATGGATGCCTTTGCAGTATCTGCCCTGCTTTGAAACTTGACCGTGTGGTAGACTAACAGCAGAAAAATATTTTTTCACTTATCGAGTAAGGAAAATTTGTATGTATTCATATTTCTACTTCTTTTAATGATTAAAGTGAGAATCATAGCATCTTCAAAACAAAATAAACTTCATCTGGCAAACATTTTCTACTCCTTGTGTATACCCCTACGTATCAGTCAATGTTCAACTCGTGAACTCGTATTTCATGTGGCTAAACATAGTACAGCATGCACTTGGAGAAACTCTCATAGATTTGTTCGTGTGCATTGCTATAAGCACTCCTTTATTTGTGATCTCCGTCTCTAGTGTGATTAGGACATCTTTTTATTAAGCTAATTTGCAGATCACTTTCGTGAATGGAGACGGCCAGCCCGCGTTCAGCGGCCTCCCAATACCACTAATACCGTGATTCCTCAAATTAGCCCCCTGGGGGTTTATTTGTTTTTGGATTTTTGCATAGGGCTTAGAAAATTTTCCTGGTGCAGGTCACATTGCAGTTGAAATTTTTCTACTCAAGTTTTTCCTTCGATGCTACACATACAAGCAATTGGATGTTTTTTAAAAGTCAGGCAGATGTTCTTTAATTAATGACTGATTTCTCTTTTCTAGCTCTACAAAATACTAACAGACTCTCAAATAGGTTCAATCACATGCTTGGGTGGGAGCTTATTAACAATTTGGAGCTCTAGGATGGGGGCTTATTCGAACGGTGGGTTTATTCGAGGGGGGGCGGTTCGAGGATTTACGGTAAGGCTATGCCAACATAGCAGGATATATGACCTCCATGGATAGACCCGTAGTGGGCTTCCTGTTTGGATTTCTAAACTGCAGTAAAGCGACATTTACCAGTTAGATTTACTACGTATTGACGTGTATAAAGTTTCCAAATTTCATTAGATCTTCCATTCATTATTGCTTTGAGAACGATTCTTGTGCTCCTTAGTATTACCGTGATTTCCCTTGTTGGGAAAACTTTCTAGTGATAATATAAATCAAGCTCGAAAAACAATAATGATCGCCATTATTACTGTTTCAGCTGAAGTTGTTAGGAATTGAAATGATATCATGTATGAACATTTTTTTACTAACTTAATGTTACATTTTTAGGATACAAATGCGTCGCCTTGCGTCAACTCTGCAAGTCGCAGGAGTCAAAAAAGAAAGCTTCGAAATTTGGAGTTAAGTGAGCTCCTGTCACCTGATTCCCCCTTGTACTCTAATAAAAAGAGAAGCAGAGACAGGCTATCAGCAATCTCGTCGACAACGCTAGATTCTTCTCTTGGCTCTATGGTCGGTAAGTGTTAATCAGGTATTAACTTAAGTCAGGCGCGCCACTAGAAATTGTCGAGGGCAGGAGTCCAACCCACGAAGAAGGGCTCATCAAAGCTCTGTAACATGAGGATACAGCATGTGAATATTGTTTGTCAGATTCATAAGTGGAGAAAATACCGTGGGAGGTTTACTGATATCTTTGCTCTGAAGGCCAATGATTCTTGTTGCTATTTATTTTATTTTGGGAATCGCGCCTTTTCCATCTTAGGAAAATGCCCTTTTTGATATAGAGAGAGCACTACGAAAAGGGCACTTTTCTGAAAAGGGCAAGCGTCTAGGCATCCAGGACCCCCTAGTTGTGCGCCTGTCACTACTAAATGTCACTGAATAAGATATGCTAGTCAGTAATTCCATTCAATTGTGTTTTTGTGCAATTGGCAATTGACTCTATGAATCATGCATGGCTTTGTTTCACATATATGAGATTAGTTAACCCACTCAAGCGGCATTGTTTTGTTCCATCATTTTTTATTTATGTCGTGTAGCTCTGTCACTTTCATAGAATGAATATCATCCCACTCAAGTGGGCTAGCTTCTTTTTCAATTAGAATTGTTATGACAATGTACTGCTTTTTCTCTGCATAGTCCCTGTCTTGTGAAAATCTCCGCTAAGTCTTTATCACAGGAGTAATTTTTGTTAGCATGTCTTGAAACTATCTTTTATGCTCTAGTTATTATTAGCTTGATTATTTATTAACTTATAATTTTTAATTTAGCAAGTTTGAATTAGCTTTTAGCTACTGCATTATGTTTTTCTCAGCGAAAATATATAAATATTATTGATGTTATTTATACATGTATATACAATTAGAGCAAAGGAAATTTTTTCACCACCTAGAAATATTAACAGTCTTCCAGTGTGAGTGTGATGCTTATTCAATATAGTGTTTATATATCGTGTTTTTTTTATTCTGAATCATATTGTATTGATTACGTGTCTAAGTCAGAAGATGTCAATACCACTTACTGTAAATACTATTTGCCTATCCTAGCCAAGTGATCTCCCCGAGCCAACTATTCAACTAAAGTATATATCATGCAGAATGGAAGCGAGGATCTGAAAAATATCACTTATTTCTACTTGCCCAGCTCATCTAATGTGATAAATACACTTCTGTGTCAATTGATTTTTACAGAAAACACCTTGAATTTTGCAGAAATTTCACGTGATGGAGATATAGCAGAAGAAGAAGTATTGAAACCTGCTCCAGTTCCCATGACAGCAAGACATCAAATCTCTGCAGAATTACAGCAAACAGAGAAAAATTACTGTGATACACTTAGCACTCTAATTAAAGTTAGTATCTTGCTACATTATCACACGTTTATTTATAAGAAACATTAGGCTGAAATTAGGCAAAAATTAAGAAACATTTAAGAAATACAGGCAAGCTGTGGTTCAAATAATAACTTTCAACCGTTTTAACTGGTAAATTTTTGATCAAACTAGCAAGAAAATAGAATTAACATCCACTACATGCCTCAAAAATGCTGAGCATCCTTCTTCTAGCATTACAGTTGCCTAATCTAGGTTGTCACTGGAAGCCTTTCAATTTAAGAAATATTTAAGGCTGGATTTGACGAAATGTTAAGAAACATCCAAGCCGAAGGCCAGAGAATTTGTTTCTTATAAAAATAAATGTATACTTTGATGATTCTAGTGCTGTAGTCTTGTAAAAACATTGAGTTCTTCTCTAGCAGTTCATCGGACTGTGTTATGTTTATTTTTCTTAGCTCTTTTGGTGCATGAGACGGGTGTTTTCGTATAGTTTGCAGCACCTCAAAAGGACTTGCCTTACTTTTCTATCATATTAAAGCAAATTACTCTTTGGCAACGAGTAATAGGGGGCCCCGGATTGCATATTTTTGAAAATTTCACCACCCATTTCCATTTATTATACACCCCCTCCAATTAAGCAATTGTGAAAAAATTCTACCTCTCTCATATTACTAACCTTAGAGATTTCAAAGCTTTAGAAAGGATAAATAAGTAAAACACATGAACTTTATGAACGCAAGTTAATAGTAACAACTAAAGAAATCAAAATAAACTATTCACCTTATAGTTATACAATGCCAACAACTAATTGCAATAACTTTGAAATGTTTGGGTCCCCATACTATCTATTGAGCGTTTACCTCCCAACTATTATCATCCCCCAATTTGTACATTCTTAAGACCCCCTGCTAATTATTCCCCCCTTCTATTTGGTGCCAAAGAGTAGCGCACCTTACACTATCTTTTGAGACTGTAGATTTGCATGATTTCCTTGCTTCGTGTTTTGTTGTGGAATAAACGTTCATATTTGCAAGTTATTGTAATTGTTGTTTCTAAATTTTCTTTATGGAAGAATTTTGCTTTGGTCTTTGGTCAAGAAATATGTATTTAATTGCATCATTTTTCTGTTCATAGAAATATATTAAAGTTGTTCATTTATCTCAGGTATTTAAGGAGCCTTTGGAGCAGTCATTTGATCAGAGGGGTGGACCTCTTCTAGTTGCTGAGGAGATAAAAACAATATTTGGTTCATTGCCAGAGATTATGGATGTCCATCAGAGTATTTTGGTACGAATGATTTTAGCCAGGTTTTATTCCACTGTCCTCTAACTTCTATGAAAATTTGCTCTATATGTGTATAGATATGCTGAACGATGCATTGTATCGCGGGGAGTCCCTTAGTAGATTTACAAATTATAGAGCTCTAGGAGACGCTAAGTCTCTAGTAAGCACCCCCTAAAGAGCGGGGCATAACACTGATTAACGGGAGTAAATCTCTAAAACTCTCGAAAAATGAGCAAACGCCCTGGGCGTTTACTGGGGCATTTACGGTATTGATTTTAATGATATTGAGAAAAATGTGAAATGTCATTAACGCCTCAATGCTTGCTTTTTAGAATGATATAAATTCATTAATNTGGAGAATTGGACAGAGGAAAGTTTGATAGGAAAAGTGATAGTAGACCACGTAAGATCGTCATTTCTTTCAGAAGATTTTTTTGGTAAATTTGGTTTTGCTCTTGCAGTCCATGCCCAGAGACACGTGCGATCGTATGTGCGCGTGTCCACGCACGTGTAAACAGTACAGGATCATCGAAAGATGGCCCTTGTCAAGATCACTTTCTACCGCGTTCAATCGTCAACCGTGCAATTTATATCACGTGTATATCGTGTTTCATTGCCACTCTATAAAGCTGTTCATTTCATTTCATTTAAAAATAGCACGGAGAGGTAGCCCTTTAGCCGAAGCTGATTTTTAAGGATCCTCCTATTTACAAGTAATTAACTTTTTAAAAAATGATTAGAAAAACATATTTACAATTGCCAAAAATTTGCTAAGAATCGTATAGAAATTATACCACGATGAGAAAAATCAAGTAATATATGACTTAACTATTGCAAAGAGATTTAAAGCTACTTATTACCCAACCCCCTATTTATTTTACACTTGAGAGTATCTTGTGGGTGTATTATTGCATGTAGTTTTATATGTGCAATGACAATTTTAAGAATATCCAAATCCACATGCAAATAGTAATAGTAGTTGAAGTATTTTTGTTCTTTTTTGTAGGCTGACAAAATGGCCAAGGCATATCCACAATTTGTTAATTATTTTGATATGGCGAAAGAGACTGTTGTGAGATGTGATGAAGAGCGACCTCGATTCCATGCCTTTCTAAAGGTACTTCATGTAAATTCATTCAGGAGAGTACGTAGTTCTGTGTATGTTTCATGGTTTTGGAAATGTTTTTGTTTGGCTTTGGAAAGGTTTTGGAAATATTTTTGAAGTAGTTCGGAGGAACTCTGATATATGCTTCTTCATATGTATATATTGACCATTTCACATAAAATCAATAGTAAGATATTTATTGGGGATAAGTTTCTAAAATAAGATGCCTGCCTTATTTTGAGGAANATTGATATGCAAGACTAACTTGTAAATATTTTTTTCTAGATTTGCTTGACAAAACCTGAATGTGGCAGACAAAGTCTTACCGAGCTTTTAATTCGTCCTGTTCAAAGGCTGCCAAGCATGAGCCTTCTGATCAACGGTAACGCATTGAAATTCCTTGCACCTGTTTGCTTTTCCTCTTGTTCGTGTCTATAGAGATGTAAATGTCAATATTATGCACAGGGAAAACTCATACATTTATTGAGGTAGAAAAATAACAAAATGCAAAAAATGCAAATGCAAAATCTGTAAAAAGTAGAATCGTGATATATATCGTGTGATATTCGTTTTCTCTCTCTTTTTTCTTTTCTTTTAACAATTTCGTTGTATTTTAGAGTATGAGTATGTAGATAGTTGGTCTTAATTAGTTTCTAAAAGCTATGTAATATCAGCTTTAACGAATGTCATGCTGTTATTATTATTATTGAATTAAATGAAGTTTTAAAAAAACATGTGGAGATAACCATTTTGCTTAATATCTGCTTATGATTCAGGATATCAGTCTATTGCTAACAAGAACGGTGTTAGAATACAACCATTACAGTTTTTATTACACGTTTTTTATATAAGAAACCCATCATTTTGCCAGAGCTTCAATTTTCTTAACTTTTCCCGAAAATAAGCCTGGTATTTTCTAAACTTTTACTGTAAGAAACAGGATAAAATTGGTTACCTTTTTGTTTCTTAATCTTGTATACTCGAATTTGAATTGCATTTTTAACATTTTGAATTTAATAATGACGTAATATCGATTTTGATCAACAAAAGCATTTAATTTTGGAAATAGAGCCTTGTCACTTTCTTAGAAGTTTCTTAAGATTTTGGCCATTTGAGCCTCATTTTCTTATAAAAAAGCGTGTATGTAACTTAATTCTCTACTTCCTTCTCTTCTCCTAACAAACTTTCCTCTATTTATTCCTCTTCTTCCTATGAACTTTTTCTACTATATGACTTCACAAGCTTTACTCCTCTGCGAAGTTGCTATACTCATTGATAGCTCCTATTATGGCTAGAGACCAAATACCTCATTAGTGCGTACTATTATTTGTTGATATCTTATGTTACCTGCATCTTTTCGAATTCCCATAAGAATTAATCAATATTTCTTCGATAGACCTTCTAAAGAAAACCCCGACCTCAAATCCTGATAATGCGCAATTAACCAAAGCTGCAGAAACTATCAAAAGGGTGTTGACGTAAGTGCACTGCTATAAGAAACTATTTATTGCCTTTAATTTGATGAAGGATTTTACATTTCTTATAGTATGTAATACGCTATGCTGTTCCAGCATAGGGCTCGAATTTTAAATTGGCTAACAAAGGAATCACCATCGAAGGATTCCTGCCAATAACGTTGCGAGAATTCGTTCGAAAAGCATCAAGAAGCGTGTTTTGGTGGTAAAGAGTGCACTTTCTTTGCGAAAAAACTGATAACACACAGTTTCATATAATTGAAAAATATTTTGCAAGCACGTTCAGAAGGCTTCAATTCACATTTCCGGGAGGAGCAATTTTTATATCTTGCGTAGATCAAAAGTTATCGACATTACAAACTATCCTTCTTTTCTTGTTAATTATTTTAATTATGTTAATTATGTTAATTTAGAGCTTCTTGAAAATTTTTATTTTGGTCTTTGAATAGTCTTTGAAAACTCCTTGAATAGAGTTCATTAGTGATGCCGTCATCAAATATAATTTTGGAATTTATATATTTTGACCGCATGGAGTGAAAGAGCATCATAAAATAAGCATTTGTTGAAAATTTTGGGTGAGCATTGCCAAGACGGGATGAAATACGACCAACTGACAACAGAAAATTTGTTATACAAGCCTTTGTAGATTTCTCCAAGTTCCAAACGTTTAGGCCCAGGCTCAAAGCTCAAAGTAAAGATAGAAACTAAGTTAACATTCAATTCCCTATGTCTTGATAAATGCATTTCAGATCGAGCTAAAATTTGTCAGTAGTAGCAATTTTAAAGTGTTTTTTCAGAATTTGAAGCCAAAATTAAAATATTCTAAAAATAGAATTTTCGTGACGTCACACAAATGAACTCTATTTGCATATGAAAAACCCCCGCGAACCCTGAATAGATTATTTACCTTCTAGTCATTATATTTTATTTTCATACTTGATTTTAGGATGCGCTTGTATAGTAATTGCTATCAATTCATTACTATATCGTTGTAGATACGTCAACGAAGACCGGCGCAAAACCGAAGGGCAATTCCAAATGTTTGAAATAATTCGGGAAGTGGAAGGATGCCCGGTAACTCTATCTTTCAAGCTTATAAAATAGTCATTGTGTGTGTGTTTTCGTGTTTCTTCCTTCAAACGCTCACAAAATTTCAAAGTGAATTTCAATGGAGATGGATATTTCTAAGAGAGAGGAATTGTTGTTTATTTAGAACTGCATGATAATTTAGACCAAGTTTAGACGATATCAGATTCAAATGGATCTGGTATGTTTTCGTAGCGTATTACCCTTCCGTCTACGATGATGAATCCGATATAAAA
>OLMO02000231.1:15122606-15148648 GCA_900291935.2 Cassiopea xamachana | reverse complement strand
ATATTAATCGCTATACTTGTAGATAGTTATATATGGTATCACGTTTTGTATATACTTATCTACGTGGCTTCTTTCTGGACTTCACAAGGTCATCAGAGTACTGAAACATCAATAAAAGTGGATTATTGGTCAAGACGAAGCTATTTGTTCATCAATTTAATGGAACCATGTTTATAAGAAACTAACATAAGTTTCTTATAAAAAAATGAGGTGAATTGAGATGAATTTGAAATGCCTTTTATAGGATTGTCTTATTGAACTGGAATTGTCTGGAGTTTGTTTTCTCCGCATTTCATAGTGAAATTTGAAGTAAATCTGATATGGGTCCTAGGGAACCATTGGACGACTTGACATGGAATGATCCAACTTTAGCATGGGATGAAGAATGTGAGTCTCTTGCGAAAAAGTGATAAAAGACGAATTTCCATTCTCAGGTGCTTTTTGCAAGTGAATGAGTTAGATCCCGTGTGCTATAAAGAGACGTTGCTATGAAATCGGACTCATTGTTTTTGTAGTAGCGTTACAAGAAGGCCAGATTTTTAGCTATGTCAAGCCTCTTGTTGTGGAGGAGCTTTTATCTTCACCAAACCAAAGAAGACGCCTTAAAGGACAACTACAAAGTCTTTTGTAACGAGTGGTCAATATGGGGATAGCCAGAGGGGAATACCTCGAACAGATCTACTTTCAAGTTATGACATGCTTCCCATTTCCTTGTTTAGCATTGTGTTTTTTATTTAGACAATTAATGTGAAAAACACATGACAAAACAAAGGAAAGGAAAGCGAACGCCTTATAATTTTCAATCTCGTGATCTGCTGCAGTGTAATAGCAAAGTCAAGGAAGTTGGAAGCTAGAAACGGTCTGATACACAACATTCCAGAAAAGCTATCTTAAGTCGAATTCGACATGGCGTCTCTAACGCAACTCAGTTTTGTTTACTCATTGCTGTTCTTGGTTATAGCCACCTCCATCAACGGGAAGCAACTTTCTTGTATGAATGACCAAGGCCAACCTGTAGATTGGTATGTTGCATACAAGCTACCTCGTAAGGTGCCCAACCCAGTACAAGATGGGTATGGTTATCTCTACATGGATGCAGCAACGGCCAGTTTCAAAACATCAAAATTCTCAGCAGCTGATACTAGCAGTGCAATGGGAGCAACATTGCAACAGGTGTATGCAAATGCGCAGCAGCAAAGAGACACTATGGCCTACGTATTCTACAATGATGCTAACCCAGAGGGAAAAGAATTCTTTGATTACGGTCATAGCAAAGGGGCTTTAGCTTTCACTACTGATGGAGGATTTTGGATGATTCACACCATCCCAAAGTATCCTAACAGAGTTCAAGATGGCTACGGTTACCCACATAGTGGCACCTACTATGGTCAAATGTTTTTTTGTGTTAACTTCAATTCTTCATCATTCGACATAATTGGCAAACAACTTAGATTTAATGGTCCTCACATTCATGACTCCCAATTGCCAGATTCAATGGCTGACAAGTTCCCAAACATGAAGTCCTTAGTGAATGGCGATTTCATACTTGAGGCACCTTATAACATGTCAGCGAAACTTGTTTCTAGTGCTGGCAAAGACCTAATTCACTTTGCGAAAAACAAGAATTTTGGAAGAGATCTTTATGCTGCTTTTGTTGCTCCCAGTCTGAAGACAAATTTATTAGCAGAAACATGGCAACATGGCTCTAGTAAAACTGGGCCATCGTGTGATACACGCTACACCGTTGAGAACATCATACGCTTAGATGTGAAGTCAGATACTGACGAATACCCGTTTGTAAACTACGAGGATCACTCGAAATATGTCCTTTCAAAGAACGGTGATCCCCCTTTTGTGTGTATTGGGGATATCAACAGAATGGAGACCCAGTTTGAAAGAGGAGGTGGAACTCTTTGTACGAAAGACACGCAAATATGGACTGTATTTAAAAGTGTTGTCGAAGAAATTTATTCTTGCAACTGAGGAACGTGTGTTTTAGTCGATGAAGGCAAATATTGGAAAGCAGTAATACCTAAAGTTACAAAAATATCGATTTTATCAATGTTAAGTTTCTGTTGATTTCTTAACTATAAAGCTGAATTTTTCACTTTCCAAAGTACTTCCTTATTTTCATGTAATTCTGTCTTCATTCACCATAATTGGCATTAGGGGTCATCCATAAAAGATTTGCTCACATTTCTCCCAGTTTTCAACCTCCCCCTCCCCCTTTGCACGCCTGCCCTCTTTTAGCTTAGCAACCCCCTCCCCTGTCCGTGCGGACACTGAGTTGAAGGACAAATAAAGAGCTGCAAAAAGTATGAAACAATAAAAATATTTGATAAATACATGCATACTGTACTTATTTCTTGCCTGCCTCTTCATTTTTTCAATCTTTAGATGACCGTTAAATACCCTCTTCTCTCTTACAGAGGCCACACTGACAAGGATATCCACTTACAGCTAAACCCCCTCCCTCCCCTTATCCGCTTTTTCCCCATTATTGCTAGCCCCCTCCCTCCCCCAAGGTGCCGACATCCTTTATGGATGCCCCCCCTGCGCACATGGTGAACAGCGGTAATGTAAATAGAGAATTGTCAAGGGAGGTCATTTCTCTCATGGAACTCAGGGAAAAGTCAGGACATTGAAAGAAAGTATGCAAAAACTCCCTGAATTTTATCAATTGTGCTCTTCCCACAGTCGTGGTTCGGCTACAAAAGCTTTTACTGTAGGATTTCGTGCTATTAAGGGCAATCTCCACCGTTTAATTTTCAGTTTCGATGCATGTTTCCTTCGTAAAACAGATTTTTGCCTAGTATTGCAACTCTCTTGACTTTAGCATGATTTAAGTACTTAAATATTTTTTAAAGGCTTTTCAAGCCTGGTTCAGAACTGGAGAAACTATTTCTGCATGAGTGACTTTTCTCAGCTAATTAAGTATGATGCCAGCATGCACTTCATTTTGAAATATTCATTGAAGAACTATAATTGCATTGGTGAAAAAATGACATTTTTACTTCGTCCTTTCTACTCATGACTGAACATTGAAGAACTTTGCGTGCTCAAAAATTACCATAGATAATTTATAAAATAAAATTATGAATCCCGAGTGCTACTTCCCCTATTCTTGGCCTACCACGAATTCGTCAATAATAAGTGTTATGTAACCGGAAGAGAGAATACGTTTCTTGATAATGAGCTGCTTTATAAGCAATCTAGTACTAGACCCCCAAAACTTAAAAACTTTTCGAACTACAAGGAAAGAACCTTAAACAATTCACGTTTTTTTTGTAAGAAACAAACTCTCTGGCTTCATCCTGGATGTTTCTTAATATTTCGCCAAATCCAGCCGCAAATGCTTCTTACCTGTTTCTTAAATGTAAAGACTTCTAAAGGCAATAACAACCAGGGTCGAAACTAGGGTGCTTCCATTGGGAGGTTGTGAGACATAGTCGCCCGACAAAGGACGTTGTTTATCAAATTTGAAAGGGCGTGTCATGCGTAGAGGTCATTAAGACCAGAGCCAAAACAACAAGTTATAAAAGGAGCACTGTGTTTTAAAAGATGAGCTCATGAAAAGAGAAGGAGGGAACCTAGGGGTTGTGTCCCCAGAAAAATTTTTGCGATCAAGCCCCTTACTTTGGCTTAAAATGCATCTCCCAATACCAGAACAAGTTGATATTCCCTATTTTTGAGATATGTGGTAAGTAGATATACCCTAGTTTTTAGAGGCTCGGTAAACTTATAGGATAAACATACTTACCCTATTTACAACTTATATACAAGTAGGCTCTTTCATCAAATACAATTACACAATTTTAATTTACAACTAGACAAAGTGTTTCATGTAAACACTAACTTTAGGGCTTGCATGTGACCACCAGAGGAAAAGTAAGCGCTGTGGGAAGATCATTACATTCCAAGCACTCAGAATTGCCTGACAAATATACCAGCAACCACAAAATTGCACGACAAATTACTAATTTTCATCATTGAGGGGCGTTTCACCCCCCCATGCCCCGCAGGAGTTTCGCCCCTAATAACAACGTAGATTAGGCAATTGTGAAGCAGAAAAAGGACGATCAGGTTGTGATAAAGAATGTAATGGATGTTAATTCTACTTTCTTGTTATTTTGATAAAATTTACTAGTAAAAACAGTTTTTTCAAATTATTATTTGAAACTAAGCCTGCTTATGTTTCATGAATGTTTCTTAAATTTTGCCTGATTTCAGCCTCATGCTTCTTGTAGACATGTGTAGCACATTGAAACCGTTACCTGGTCAACGTAAAGCTGTACCAAAGCATTGTTAAACATTTCTTTGTTGTGATACCAATAGCTTGCTACATTCATGTTTGATTAGTTTTCACTGCAACTTAGGATGTTTCCACACTGCATTTTTCACAACTAACCTGGGGCGAACCTAGGTTAGTTGTGTCCACACTAGGAAAATCTAACCTGGGTTAGTTGAAATCTGGGGCGAACCTAGGTTAGTTTGTGTAGTGTGGACACGGCTTTACTTTGCAAAATTAAGAAACTTTTAGAACTAAACTGTGACCTAAAATTAAGAGCTTTTAGAACCAAAATATGGCCAAAAATTAAGAAAATTTCCCGGTTTGCCGCCTGGTCACAACACCCGCAGGTGTGGTGCTACAGGGGTTGCCTGGGGTATTAGAGCTCCCGAAGCTCTGTCTAACCCACCGTCAGTGCTTGACACTTTGAAGATTTATATGTATCGTCGCACTTTCACAATCTGCTTTTACCTTTTTTAGTCAAGGCAAAAATCGTAGTACGCTCAATTTTTCTTCCTACGCTCATTTTCGGTACCTTGGCATTGCTAGCCATTCCAGCATTTCTCTCCTGTTGCCACCTATGAGCATCTCTGGTGAAGTAAATTGTATTGATCACCATTTCAGGTCCAACCGAAGACTGTGTCGGGAATCCCCAATTGCGCCTGCGTCACGAATCACTCTTGTTTATAAGTTATATAGGAAGTTTATTTCATGCGGTTATTTTACGTAGGTACTACGCTGAATCTCACTAGGAGACTCAATATAGGGAATTTAGTAGTTGTTTGTGTAGCGTACTTTTGATAAACAATTAGTCAATAGGATGCAATTACTCATATGTTTTTCTTGATTTTTATTGGGTAGAGTAATCGTAAACTTTGATTTCTATTGGTTGTGCTATTTTTGTTATTCCGCATTCATAATTATATATATATCGGTAAATAGAGACTAGAGAGTAGTACAGAGTAGAAGGAGAGTAGTACGAAATAGTACGAAGTAGTACGTCAGGTTTTAGTGGGAAGAAAATACTGAAAACGTACACTGGCGTTTCTCTGGAGTTATTCTATTCATTTATCCTCGAATTAGCGTTTGATTAGGAAATTGAGTTCCTACAGACTGTATGTAATAGCATTTTAGCAGAATATAAAGTTTGAATTGAGACACCTTACAAACATTAATTAAGTGACGTCACACAGTATTTGCAAAACAGCAAAAGTTAAAACGCTATTTGATGCTGCAATACGTGAGTTCTTTTTCCTCATATTGGCCTTATTCTCTTCAAGCTGCGGTCCGGAGATAACAGCGAACTAGGACGTGAGAACTGTGATGAAAATGCAGGCATTTCGAGCAGCTTTTGGAAGGAATGTAATTTCATGCGAGGTGCGTCATTCATATTTGCGCGGATTGTGCACGTGGCAAACCAGTGGAAAACCTACAAGTAGTTTGATTGGCGTGGATTTCAGCCAATCACATGGCTGCATCCACGTTAGTTTTACGCTTGGCTTTTGATGCTTGCTAGTGCGCATGTGAAGGAGTCGCATTGAAGAGTAAAATAAATTCTGCTCCGCAAATGACATCATCTTAATTCAAGCTCGCTTAATTTTGATTGAAGCGAGACTTTATATCAATTTGTCTCGAATCCCAGTTAATTAATATCTTACTTATTACTTTACATTACTGTGTAGAAATTTCATTTGTGCATATTTTGATTGTCGGCATATTTGGCGAATATCACTAGTTCTCGTCAACGTTGCATTGCCGACAAAGACCAAAGAAATTCCTATTTATCGGCAAGTTGGAGTCGTGCACCCTACCAACAATTTTCTTTAGCTTCGCCCATGTCAAGCAATAATATGAGATTCCCCGCATATCGAACATATTGGCTTCAAATGCAACGTTGCCTTGAAACTGACAAAAGAACGATCACAAGCGGAGCTAAGGACTTGACCACACTTTTCTCTCACAAGCCCACTTCTCGCAGCGTTCTCTGTGTTTTAATGCACAAAATCACAATTTGAAAATCGGATTATGACAAATGAAGCATTTTGAAAAGCAAATTCATTGCAAAAATGACCATGTTATGAAATAAGTCCGGCATTTTTTGACTGAAGTTTAGATTGATAAAACAATGAGTAAAGGACTGATTCAAAACAATGCACCACACTATATCTCTTTAAAGACTCTTTCTACTGCATTTCATCGCATTCTGATCTTTTAATTTTCCTTTTATATTATACTCGTTACGTTAATGCCATATTTTTGGACAATAAGTTAAAACATCGTGAAGATATCTTTGTTGCCGGGGCGAGAAAGAAGTTTGAATACATACATGTTACATACATACATATAGTACATTCCATATGAGTCTTTATAGTCCTTCAACAAACAAGGATTATTGGTTAACGGCACTTTTACAAAAACATGGTTCGACGTCCTGGTCCTCATTGGAGCCATATATCTCATATGGATGAGCACAAGAGCGTCGAAGCATGCTTTTATAAAAATGCAGTTAAACAATAATCTTTGTCTGTTGAAGGACTATAAAGACTCATGTAGAAAGTACTATATATAACTTTTAAGTAAATTGTGTTTAACATGAAAGTTAAAACATAGTTGTCATTTAAGAGTTGCTTTTACTTGTCGTATCTCGATGTGGTTAGCCATTGCGATCGTAGCCAAGGGCAGATTTGCTATTCCAGCAATGATTAGGTTTACTAGCTCTAGGCATAAGAGTTGAAGTGACCAAAGGGTTCGTTAAAGGAGTGTTGAGATAGAATTTACAAGCTAGTACACTGTAAACTACTGAAGCAGTACAATACACAGTACCTGTAAAAGAGGACTTAGTCTCAAAAACAATGTCACTCCATAACAGGAATGCCTTTGATATGGATATGAAAACAGCTCTGTGGCTCATTCCCAACGCATTTGGTGGCTTATTTGTTTGACACGAAGAATAATATCCTACTGAAAGTCTAGGATGATAGAAGAATTGCATTTCATAACATATGGACTTTCTTTTGCAGAAAGAGTATATATTGACGAATACTTATAATAGCATTGTTCTATGGACTTCCAAAAGGCTTGAATTGAAAACAGCCACCCACTATATACTTTCATTAATAATAAGTGTTTTCTATTGGATACCAACTAACCACATAAACCTGAAAATTTAATAAGAATTGCAGATTTAATAAGAATTGCTCCTGTAAAAAATCTAGAATTAGGTTAACCTAGCCTGTGTCCAGACTCGACTGGTTTATTTGAGCGCAATTTTGTTGAGTTGAATTGGAAGTCGTTTCTCGAGTTTCAAATAGATACTGGAGAAATGATTTGTAATTAAATTCAACTAATCTGCTTTCAAGTAAACCAATCGACTCTGTACATAAGTTACGTTAACCAGGAACCAAAGTGGATATCCATTGTGCAATTTAAACAATTCAGTTGATAGACCCAAAAACAGAGAGTGGAGCTTGGCATAGAGAGATGAGACGGAGAAAAACTGCTTTCTAAAAGAAATTTCCGGTAAGAGGAATCATTTTTATACATTCCATTAAAGTTACAAGACTACTTAATCACTTAAACTACGGAGTAACATTACATACATTACAAAAACGAAAACGATACTCCCGGGGAGCAATAATTATGTCTACCCCGGGCCATACATGGAAGATTGAAATATCAGATATATTTATGTTCATTTGTGTATGTAAGCAAGCATAGTCATAAATGCGTATAAGTATGCACATACACACAAGAACATAAGAACGCAACTATTGTAAATACTTAGGGATAGGATAAGGGCTTGGGTGAAAGTGTTAGGGCTAGGGTTGAGGATGGGTTGGGGGTTTCGGTTTGGGTTAGAGGGATAAGGTAAGGGGTAGGGTTAGTGTTAATATAATGAGATAATCAGGTCGAGTAGTATAGAAACTAAATAGTTCCTTCAAAATAACTTTACCTTATAAAGCAAAGTTATACTATAAAGCAAGCTATATAGAAAAGATGCTATCAGTCTAGCACGCCACTGGCATTTATAAACAACTACTAACTTGTGAGCTCCAAGCTAAAAAATGCTACCAGATAACCCTATCTTTCTCTTCATAATAACATGCACAAAAAGATGTGGAAATGGTATAAAATGCATTATACCATACCGGCATCATCAGTCTTAGCAAATACTGTTATCATGTATCCCTTCATTTCATGTGACTGGGGATAAAAATATTTTTTATACTAATTCCATAAAAGTTGCAAGACTATTTAATCACATAAACTAGGAGCTAACATTATACACATTGCAAATACAAAAGCGATACCCTGGGGAGCAATAATTATGTCTACCCCGGGGCCATACATGGAAGATTGAAATATCACATATATTCATGTTCATTTGTATATGCATAAATGTATATACGTATGCACACATACAAAAGAACATAACAATACGTATATTTATAACAATAAGGACAATTACGAAAACAGAAAGCAACAAATGACCAAACTTCGCTATCAACTTTTACCAAAATATCTAGCAAAATGTTTGAGGTATGTAGTGGTAGGTAATGTAGGTAATGTAAGTAAAATAGATCGGAATGAAGTGGAGATGTCAAGAATGATAGTTAAACGTCATGTGACTCCGTGGAAGAAGTTTAAAATGAACAAGGAACTTCCAAGTTGTTGAGCAAAGTATATTCTGTTCTGATGCATAAGATGCGCTTATGCCTAAGAGGAGCAAAGCGTATCTAGATCATTTTCGTGATGATTTTGCGTATCTTGACAAATTAGCGCGATAGTGAAGCTTGTCTCGACAACTAATGTAAACCTGATGAGAGTTAGTAACATGAATAGACTTGTGATCACAGGCAAGAACTTGAACAAGTGATAATGTATGAATAGCAAACTCTAAGGAAGAGCTAACGCCACTCTCGCTTTCTCTTTCCCTGTTTCTCTCTGAGCACCAAGAATATAGTATGCATGCAGGATTGAACCAATTATAAAGAACATTTGGGAAAAGAAAAGATGAAGTAAATAGAAATTTCCAGCTCTACAAGAAAGTTGACAGAGATAAACATAAAATGAGATGTAGAACTCAGAAGAAGGAATCGCACCACCACAGAACTACCCTGAAGTTGATTGATTTAGTAATAAAGATCAGTGTTGTGAAGCTATTTTATTTCAATCCTAATTTTTGTATGGAATGCTGGACAGTAGCCATGGGAGTGTAATTACGCATGGAAGTGGTCACAATGTGGTATAGCCCAAGAATGATGAACATTACTTGGCCTTAGCAAGTATCAAATGATGCGATTAGGAATAAGTTAAGGAAACAGATATAGCTAGTNAACGTATGTACAAAGAAACCAGTTAAATGCAAAGCCGTGGTGCGATGCGGAATCTAAAACTGGTCATGTTGTACTGCGTCCTGTGGAGAGGATGAGGAGCAGAGAGGTATGTAAAGCCATGACTGTGAACGCCCATATCTTGCATGACAGTTAAGCAAGGCAAGGATTTTCCATTCATGATGGGATGGTAGATGATGAAAGAGAGAAAGAAGCCTAAACCAGTAAATCCACTACAATGATACAGCGATGAAGACACTAGATGCCCAACTTCTATTGGCGTTGTGTCCTAAACCGTAAGACGCGTATTTAGAGGCTGGTGAATGTATACTTTACGAATAAAGATAATGAAGCTCCTACTAGCGTTTCCAGTTGAATCACAATTCCTTTGATCTGAAAATGTTTTAGGTACATCCGTTCTATCCCTGCAACATCTCCGCTTGTAGAATCATGGGCTAGCCACCTGTGCATGCTTTTCATTGTAAAAGATACAGTCATTGAGTCTAAAAACAAAGCCTTAAAAGCCAATGATGTAACGGTTAAGGCGTGAGCTGGGTACTAGATAGTATTTACATGACGTACAGTAGGCCATTTTGAGAAGCTGGTGATAGCTGAATAATTAGCAAAAATTAGAGGGAGAGTTGTTCTACTACTGTGGCTGTAATGGGAATTCACATATATAGAGCTACAAAGCAACTAGACCCAAGCATGGTAGAAAGGCTGAAATGGAACCCTTGTGCTATACGCTGGATACTTGGTTGGCGGTATCCAGCGTGTAATAAAATAATTCGTTGCGGAAATCTCTACTTTGTAGAGCAGAAAGGAGAAGTCTCTTTTTCATATTATGCATTGATGTATAAAGATACATTAAGAGCCTATGACTGCTTCCAAGAAGTCACTCTCAAAGATTGGTTAACCATCGATAAGAGTTACTGTACATTAGAAACATCTACATCTCTTAACCAACACATTATAGCTATACTGAATGTAATGGTGGATGTTCTACCTCCTTTCATCACAATTCATAAAGGCTCAAATTTCATATTTGAAATAAACGAAGCAGGAAATTATTCAGTAGAAATTGAGATATATGGTATGTTGGATAAGAGTAAACCAATTGGGGATGGTTGTTGGTTCTATGAATACGATGATGATGGAGATGCTATCATGAGGACTGTTTGATTTTTGTTAAATTTCATAACAATTTGAGTAACAAGAGAACTTCATGAGATACCATGAACACTTAGAAGTTGAAAAGAAGCTGTTAATTAGTTGTAGAAATAGAGTGATGTATAAATACGTCAAGTTGTTTATTTCTGTCCTTATCTCTCATGATCCTGAATTGGAAAGCAACTCTTGTTATGAAAATGTCAAAAGCTAATGACAAATTAAATGTAAGAGATCTTATTCATAGTGTGGTATAAGATATTAAAGAGCAATATGTACCTTTTAAAATAGATGAAGATATGGAAGTTTTATATTATAGTGAGATTAATACATGGAAATGGTGCGCATGTAGTTACAGTTATGGATGTAAAGCATATCTAAAAATATTTTTCATCACAAAGAAATAGATTTCTAGTGGGTGAGACACAGTAAGCAATTGCAAAGATAGCCTACCTTGTTACTTATCATGCATGTGGTTAGAGAAATGTACTGCAATCTTTACTATGATTCTATAATAGATACATGCGCAAACAAATGGAAGAGAAAAAGATGTGGAAAGTTATGGAATTGAGGAGCATGTTTAGGACAAAAATCGTATAATTAGAAGCTAGCAAATCTCCATTCTTTTTAGAACTATGTGGGAAGGGGATCTTGTTATTTTAAAGAATATAGGGCTTACACAGGAAGAAGTTAACTGATCAATTTCTCAGTATATAAAAGACATAAGTGATTATCGAAAACTAGAATGCTAGCTACATCACTGTATTGAAGCCAAGTATCTAGAAAAATTTCATCTGGTAAAGTTAATCTACTCCNCCAAGTTATGAATTATATACTCGTATTGGTGAGAAATGTCCATCTTCAGAAGTTATGGGAGAGGTAACAATTGAAAATGATAAAGCTTATCGGAAGATAAAAGGTGCTGAAGGGATAAAACGAACATGCTATAAAGGATGAAACAGAAGACGAACACCACAAAACAATAGCTCCAGAATTAAAAATTAGTGTGAAAGTAGTAGATTTAGAAATGACGGTGCCTGCTTGTATGACTTATTTGAGAAAAGTTGTAGAAAATATTATCTGAGAAAAGTTGAAGAAAATATTATCTGAGAAAAGATGTAGAAAATATTTGATAATAAAAGGGTTTCAAAAGAAGTTGAGAATCTTGATGGATACGAAGCAGAAAGCATTCGAGAAGATTTTTAATTTATTAATGCTTAAATAATTAGCATTTGCTCATATATCTTTTTAATTGCTGAAAGACTTCTTAATTCTTTATGGAATTATTAGTTGTTCATATAGCTGTTTAACCACTTATGCAATTTTTAACTGCTTATATAACTTTTGATTGCAAAAATAACTTTATCTAGTTGATAATATACTCAGTTTTTGATATATTTTGCAATTCTTGAGATAAACTTTAATTGTGTATGTAATTGCTAATTGTTCATGTAGCTTTTATTTTCTCACATAACAGCACGTTCTTCATGCATTTTTCATTCATATACATTTTGCTCACTTATGCAGTGTTTAGTTACTCATGTAACATACAATTGTTCGTATCATTTCTGATTGTTGATATCATTTTTATTTTTTACATGAATTCGATGCCTTACGTACTTACTTTTCAATTCTTCATGCACCTTTGTTAACTTGCATAATTTTTCCTTATTTTGCATAAGTTCTACTGGCATATATAGCTTTTACTTGTTTGTAGAGTTTTTAATAGTTAAATAATTTATAATTGCTGTGTATAATTTCTTCTCGTTCAGATAACTGCTAATTGCTCAAATGGTTGGATCTCATCACATAAAGATTAGTTGTTCAAATACTTTTTAATTTTTTTCTAAATTTTTACTTGTTCTTGTAAAAGTTCTTGCTTATTTACATATATTTATTCTCTTAGTTTTCAATGTACATATAATTTGCAATTGCTTCTATAAATTCTTCATGATACATGTAATTGTTTATATTGCTTTAAGTTATCCAAGCAATTGTTGATTGTCCAGAAATTTTTTATTTTCTTGTATAATTGTTAACAGTGTATGTATTTTTTGATACTAACATCGTTTTTCAAGTATTTGTTTAATTTTCTATTCTTAATATAGTCCTCACTTGTTCATGTAGCTTCTCCTTGTGCATATGAATTTTAACTGTATAATTTTCTATTTCTACGTTTTAGCTCCTTGGCTAATTATTTAATTGTTTGCATTTTTCTAATCTCTATATTTTTGCTAAATTTTGTGAACTGCTTCTATAATTTTACGTTATCTATATAATGTGTTATTGTTTAATTTATCAAATAGCATTTAACTGTTCATGTATATTTTTATCGTGAACATAATGTGCTGCATTTATATTGATAATAAATAGGTTAATTTTTATTTGTAAAGTAACTTAATTTGTGTACTTTTAACGGTGTTCTTGAAAATCATGTAAAACTGAAGATCAAGCCTCCTTAAAATCTAAATGAAAATAAATCAAATGGATATAATTTTTAATTGCTCATATTCTCTTAACAATTAATACAATTTAAATAGTTTCCATGCTGTTTTTGATAATATAGTCAGGATTCATAGGGTTATGGAAAGTTTTGGAAGGCTACAGAGATTGATAATGCCATTTTCCAGGTCTTGAAAAGTTTTCGAAATGGGGAAGTTCTTCTTCAATGGCTATAGAAAAAAATTTTGGACTTTTCTTTGGCAAAACTCTAAAAAGATCGTAAAATGAATATAGCTTAGCATTGTATTTAGCACCATATATGTTGTGTTTGTTCATTTTAATATTTATTATATAAAACATAATTCANAGAAATAAATGATAAAGAATAGCATTAAGAATGTTGTTTTTCTATCTTTATAGGGTTTCGAAATGCGAACGCAAATGTGTTTCATGGTTTTGAAAGTTTAGTAATTTGACTTTGGAAAAGTTTTGGAAAGGTTTTGGAAATATTTCTGAAGGTGTTTGTATGAACCCTCTATAATGATTAGTTGTTCATAAAATATTTGAATTCCTTTATAATCTTAAACATTAATAGGTTTGTTCATTGCACATCTACTTTTTAATCATTGATATAATTTTCAATAGCTTCTGTAGCTTTCAATTCTTTGTTTTTAACACAATATTTTATTATCATATTATATACTACAAATGTATCTCTTTAAAAGGACAGCATGCAACTGACTAGTTTGGTGCCTTCTAGCAAATATTACAGTATTTCTTAACATCTTATGCTCTTTGTAAACAAAGGAGTAAAATGAGAGGTTAGAAGGTAAGGTAAAGCCTATGAGTTGTTGTGGTAGCAGAAGATTCAGTACGTTGTGTTGATGGTGATGTCTGTTATTCAAGAAATGATGCAATTTTTATGATGTCCATCAAGTTTAAAATCATTGCATGTGTTTGTGAATGCTGCAAAAGACTAATTATGTCGAAGCAGCTTAAAAATAAGTTTATGAGCCATCCCATATCAAATCTACGAAGAGAAAATCATTTTAACACCCACCATTGCAGAAATGACTGGTTTTATACTGCTCATTATAGATAGACTATAAGAAGAGATAAAATTGAAAATTTCAGCCAAAAAGGCCTTATAGTTTAGAAACTGTGTTCATTTAAAGCTTGCAATTTTTGCTATGAAATAGCTCGTCGGCCATTATGGACTAGACCATGATTCTAGGGTGATTTAACTTTCATGTCAATTTCAGAGCATTTTATCAAATATCCTTGGAATCTGAATAATTAATAATTCATTTGTAGAAGTTAGACTATCAGCTTAGATTTTTCAAATGTTGAAAGGGTTTTACGAAAATTTCTCGTTTCCCTCCAGCTCCAAAGGTTGAAATTTCGACAGGACTTTCAGAATATTTAAAGATTAGGAAGGTATAAAAGTTCCAAAATATTTTTAGTCCAAATTTACAGCATATGTTATATAGATATAGATAATCTTTCATCAGAATTTTATTAGGTTGTTTTCCTCATTTTAGAGAAAATCGCCCCTAAAGTCCAAGAAAATTTATCAATGTAACTTGCCAGTTAGAACACCCATTACAGCATATCTGTGTTGCATGTTGGAAACATGATAAAGGACATGCTTCTAGGCCTAACTGGCACTCATTTATGAAATTTCTGATATTCTGATTTTCTGAAATTCTGTCTATGTTTGTAGTCGCCAACTTTAGATAGATCATATTGTTACTATTAATAATTTTTATGGAAGGAGTGTATTCAAATGCTGATACCCCCATCATGAACTAGCAACACAAGTTGACAAGCCCAATAAAGCAGTGCAAAAACTTTCCACACTGCTAAGAGGTTCCCCACCCCTCTACTCAGCACTAAAAGTGACAGCTCCCTAAGAGAAGGTCCGGTCTCATTTTATGATAAATGATTGAGAATGGAGCTTTACGAACAGGGTGGCTCTCGTGATACACTACAAAGAAGCTGCCACGAAATTTAAAACAGAGTTGTGGCACCAAGTCTAGCGACCTTTCTCAAGACTTCTCAAGATACAACTTACATCCAACACCAACGTAGAACACTGATACAGGGAGCAAGCAGAAGGAGCAGCCTAATGTTCAGGGTACTTTTTTTAAGGTATTGACTGGTGGGACATTTGTCCCAATGGGCCCTTTTGCTTGTCCCAGTAGTGAAGGAGCATTTATTACTTTTGCCTCAGTGGAATAGAAAGTCAAAATAGGGCCCCTTTTGGTTTTTTTTTGGTAAAAATGCCAATATTATTGATGGCAATAGTGATGCTTGTGAATATCAACGGGCATAAACACCTAGCTCTATTACGAGTGAAGCGAGGGCCCTTTTACGGACTTGGGGCAATACTCAAATTCTCTTAGAAAATACCCTGCTGATGTTTGCAAATGTTTCCAAAGGAGAGGAGTTTTACGAGTTGAAGGTGTGTTCTTCATACAACAAAAAAGTAAATTGAAGATGTTTTTAAGCAAATTATTTTGAACTGATGACCAGGTTGAGAATATTTTTTCAAGCTTCATCATACATCTACAAATACAAATCTTGCCAATAGGTAGTCTGCATTTGGCTGGCTTTCAACGATATTAACAAAAACAAAATAAAAGTAATGCTTTTGGCTAGTTGTGTGCCGTAAAATTTTGGGAATGTCAAAAATGTGCCATGGCACAAAAATATCATATCAATATAATCAAATGTTTATACACGAAGCCCTATCGGTTACTAAAGAATAATATATCTGAAAATCCTCGATATTTACATTTGATGAGCAAGAAAAAGAGAAGAGTCTAAAAAGTTAGGGATTTACTGGTCTTCTCATGGATCGTGCTTCATGACGAATGCTAATTTTGAAGGAACTCCTTCAGTTTCCTTTTGAACATAGCAATTGTTGGACTTAATCTAATTTCCAATGGGACTTAATCTAATTCCAAGTCTTTACTCCTGACTAAAAAAACTTTTTTTTGAGAACTCTAGATTAAACCTTGGAATGCCCAGATCTAGCTTTTTTCTTGTTGAATAATCCGATAACTGAGATATAGGAACAAATCTCCCTACTAGACTGTCCGAGCAGAGACCGTTCACTATCTTATAGATCATTACTGCTCTGTCAAATGGTATTATATTTGAAATTAACCCTGAGTTTTCTATTAAAGTTTTTGCTCTATTCTGTAGACGTTGAAGATGTTGGAGCTTTGTTCTTGATAAATTGCTCCATAACTTTCAGCTATAAGAAGCCAAAAGATTGCAACACAAGGAAACTAAAACTCATCTGTTTAGAATTTCAAATTGATCAACTAATCACAGGCTATACAAGAGTAGTATTTACCACCAGTTCCATTGGAGACAGTAGTACAACCTAAACAGTAATTGATCACCTCTCCATGAACAGACCAATTGTTATCTCGTACTCTTGTAGCGTAACACTTTCGGCCGTGTCGTTCACTGCCATCATCCTATGTAGTCCCGTCAGAGAAAGGCGGTATCTTCACTCCGAGGCAAAAACTCATGCCATATGGTCGATTTGCTTCAGTGCTTTCTCTTTTGAAAAAAGTACTTTCACTTTTCAAATCTAGAATTCCTCAAATCAAGGCCAAGAAGTTTTTAAATTTTCTATAGAACACGTGACATGAGAGCTACGTCATCTTCATTCTGATTGGTTGATGTCCTTCGGTGGACAAAAGAAATCTTTCTATAGTATTGAATAAGCCTAATGTAGCATGCTTATGGTTCCAAGGCTGAGACGCGAGATAATACACAAATGTGTGTCCGTACTCTAATTCTCAATTCCCAGACTACCAGTGTTCTACAAATGTTCTAACATTATAGGATATAGAGGAAATACTCAATATAATGCCCATCATTTTAAGAAACTATATTGCGTTACACACATAGTAGCCAGGTTGCGTACTGTCATGTCATTATGTGTGATCAATTGGATGTTTAAGAGCATGACAAACTAGAAGAATATAATTAAATTAAAATATCATTTTAATTTTGTCATAGGTTGAAGTAGGTCATAGGTCATAGGTTGAAAATATCATTTTGTTTACAGTTGGATTACACTTGCAAAATTGAAAGCAAGGAACTCTTTGTCTACAAAGAGAAACGGTTGAGCTTGAAACTCACATAAGTGCAGGGTAAACGAAACTCTTCTGGTAGCACTGAGCAATTATTAATGAAATGAAATGAGGTTTCTTCATATAATGCAATGGTTTTCAAACGGGGCCATGGGGACACTTATCAGCTTTGTTATGGCATTTTCGTTTGCTTTCCTCCTCTTTCTGCTTAACTCAAGTTTTTCCAACATTTTTCCAATGTTTTATCTAACTTTCCTGGTTTATGCTCTGCTTAATTCATATTTTGAGAAAGCTACATCTGCAATAAATATATGATTCCTGGTTTTCTTGGTAATTCCTACTTTACAAGGGAGAAGTAATTTGAACCCTGCCTGAGGTCTGAATCACCTTGCTTTATGAAAAAGGCTTGAATATGGCGTTTGATAGTGAAAAATTTTTTAAAAATTAGGACTGCATTTATTTAGATGAAGCATTGGTGATACCCAGGCACTCATCAATCTTGACCAACTGTAGCATGGATACACATTGGGTCAACATTTCCCAACCTTTCTTACCGATCAATCCCTCCTCCATTCTACTTTTTCGGTGCACCCTTTCGTAGCTATTGGACCTATACAAGCTCATGATTTTGAAAGTACATCAGTTATCAAAGAATAAGGAAGTGAATGCTTTTTATGCTGAATGAACACTACTTAATCAGCCAGTATTATGCCCTCCCCTCAATGGTGCTAAATTTCAGTGTGTTGATAAGGGCTTACATGGACAGAATTGAAAATATGGAACTTTTCTTGAAAGCAGCCCTAAATATTAAATATCTGTTTTGACTAGCATGCAATATATTCAGGCCTTCTGCATGAAGCACGGGTGATTCAAATTTCTTCTTTTCCAACCATCTCTTTCGATTACGTTCTTGATTTACATGAATGAAAGTTATAAGAAAACGCAGAATCCCTGAAGATTAAGATTTATTTAAAAATAACGCAAGGCTCAAGCTTTATCAAGACTTTGAACTTTTTGCAGTCGAAATATAGTGCTGATTTTAGGTTAGCTTTTCCACTGTCGATGCAAATGGCGTTGCTCTTTGTTAAATTTTCGCTGCTTTATGAAGAATTAAGAACTCGATGAAGATTTGAATATATTCATTTGATTTTCAGGCGAAGCTAAACCATTGGTGCTTGAAAATTATTTTGAATAATGCGACCAGGACCATTCCTAGAAGATTTTCTTCGGGGTGTAGGCCTTACATTTGCCGAAAAATTGGGCGTGCTCGATTTGCATGGGCGTGGCTTCTAAGAATAAGCTGGGGCTATAAAATGAAACTCTGCCAACATAGTCAGGCTAGCAGACATTTGAGATGGATTGGGCGTCCCCAATTCAGTTGTAGAATTCCAGTTAACAGCCTTAGAAAAATTCATGTTGCATTTTTACCCAAATAAGTAAAAAAGTGTGTAGCAAAGTAGTCATTTTTTAAGCAATAAATATTTACAACTGCAACAAAAACAACAGGGTATAACTAATCAAAACATTTTTGTTCAAAAAATCATCAAATACCAACTACATCACACTACAAGACGATCGACAGGACGAAACCGTAGGAGGTGTGATCGTGCACATCTCTTCTACAGCCAACAAAAACAGTGAACAATAAAACGTCTCCAGGAACGTAAAAATTAAAATAGTCGTGTTTGATAGGTATGCTCCTGGAAACAAGAGGTCTGGTGGCTTACCCCCAGACAAAGTTTTTGAGGCAACGCCCTCCAGAAATTCGGAAAACGCCCTTTTGCAGAATATAATGCAGTTTTTTTCGTCAGTGATCATCATGTGAAAGAGAAACTGATCCTAAACGTAGTTACGCTAACGTTGTCTTTCTGCTGTTGCACGCATTTAAGTCGAGGGTAGAAGCGAAATCAATCTCTTGCCAGTAAGTCAAGGAAAAGACATTGCTTTAAACAAAATATGCATCTGGCAAACGCTGCATGGAAGGCACTCAAAAGGAAATGTGCCCTCACCCACATCATCTTTGCAGAATTGAATTGAAGCACTAACCTTTTACTCCCCAGACTTTCGCTCTTAAGTTTGTCGCAGAGCAAAATCTGGATATCTGAAAGCCACATATATTTGTATTGATGCTCCTAGGCTCTATGTTGGGTAAAAGTCAATTGAAAAATGATTATAAAGTACTACGCGGAGCATTTCTACATACAAACTCTGTGAATTATTCAGGTCAATGCACTCCCCCCTGCCCCACTGCCTACGGGTCTGAACATGATAGATTTAACACCAAATTTTGTTTTTGGGATGGTGCATAGTTGGAGAGGAAGAAAAGAATTATCTTAGGGGTGTAGTCCCCAAGAGAGTTTTTAAACCATGCCCTTTGCATAGGCTATAAAAGCGATCGACGCTTTCTTAGCGCTACAATGGTACCATAAAAGAGATGAGGAAGTGGTGACTTTATCGTCACGATTTGAGACCATAAAACAACTCCAATTTGGCTACAGAGGTTATAAATTTGGTTGATTTGCCTACAAGAGTGACATCCACAGCCCCACTGTCGGTATGGGCCTGAATGCAATGGTCAAGCTTCAATTTTTGTGTACTTGACTTATAATACTGCCATCAGATTAACCTCTGCACTATTTATACAATATCTACTGCTCTGTTTCAGTTTTACTTTGATTTATGATGGAGTAAGAGATCAAGAAAGACTTCAATATATACCTTTCACTTTCAGGAATAGCTGAATTATAATCTTGGGGTTAAAACCAAAAAACTTGAGAATATTGAGACTCAGCGAAAAATTACGTATTCTCATAAAAGATAGTGTACAAGTTTATATGTGTTAGAGAGCATGACATTTCTCCTATAGGAATTTGATGGCAAATACTAGACAGAAGATCGCCTCATTCGCTTTCACCTTCAAAGCGAAAGAGTTTTGCACTTCTTTTCAACATGAATATTACCTCATTGTGACATTGTTTTGTTAATTGAAAGCTCGTGTTAAAAGAAAAGAAATGAAACTGAAAGTCTTGCAATTGTGAATTATCTTGGCCTGTTCAGGTTAAATAACAAGAGTAGGGAAGTTAACAGTTAGAAACAGTTTGATTAACTATTGCACAGATAAGCCGCTGTACATAGCTATCCAAAAGCAGTAGTGAAAATGACGAGCACCAACTTTTCATTGAAGCCTCTAGCAAGAGTCTGTTTGGTTCATATCTTTCTGCTCTTGGCAATAGCCACCTCCATCAATGGGAAGAAACTCTCTTGTATTAACGACAAAGGCCAATCTGTAGATTGGTATATTGCATACAAGCTGCCTCGCAAACTTCCCACTCCAGTAAAAGATGGTTATGGTTATCTTTACATGGATGCAGCAACTGCCAGTTTCAAAACATCAAAATTCTCAGCAGNGCTGATACTAGCAGTGCAATGGGAGCAACATTGCAACAGGTGTATGCAAATGCGCAGCAGCAAAGAGACACTATGGCCTACGTATTTTACAATGATGCTAACCCAGAGGGAAAAGAATTCTTTGATTACGGTCATAGCAAAGGGGCTTTAGCTTTCACTACTGATGGAGGATTCTGGATGATTCACACCATCCCAAAGTATCCTACCAGAGTTCAAGATGACTACGATTACCCACATAGTGGCACACTCTATGGTCAAATGTTTTTCTGTGTTAACTTCAATTCTTCATCATTCGACAAAATAGGCAAACAACTTAGATTTAATGGTCCTCACATTCATGACTCCCAATTGCCAGATTCAATGGCTGACAAGTTCCCAAACATGAAGTCCTTAGTAAATGGCGATTTCATACTTGAGGCACCTTATAATATGTCAGTGAAACTTGTTTCTACTGGTGGCAAAGATTTAATTCATTTTGCGAAAAACAAGAATTTTGGAAGAGATCTTTATGCTGCTTTTGTTGCTCCCAGTCTAAAGACAAATTTGTTAGCAGAAACATGGCAACGTGGCTCTAGTAAAACTGGGCCATCGTGCGATACTCGCTATACCGTTGAGAACATCATACGCTTAGATGTGAAGTCAGATACCCGTGACTACCCCTTTAAAAACTACGCTGATCACTCGAAATATGTCCTGTCGAAGAAAGGTAATCCCCCTTTTGTGTGTATTGGGGATATCAACAGAATGGAAACCCAGTTTAAAAGAGGAGGTGGAACTCTTTGTACGAAAGACAATCAGATATGGACTGTATTTAAAAGTGCCGTTGAAGAACTTCATTCTTGCCCTTGAGAAGCATATGCTGTAGTTGTCAGGAAGGTGAAGACTGGATGCCTCATATTACCTAAAGTTATCAGAGTATTTCGATTTTTGTTAAAGAAATATTTCTGTTGATTTCTTGACTTTTCAAACTGAATTTATCTTGTAATCATTGATTACCACACATAGTCTGGAAAATGCAGTGGCGGTTTTAGAGACTACTGGGCCTGAGGCCGAAATTATCTGGGGTCCCTTGTTTGAACAATTTCTGCTAACCAAGATCATTCTTAACACTCTTTTTGTTACGTCTCAAGGTTGTGCTTTGCATTTTCCTCTTAAAACCAGGCCTAAATAAAAAGCGCGTGGTGTGTTCAAACGTTTTCCTGTGTTTTCCTTTCTATTTTTCTCAGTTGCAGGGCCTCTTTTGGATTACCAAATTTGCGGGGCTTGAGCCATGGCCCCTAGACCCCCTACACCGGGACAATGCCGCGGCTTCGTGGCTGTAAACTGGAGGAAGGTTTTGGTTGGTTGTGTCATTTGTGAGGAAGGCTTAGCAATTTTTCAAACATTGTTCAGTATGAGGATTTAGGGCACTTAGTCATATGTCTAACATATCATAGAAGACTATAGGCTAGATATATGATTGAGTTATCCATAAATGTCGAGTATATATAATTTCTTCAAAAATGTAGTGTTATTTTGCTTTACAAAACGAAAAAGTTCAGCTTAAAAAATTGACAGCCGATGAAGCTTTGGCCTTTTCTGGACTCTACTGTCATCTATTTGTGTCAATCTGTTTCCAGTCATCATGCATTGCGGTATAGAACTGCAAAATAGGAAATTTTTTTACCCCTGAAAAATGCAGATGAGAGTTAATTTATGCGTAACAATGAATTTCTGTATATTGATGGTTTGTGGGACGATGTATAGAAACAAGTTCTAAATTGATGGACAAAATCGCATATGAGTACCATAGCAATATGCATCGCCTCTTATAATTTGATGGTTCAAATCAAAATTTACAACATCAATAACAAAAGCAAAAAGTTTTTTAGACCAACCTTAGAAAAAACGACAACGAAGAGAATAGAAACCTACACCTTGCTGTAAAAGGCTTATCATTACAATGAACTTTACATGTGAAGTTGAAGGTGAATCAGGGGTATAGCTAGAAGAGGTGTAGCTGGTGTCACACCCAGAACCTTCGTTGATCTCGTCTGTAAATTTAGATTCGATAACTTTAAATGACTGCATGCTATGCCATGATGTAGCCAAAAAGTGTTGAAGATGCCCTTTCTATCATCAATGTAGCCCATAGAAATAAGGATTTCGTAAACAGTTCTGTCCGTTAATCAAGGTTCATTTCATAAACTTAGGCCTGAAGATCTCCGGCGTGGAGGTAGCTTTCTTATCGGTGTGGCACTGGCTATAGCCAAAATTATACTCTTTGGCGTTCTGGCGAGATAAAATGCACGGTGTTTTTGCTCTTTGAACATCAGGTCTACGCCAGCCTTCAACATTAGTGTACACCGGAGGAGCTACTGTTGCATCTCCGGCATGAGTTTTGCACGGAATGCACCGGTGGTAAAAAATTACGCATCAGCCTGTAAAGTCGCAGCATTGTTAATTTCTGTCGGTAACGTATAGCTTTACGGCCCCTAGAAAATGAGGTCACATGACGGCACTGGGGAGAAAGTAATGAAGGATCAAAGCAAGTGGCCAATATTACACAGAGGGCAGAAGGTGCATTTAGCCCTCCTCAACAGGGCCATCGAGAGGGGGGCAGGAGGAGAAAATTACCCCAGGGCCTCTTAAAACCCAATGCTTCAAATTCTAGGCGCCTCATAGAATAAACCAGCAGTAATTTTAGGTTTCAAAGGGGGGTCACCATATATAAAGTCAAAACAAGGATGGCCATCAAAAATCATCATTCAAACTGTTATTTACATTGTCTGCAATGTCCAGTGCTATACAAGATAGAAGTTATATTACACAGCTTCAGTTTCAGTTTCACTGTCACTATCACTATTATCGCAGCTGTAATCACTATCATCACCATAATCACACGTAGTTTTTGCATCTTTGGCAAGAGGTGCCTTGAGCTGTATCTAGACCCTTCTGTGTTCCTTTTCTTTGCTGATTACTCTCTTTTATCGAGTCTAGTTTTTATCTTCATAAGATGACCTTCAATCAGTGATGTCGTCCTAAAATTGTAACAAGGAGGATGTGAGGTTGAAAATGTATGGACCACGCCCTTGACTACGCCCATTTTTTGAATGTATGACAGTAATTTACCTGTCTCTGCTGTGCATGTCAAAGTGGAAAGCTAACATATGATTTTAGCATTATTCTTCAATTGAGAGGAGAGCATTTGTTTGCTCTCCTTCAGAACATGCATAGTTAAGAGCTTATCCAGCCTATCATGTGTTCGATAAAGGAGGACTGAGCCCCCCAAAGTTCTCATAATTTTAGGAAGGGGACTGAGCCCTCCTAAGCCCCCTCTATGACACGCCTGCTTTCAATGCACACTTTTTTAGGAGAAGCTAAGGATGTATGTATTTTCCATGACAGAAGTAGCAATATAAATCGAATTCAGGAAAGGGCCTTACAATTGGTGTGCAGAGGTAGTGGAAGAGAATTAGAAAAAATGAAAGAAAAGCATTTAACGTGTCATCAACATAACCTGCAATTCCTAATGATCGAAATGTATAAAGCAAAAAACAATCTCAATCCAGACTTTATGAAAGAAGTTTTTTTCGAAAACCGCAGAGATTATAACCTGAGAAGTGATAATCATCTGCAGTTGCCAAAAGTTATGACCATAAGATACAGCACTGAAAATATAATGTATAGCGGTTACCTTTAAGGTATTCTCTTCCAACAGAAATAAAAAGTGCTAGCACTCTATCCGAGTTCAAGGAGCACATAAAATTATGGAATGGAAATAAATGCAACTGCAGATTGTGCACGATGTTTATACAAGGTGTAGGATAGTTGTAAGTAAAAAAATTGTAGTATTTGTAATCAGATTTTATTTATCATGTAATAATGTTTCCTTTATTTTATTTGCTTAAGTAGGTTGGCTTTAATTAGCATAAGTACGTTATACCTTTGTAGAAGCCAACGGTTAATAAATTGACCATATCATATCATATCATATCATATCATATCATATCAATCATATCATATCATATCAATCATATCATATCAATCATATCATATCAATCATATCATATCATATCATATCATATATCATATCATAATCAGATCATATCATAATATATATCACATAAGCTCAAGCCCAGACTTTTGAAATTTTGGCTCTAAGTAATGACTAATACTGTCCTTAAGAGACTCTGGGCTAACTTCTTGCTCATTGATATACAGCTGAATGCAGACAATTGTCTCAGACGTCACAATTATAATAATGATTTTCGAGAAATCGTATTTTTATTTTGTTTGAAAAGGCGAACCAACATGTAAAATTCATCCGTAACTATTGTTGGAGAGAGAGATTGTCCAACAACTCTTTTACTGGGTTTTGGGGAAATATCCAATCCTCTAGTATTCCGAACCTAGTCTATTCAGGAATCAAGAGTAGCATAGAAACAGGTCAATGAAATGTTTAAAGTGGTTCACAGAGAAACTCTGCCTCATTCTCGCAAAAGTCGTAATAGAGGCTAGTTAGTGAAGTCCCTCCCTAGACCCGACTCAATTATGCTATCGTGGCAGGTTTGAGTCTACACCTGAAGAGGAAGCTTAAGAAAGAAATATTCGAAAGCATTTGCTTTGTCATTATTTCGCATCTAGGATACATGATATCTCAACTCAACCATCTATTAAAAACAAGCCGGCTTTCTAGAGACTGTTTTTGGGAAACGTCATAGCGAACGTATTCGGTTCATTTGTACAAGGATAGATTAATATCGATTACTCTTGGTAGTACATTCAAAAGGATGGGGTCAGACTTCGGAAATCCATTACGAAAATTCAAGCTTGTGTTTCTTGGGGAGCAAAGTGGTAAGTTTTAGATCTTTTTCAATCAATTGCTATTCTTGAATTCGGCGATATCATTACCTGTGAAAAAGGAGACATGGAAAGTGTTATTCAAAACAAGCTTTCGTTCAACAAGAGGTTCGAATAGCATTTTTAATTTACATGACACTTGTGACATCCGAACTTCACTTCAAAACAATCAGGTTTTGTTTTGATGCGAAGTTTTGATTTTACAAGCGTCGTGTAAATTGAGAATGAATTTATGTTTTCTTCAATATTTTCCGTAATTACTCCCGAGATACATTTCGCATTAAAATGCATCTAGTTTGAACACATACTTTTGTATGAAGCATTAATAAAATATTTAAATACCTTATTCTGGGAATGGTGAGTCAGACTAGAGGCATTCTGTTCTTCAGACTTAGTGCAGAAAGATTTAGTGTGAGGAAGAAACTTGCTTCCATATAGTGCGTTTGG
>OLMO02000231.1:15084901-15110996 GCA_900291935.2 Cassiopea xamachana | reverse complement strand
ATATATATAGCGTCAAAGTGACAAATGTTTTGTTTTGGGAGGAAACTCTTAATTAACTTTGATTCGATTAACAAAATATTTTAGTTGTGATGAAGGTTGAGCCTGGCAATATTCTTAAATTATTCTTAAATTTTATCAATTTTGAGCCTCAATATTCTTATAGAATTTATTCTTATAAAAAAAAGAGTGTACTTTTTTGGGGGCTGCATACCTCCAAAGCGATCACTGTTTTTAAAAAGGGCTTCATCTCCTGATCTGCCCTTCGAATCACCACTTAGGGTGTGACTACAGAATAAACTGTGGTGTGACATTCCACACCCAATCGTAAGAATGGCACAGTGTTATGTAATCTATAGCCAAGACGTGATGCTCATAAACAGATGTGGAAAAAGAAAACAACAAGGATCAAGTGAAGAAGTGAAAACGAAATCATGAGGAGGATCAAGAAATGAAAGTCAAGTGACGGAGGAATGGGTCTTTACAAAACGTGCCACCATTTGAACCTTGGTATTTGAATCAGTTTTCAATTCCCTCTTTGTGCCATGTTTCCGTGAAGAATGAGGCCTTTCAATTGCGAGTGACGTAAGTTGTAGCTTCTAGTGTGATCAGTAATGTCCAATCAATGGAATATGCATGTAAAAAAGTAAAGTAACATGTGATCACCACACTCATTGAAGGTAATCTGGACATTATCCTCCAGATAGTACATGAAATCTCGTCAGTTTGTTAGGTGTGATATGCACTCATAAACATCCGTGCCCAGACAAATTATTCAGTCAAAGAACTCAGTGGAACAGTAAGAGTGTTACCAAGATTGACTTCTTCTGAGAGGTGTAGCTTGAAAAAGTTTTTCGGGCATAGCTGAAAGACGTTCACTCCCTGAAGTAAGCAAGGTATGCAACTTTACGTTTTCAGTGACAAATACCCTTCTACGCACCATCATGCAAAAATAGAAACGAAATACGAATGTTAAAAATTGAAAAGTGGTAGCAGAAATGAAGAAGCAGGCAGGTGCTCTCTGGAAGTACCTTCATTGGATGCTCAGGAAAATTTTCACTTATAACGGACCGCTTATGTTTTACACAGGTTGGTACTGAAGAGAAATTGGTTGGGTGACAGAAAGTTTGTGATAGAATATGTCGCGTATATTTATTGTGGTAAAGTCTCAAAGTTGGATAATAAGATTCCTTGAACAATAAGTCATTACTTTTCGGTACCAACACCGAAATGTAAATAATGAGAATCTCTATGAACATTCCATGGTGTAGAATCATTAAGTTATTTTTGCTTGAATGCAAAGGCCCTACAAGTTAACAATCGTATTGATGTAGCTTGTTAGGCATGCTCACCTGTTTTGAAGAAGAAATATAGCTTCAATCGGATATTTGTTTTCATTGCTTGTTGTGAAAGCTTTAATGAATTCTTCCTTCTTAGTTAGTTATTATCATCAGATGTTATAAATTGTCCTGTGAAATATAAACAGGCGCGTTGTATGTCTTTTAATTTCTTTGCGGGTCATTTATCGCGCAATTTATAATGATGAAATATTGTCTCTGGCTCAATAGTGCGCCATTGATTCTGTGAAGAATAAAATTTGCAGTGTTCACTGTTGAAGTCGGCCTTCTTTCATTTATTATTTCTTTGTTGATATTTGACAACAAATGAGTATCACAAGCTTTCTTTCTTTAAACTTATTGTTGCGTAAGCGCACGTTTATCTGTAGTAAGGCGGATTGGTGTGTAGCTCATTTCCTAATGGAATGTGAACTTCGTACATCCGAGTTCAGAGTTCACTCTCTTACGTAATAAGGACCTATTTTATCTTGACTGTTGATTGGTCAATCGTTTTAGCTTGCTGTGTCTGACACGAGTGTGGGCCTAGCCATACACATCTTTTGTGTGAGTGGAAACCAGTAATAGCGTTGAAAATGCATGGCCAGAAGCAAGAGTTCTCACCAATAGGAAAAGCATTTCTTCTGACACTCAACGTAGCTGGATGGCTATGGAGTGCAATTAGTTTTGTTCCATGGTACTATCTTAGTGGACAGTACATGCGAAAAAAGCCAGGGAATCAACAGGCTGTACTGACTTCGAACGGGGCTTATCGTTGTATTGCGAATGTCAAAGAACTTGTTAGAGGCTATGATGGCATCAGTACAGCGTGCGGCCTTTTTGCGTAAGTTCTGCAATATTTTATTATGTTTATGCAGTTTACGTTCATGTGCTTTTTTGAATATCACTTGTATGCGATAGTATAGTTTTTTTCCAAAACTGAATATGAAAAAGAAAGACATAAACTTCCACAACTCAATTTTCACATGATATTAGTGAATCGAAGGTCAATATGGAGTACGTATGTATGCATAGCAATATTCGTGGCAGGGAATCTTCACAGAGATATCGGGCTTCAGAGTATTTTGCTGTACTCTCAAATCTCTAAAAGGGGATGTGCTAAGGTGTGGTGCATCCTAAGATGTGATGCATCCGAAGATGTGATGTAATGTATTATAATTAGAAAATGCATATATTTAGCTAAATATGCAGAAGGCAAATGGGTTAATTAAATATTTACTTCTGTTAATGTTTCCTAAGCTTTTCCCCAAGAGCATATCTACCTGCCCTAGCAATTACTAAACGCGCAAGTCAACCAGTACTTTTGCTTTCTTGTTTTGCATTTGTCAGTTATTTTTCAGTGCCAGAGCTCTTCCAGTTATTTCGGTAGAAATTTAGTATGAGCTTTCAAGATGATTTTGCATGCAGCAACGCCTCTAGTCATAACCTTCATTTTTTGCCTGGGAAACACCAACATGACTCCGTATATGGTTGTATACTCATCTAAGTACTGTCACTTTCTTCATTCAGGGAAGCGTGCAAGAAATACCCAAACAATAAATGCTTAGGAACCAGAGAGCTTATTGCTGAAGAAGATGAAATCCAGCCAAATGGAAGAGTGTTTAAAAAGGTTATCTTGGGAAAGTATATATGGCTCACATATAAACAGACAGCAGAAAAAATAAAGCATTTTGGTAGTGGTTTGATGGCTATTGGGCAACAGCCAAAAAAGAATATCATTATATTTGCAGAGACAAAAGCTGAGTGGTTCATTGCTGCACAGTCTTGCTTCTTATATAATTTTCCAGGTAAGACTGGCTGTTTATGGAAGTATATACCCCACTGTCACTCTCAAGTAGCCATGATATTTCGAAGGCTTAGTGTCTAGAGAATATGGAAAGTGCTATTTAGTGTCATTAGTAGAAAATAAGAGTTTGATGTTGGCTTGCTAGGCTAATTTCCTTAGTTTTGATTGTACCTTATTAAATTTCCTCCAGAGATTTTCCTATGAGGGGCTGTGGCTCCCATCAGAAGATAGACAACTATTCTCTGGATTATTTTACAATTTCTAGTACCTTGATAAAAGTATCTTAGTCACCCAAAAAGAAGAATGGCCCCCCTATCTGGAGTTAACTGTTACCACCCCTGTTTGACTCTAGGGTGACCATGTTGCCACCCCCTCAGAATTTGCTCACTTTTGACATGAATTGGTAGTACTAGATAAGGTTGAATACCAATTTTTACTTCAAAATTCCTTGTCATTGTTGAAATTTGATAATTGGTCCCAGACCCTTTTAGGCATTTCTTCTCACTGCCACCTCCACATATTGGTGCAATTGAGGAATTGAACTGAAATTCTCAAGGTGATTGTTTCTTAGGGTGAGGAGTCCAGAAATGATATAAAAATCACAGAATTTTAAGTGGAAAATATTACACTTTAAACTCAAAGAAAAAAAGTTAATAAATTTTTATGCAAAGTATATATCTCAATCTTTTGTCAGGTTGAGGTTTACATATAAGTTTGTTCAAATTTAAAAACATTGATATTGGTTTTTTCCCATAGCTTCCACAGTCTATCCTAAATTTACTTTGAAATGTTTTCAAGAAAGCTCTATTTTTAGAGATTATATGTTAAGTAAAGCCTGAAGTGTACTTTCCTAGCAGAAATCTATCACTAGAGGCTATTGTAGAGACCAATATAAAGTGTAAAGGGATAGATCATAACTTAAAATGGAATCTGTGTGTGGCTCATGCCTGTATGTCACAATACATCCATACATCCCTGTTTAGTTTAGTTAGTTAGTTATGTGTGATAATTTCACATGTGTTTGCTGATAACTGTTTAATATGAATTTAAGAATGACAGAATCACAACAAGGAACACTATGACATTAGATTGAGGTCAAAGGGACTCAGCATTTCTTCTGATTTCTTTTAATGACAGTTTCAGCTTGATTTCAACACAACTCAAGTATTGCAACACTACCGTTATTACGGCACTACCATTATCAAGACATTTCAGGATTTCGTAATTCCATCCTCAGTTGAGAATGAGGAAAAAATTATGGGCTTCTACAGATGTTTTGTTTAGTGTTGCAATAATTGAGTCATGTTGAAATTACGCTGGAATTTATATTAAAAGAAATCAGAAAAAATGCTGAGTATATTTGTCTTCAATCTAACTTCACAATGTTCCCTGTTGTCGTCCTCATTTGTAAATTTATATTCAAGCTGCAGTATCCAACTGATGTCTCTAGTTAATACAATTGTAATCTTTTCTTCACTTTGAATCCTGCATTCCCTTATTTGGAAAGCAAACTAGATCAATGATTAGAATTTTAATGTAGCATTATACTTGAAAACCAGTTTTGGTTGGTGCAGCTTTAGTTAGGGAACAGATGCTGTTAAGGGGGGTTT
This sequence comes from Cassiopea xamachana, assembly GCA_900291935.2. Taxonomy (NCBI): domain Eukaryota; kingdom Metazoa; phylum Cnidaria; class Scyphozoa; order Rhizostomeae; family Cassiopeidae; genus Cassiopea; species Cassiopea xamachana. Next base: position 15,106,248 of record OLMO02000231.1, on the reverse strand, counting down.
GAGGCTTCCAAACCCACAAAATTTCATAAAGGCATGCTTTCTAGCAACAGTGAAAAGCTAATTTGGTATTCTGTTAAGCAGGTCCGCCAAAATTTTGGTGGGTATATTCAAAAGAACTACTTAAATCAGAAGTATATAAAGACATCCAAAAATCATGTGGTCTATTTAGTACATAGTTGGTCATAATTCAACATAATTTAGTACAAAGTTTCTTATAAGGCAATGATTGTCATGTTTTCATTTATTGGTATTTTCTATTTGAATGAAATGAAGAGTAATTGAAACAGTTATTTTTAATTGAAAGCTTTTTAATTAAAGAATTGATTTTCTCCTTTGTAGTTGTAACCATTTATGCAACATTGGGTGATGATGCTTTGGTATATGGTTTAAATGAAAGCGAGGCAAATGTCATTGTTACTGATGCATCACTCGTACAAAAACTGAAAAAACTATTTGATCAGCTTCATTTTATTGACACTGTTGTTTACTTTGGAGAAGCAAAGAAAACATCACTTCTAGGATTCCCAAATGAAGTCAAATTCCATTCCATGTCAGAAGTTGAAGAGCTCGGTTCAAGGCCAGAAAATAGTAAGTTACTTGGTGCTCATAAAAGTTAAATGATTGCATTGTTTGGGAAAGGAATCCATCATATCAACTTTTCCAGCTCTGCCTTAGCATCATTCTTGCACCCTAATATTTATTTTTTGCCATACTATTAACACATTTTATGTTTTAGACTAGTGGCCACTAGTGGTTTGCTGCGCAGGATGTAATTTTGGGCATAGGACAACTTGCTAGCATGTTTGTGTACAAGGGAAGTTTACATAGGGTACTTTTTGCCACACCTGATACAGGTAGTCCAGGGATAGGTGCTCATGCTTCCTAAGCTGAATGGTGTGTTTTTGGCTAGGTAGATGTAAACAGCACTCCTAAGGATTCAGGATAGTTCAACTACCTTATATAGACTCATGGAAGTAGTAACTTGCTTTGGTGGAGGGTTTCTATGGCTCCATGACACTCCATTACATGCTTCCCAATGTCTATAAAAATGAATTACCACTGTGTGGTAGCCTCCTACCATGAAAGCCTGGTAATAGGAACTGGATCATACATTTAGCTTGCTCACTTTTTTTATCTTTGTAGTTATTGCCAATCCAGCATCTCCTTTGCCAGCTGACACAGCAGTAGTCATGTACACTAGTGGCTCTACAGGAATGCCAAAAGGTAAGCACTGTATACCTTTGCCAGTGCACTAATTGATTGCGAAAAATGTTTGCCTAGTATTGAAAATTTAAGAGAGCCTACATTATCACAGAACTAGAAGCAGAACCTTACTGCATGATTCATTGGTGGAAAATTTATGGCAATACATATGAAAGCCTTCCTGGAAAAGTCATGCAATCAAGCTCACGCACCCTGGTACATACCTCATACACCCCCATGTGTGCTTTTATCATTGGTCTGTTTTATTATAATATCTAAGCTTCTATGAGCTAGGTTTCAGTTTTTTCTCCTATTTTGTGGATTATTTGAATCCTTGTTGAGTGAAGAATCTCACAGAAAGTAGGAGGATGAAAAGCACAGTCAGTTTTTGTAGTATATGGTGAGAGATAACAACACTTTGAGAAGATGTTGTAATAAAGGATTACAAATACCATGTTAAGATACAGGTACTTAATCATTTCAAAACAACAAAGCCTTAAATGTTTTGAAGTAATTACTAAACTCCACCTCTCCCTGATCCCCCCATTTTATATGAAAAATAGTGTTGAGTAAAAAATAATTTGTAAATTACATACTTGAAAAATATTCTGTAAATTAAATCCTTGCTAGTAGTACTGCAGCACAAAATGACAAGGTTCTGTGAAGGAAAAGAAGAAATGTAGAATGCTGTAGTCTAGCCTAGGTATGAGAGTACTTTTTGCAATTTAGCTGGCAAATTGTATGTACCTTTTGTTCTCCTTTCCAAATATGCATATGCCACCATTTCATGGTCTTTCTGGCATCAACATGAAATAGAGACTACCCTTGTTTTTCCAAGGCCAATCTGCAAATTGATTTCTTGGGAGAGGGGGCCATGTTTTAGCAGACTTCTTATAAACTGTTTCATTTATCTAATCTAATAATATCAGAGTATGCACAATGTAAAAATGACACAGGGCTATTGAACAGACTTTCTTTGTAAATGATGCAGCAGCTGCTGGGGGTCATTGTAGCTCCTCTTCACATTCTGCACTTAGGCCCAGCTGGATTTCATTTGATTGATGGTGCTTTCCATCTTTAAAAGAGAGTGTCATTTATTTGTTATTTGAACTGCTTGATTGCCTATTTCATGAAAGGTGAAAGTATTTAATGTTTGCTTGATGTTTGAGTGGTAGTCATAGCACTAGAATGACAGATGGGGAACTCTACCAGTAACTGACATAGCAATTAAATGGGTTATATTACTTTGGTAAGAAAGGTTATTTGTGGAGTAACTCAATATTTTCATTGATTAAGAAGAGTGCTTATAATGTTGAACAAATATCATTGTTTTCAATCAAAGGCAAATGTTGTTTGTAGGTTTGAGGTAGCAACTGACAAAACTCAGAGAATGAAACAATATTTACATTGACTAAAATAACTTCAAATTTAGCTGAAAGTGTTTGGAGCTTTTATTTAAAACTCATTGTCATGCTTTTGCAGATATCAATGAAAGGAAAAATCAACATGTTAAGGCTAGAATGAAATGCAATGGGTTAGAGAGGCTTAAATTCCTTTGTAACTGATGCCACATAACCTAGTAACTGATGTAACCCTATGAGATAGTACCAAAAACTGGAAATGTTAGGCAGAAGATCTGGCAATTTCCCCTTGTTTGAGGCATGCTAGATGTATTAAAGATATGAAGCACAAAAGCATTCAAAAATGTTATTTTCCAATTTAACATTTTGGTAAAAAAGTAGACAGCATTTTCAACTATATTTTGAGGGAATTACACCTTTCACATAGGAAAACCACAAAATATAACCTAATTTAAGAGATCATAAGTTTTTTCTGCTGTCAATAAGTTCTGAGTATGACAGACATTCTGCATTCACTAGCCTAATTTTGATATGATATGATATGATATGATATGATATGATATGATATGATATGATATGATATGATATGATATGATAATAACACAGTATCCATCTTTGTGGTATTTCATAGTGCTACCCAAGTTTATACCATAGTGCATTAGCAATTTCATAATATTAAGGTACAAATTGGAAGATAATTACATCACACCTATGAAAATATAAATTGAAAGAAATCTTCTAATTCTAGTGGTAGCAAAAATTGTTGAAATAAAAAAAAAGTATCAAAATAAGGATTGAACTTGGGCTAGGAACCTATCTAAAAAGCCAAAATATATGTATAATGTACATATGGTGAAAGAGCATTGTTCACCCTAGGGGCAATTCGTATTTTATGCCCTTTCACAATTTGTCACAAATTCAAACTTACCCACCCACCCCCAGTGTGTGACAGCACATTATGAATTTCAATAAGATATTTTTTCTGCTTTTGTAATAAAATGTTTAATATATCTTTTTTGGTCTCAAAATGGCATCAAATAGGATTGCAAGATGATTTTTAGATGTGAAGCCAAATTTATTCTAAAATGGGGCCAGACTTTTGATTATGAAGCAGAATGTGCTAAATATCAAGTTGTTTAAAAGTGTGACATCACACTACAAAAACAACTCATCCACCCCTTGTCACACTTTGTCACAAAAATTAAAAGACCCCTCACCCCTATTGTGTGAAATATTATTTGAATGGCCTACTAGGGTTGAAATTTTTGTTAAAATTCCCATACAGAAAGTCAATGAGGTAGCCTTTGTAACTGGTAACTGTCAAGAAGTGGTCAAACAATTTGATGGCCATCAGAATTCTGATATCTTTAGTCAGACTTACAGGTTTCTCGCAACTGCATTTTAAAAACTAAATGTATATCCTTCTTTATAATTCCATTTTAAGCAAATGAGAGCACATATTAAAAATGTTATATTCAGCTTGATAATTTTAGGATGAGACTGAAATACCACTCAGCAAAGTTGTTAATGTTAGCGCTATAAACACGGGGTTCATTTAGTTAGGAAATCAGAAAACTGTGTTTTTACTTACAGTCAGGAAAAGTTTTGAAAGTTTATTCAAGCTTGAAGAAATTCAGGAAAGAGCCAGGAATTTTTATCATCCATAGTGCCTAACACATAACTCTATGCCAGATTTTGTTTGTGTACATGTTGCAAATTAGGTACAGTACTGACATCTTTCAGACATGAAGTCAGGAAAGCGCCTTAATTTAGAGAAAAACAATATTAAGATGATGTGTATGAGCCTTGTAACAACACACTTCTATTTGTAGTTGTTGATTCCCTTTCTTGTAAACAAGACTTAACTGTGCTACTGTTAAAAAAGTTTTGGAATGCTTCAATAAAAGAGTGATGGCTTCAAATTTGTTTTTATGCATTGATGAAAAGTTGTTGTGATATGCATGGCCTTATCTTCAACTAGTGCATATCTGAACATTGTAAAAATGCTATTAGTTTAAGAAGTACTTCAACGTTCACTTTATACCTTTTGAGATTTAAACTTTTGCAAATTATCTGTCAATAAAAACATAATTATGGACTTGTATCAGGCTCTAAAACTGGTAGTCACATGACCATCAAAAACTTCTGTGAACTTCTCTAGTCTACCAACCCTTGTTAGATTTTTTACAGTTTTGCTTGGAAAGCTCACACTCAGCGAAAGCTGCAGTCCTTGAGCATCTCACAACTATCACAATTTCTCAAAAGCTTTTGCGGAAACTGGCCTTTTTATCATGTGAAAGAGGGTTTAATTCAGTAATATTTTCATGCAATTATAGTGAATAGAGATGTTCTCTTGCTTTGCATCTGGAAAATACCCTGGCTTTTTTGTAGGTGTACTGATTTCACATTTCAACTTAACAAGTACCATTGCAGCTGTCTCTCGAAGGTGTGGTGGGCTCTAGTAAGTTTTCAAGCTACTTCAAATCTTTTTTTGTCTTCTTTTTGGTATATGTAGCACTTAAATTTCTTTGCTAGGTATTATTCAGTAACATCAACAAAGAATGTTTTTAGACATGAAAAGGGCAGCATGATAGAAACCTTAATTGTAGCTTTGTTTTCATGCTATAGAGCTTTGCATCATTCTTGAACTTTCTATCAATTGCTATTACAGATGCAAGAATCAGTGGAATTCTTCTTTACTTAATTTTAACATATTCATTTTAGTGCATTGTGACCCTTTGCTTGATTTTGAATTTTTTATGAATCAAATTACCCCAATGATGAAGGCTAGTCTTGCTTGCAACATGAAGCTAACTTTTATTTAGTTCTATATGATGTAGTAACTTTGTCTAATATTTCCAATTCTCACTCATAGTTGTTCTGCTTTTTTAGTCAGTCAGATGTATACATTGGATATCTGCCTCTAGCTCACGTCTTGGAACTTTGTGCTGGTAAGTATATTATCATAATTTACATTTCATTCTTTGCTTGTTTGCGTGTGTGTGTGTTGTTTTTTGTCTGTGTTTGTATATACCAAAGTTCTGTGTGCCATATTATTTTAGTCAGCTGCATAGAAATTCTTTTGGAATCAAGTAATGCATGCATGTGGAAAATAGTCCAATTCAAAAATGATGATTCCCCCATTTGGGTCTTGTAGCTATGCTTAATATTGTATACTAAATATTTTACTGGTGTTCAGAGAGGCCATTTCTAGACACCAGTTAAGTGGAATTATTCTTTTCATAATCTTTTTTCTAGAATGTGCAGTCACTGCACATGGTTGCTCCATAGGATATTCTTCAGCATTAACACTCTCTGATCAGGTAGGACCAGTTTGCTCTTTATCTTAAGTGCATTATGATTTTATATCCTGGTAATTCACTTGATAGAAAGGCCTTTACTAGACTTTGATTTGAGGATTAGAACTCCAAACCAAGTCACTGTCAGTGGGAAATTCCAAAGGCTCATCAATCAATGTTATAAGTAGGGCAACCAGAAATTGACCTATATATGTCTTCCAAGTGGGTTTGCACTCCTTATAGTGATGTTGTTTTGGTGTTTTAAGTCACCCAAAGACTGTAAAACAATTTTTACATTATGGACTTTTGGTCACCCTAGTTAAGTGCTCACTCTCTCCTGGCAACTTTCATTATCTTTGCTATATTGCACATGAAGTGGTGTTGTTAGTAGTTTTATTGAATATCTTATCCAAAATTACCTGCTACATCTCAATTGGCTTTATGTAGCATTTGGAGATACCAAGTCTTATTTTTATTCATTTGATTTGATTTATTGCTAACTATTTTGCAGTCTTCCAAAATCAAAAAAGGATCGAAAGGTGATGTGTCTGTGTTAAAGCCAACATTACTTGCTGCTGTTCCTGTAAGTGACCTCTTTGTGGCATAAACATTTTGTACCAGTCATTATATGATATTGTACCTAGGAGATGCTTGATTTGATAATGAACAAATAGGTATATTTTTTCATATTTGCATAACTGAACATGCATTGAATGAAATCTATACAGTAGTGGTATAGATTTGATAGGAAGGTGGAATGTAACATAGTAGTGCTTCTTCAGGAAATTATTGTTCTACGTTTTCTTATTAGTAGCTAGTCACAGCTGAATATTCATGTTTGGAGATTACTTTTTCATATTCACCAGGCAAGGGTGTTGTGGCTTGCTAAGTCAACAATGCATAGTCCAACAACAAATATACCCCGATATCATCAGACTTTCTTATCTTGTTCTCAGAACCACAATACCCCTGACTCCTTGAATCAAGTTTCATTCACCACTCTCACCCTTACCAAGTCACCAAAGAGGAATTTCCTCTCTTTCATTATCACAGTTTGCTTTTCAGTGTTGTTTGGTTATTTTTCACTATTTTAATTTGTAGATGATTATGGATAGAATTCGCAAAAATGTCCTCGATAAAGTTAAAGAGGGTCCTGTGTTTTTAAAACTTTTATTTCACTTTGCGTACAACTACAAGCTTTTGCATTTGAAGAATGGATTTGACACACCAATTTTGAATAGGTATGTTGTTTGCATTCTCAATATTTATTGTTGAAAGTTTCTTATCTTTATGTGCTCCGAATTTCTGAAAACTTTTACATCCTTTGTTATTTGTCAGTTTTGTACATATGGAGCACAAATGCATAGACTAGCATGTGCATGCCTTCTGTAGCTGTTTTTACCTTAAAGAGGTTAATTATTTGACAAGGACTTTCATGTCTATTGCAGGCTTTTCTTTGCCAAGATTGCCTCATTCCTTGGTGGAAGAATAAGGCTGGTCCTAAGTGGTGGTGCACCTTTGTCTCCAGATACAGAAGATTTTATGAATGTCTGCTTTTTATGCCCTGTGGGTCAAGGGTATGGCTTAACAGAAACTACTGGTGGGGGCACTTGCTGTGAAGGTAACTACAGGTCTTTGCATGTAACTTGCAATTTATAAAGCTAATTTATGAATTAAATATGTTGTTTTAGTCATAGGTCTTGAGTTTAGATATCAGATATTACATATCTTTGTGTGGAATCCTATTGTGTGTAGAAGCATCCCCTGACTTTTATACTTATTGGTATTTGACAAGAAAAGGATAATAGTAAGTTAATTTGAACCTATTTAGAAGTTTACAATATTTAGTTGAGCTTTTATTCTCAATGTTACAGCTGGTAGAGATGAGAAGATGTGCATCTCTACTTATCCTTATTCATGATTTGAGCTTCAAAATAACTGTTCTAATTTTTGAGAAAGGTAAATTAGGATGTTAATTATGTGTGTTCATTTTTTTGCATATTATATATATATATATATATATATATATATATATTTATATATATATATTATATATATATATATTATATATATATATATATATTCATATATATTCATATTGTTGCAAATATGTAGACTAGAATTGTAGGAGTATGTTGAGGGGGTGCATGGAAAGATGAATTTTGTTAAAGTAGTGCAACATTTTAGTTGCCTTATAGAAAGTTTTCATGCCGCTATAGTGGAGATTTAAATCATTTGATGTATAACTTTTTAGCTATAGAAACTAGGATTTCCACTCGATTGTATGTTACATACTGGAAGAACCCTGTTCATTTTATAGAATCTTCTATTAACAGTTTTTTGTATATCAATTTAGCATGGGATTACACAACTGGACGTGTTGGCCCACCAGTGGGAAGCAATGAAATTAAACTAGTCAGCTGGGAGGAAGGTATGTAGCCATATCTGTTTTGAAAAGAAACATTATTTGCTGGTTTTTAATTAGATTCTTGACTTTTTTAAGCAGTACTATGGTTTAACAGAGACTTCTCTGTTTTAAGGTGGATATACTGTATATGATAAACCAAACCCACGTGGTGAGATTGTCATTGGTGGCAATAATGTATCAATGGGCTACTTCAAGCAGCCAGAGAAAACCGCTGAGGTATTTGTGGTAGAGAATGGTCAGCGATGGTTTTATACAGGAGATATTGGTGAGATGGAAAGTGATGGATCATTGAGAATTGTTGGTAGGTGTAATTTGCAATTTCCACCTTGGGCAATTAAGGTTCTTCAATGTAAGCAGAATTTCATTCACACTCATCCTGCTCCCCAAGAGCCAAGTGACCCAAAAGTGACTTGACATAAAACTAGGACTTGTTGATTTTAGTAGGTTGGATGTTAACCAGTTAGCCATTGTATTATATGACCCATCAATATTTGACTCTATACTGGAAGAGCTCTGGGTTTGTTGGGTGAACATAGTTAACTCTATATCGTTTTTAATCCCCAGACAACAACCTAACATTGGCACAACAAATGTTGACTTTTTCAGTTAATTTTAGATTGTTTGGCCAGGATCATAAGTTCGAAGATATTGTGTTCCAATGTGTAAAGCTCTGGTCTCAAGCTGACCAAACATTTCACCTAACATTAGTTGAAATTTTAAATCGTTCTTTTTTATTTTGAGTAGTTGGTCAAACATTGTACCTAACTTTCCCTTGAGACCTATCCTCCTTCACTATGGTGTGTGCACAAAAATGGAAAGCACACACAAAATTTATTGGAGTTGCCACACCTCCCAATGTTAAACACAATAATCATTAGCAAAGAATATTTTTGTCTTCTATCAAACTTTTTGTCCTATATGTATGTATATATATATATATATATATATATATATATATATATATATATATATATATATATATATATATATATAGAGAGAGAGAGAGAGAGAGAGAGAGAGAGTGACCAAAGTGAGCACAGTGAGCAAAATATCATGACTAACCGCTGGCCTTTAAGGTATTCCTCTGGTTGGAAAACTAAATTCCACAGACAAACTTCATCCAATGTTGCCAATCAAACTTATTTTCCCAAAAAGGTGGCGAACTGGCCCAAAGACCCATCAAATACTGTTTTGCAAATATTGGCGAAGTTTTTGATCAATTTGACGAAAGCTAAAGCAGAGTTCATGATTAACTGGCTTTTTGAGAAAATGAGTTATGATTTATCTGCAAGGCAGATCTTTACAGTCTTTTCAGAGCATGTACTAGCTCACAACGTATAGATTATCCTCCTTGAGGGGAGGGGAGGGGAGGGGAGGGAAGGGAGCAGCTATGCCTAGTTTTGAACAGGGATGTGCCATTTGGGTTCAAAAATTGGGCCCATAACTCCGCAAATGGCTGAAAAATTGATAACTCATAATTCCACAAGCATGATAAGAACTATATCCATATCTTCTCAAAGTAAAGGACATTTGTCAAGACAAAAAAGGTTTCAACCATTTGCATTGCCTTTGCATTTGTCAATGATTTTGCAACTGTTTTCCACATTACTACCCATAACTATGGAGATCTCTTCAAACTGTAATCCAGCACCTCTGTGATTTTTGTGAAGTCGTAATACGTAGTTATATACGGGATAAACCGGATATAGCGCTTAAGAGTCTGGGGCTAATACTAGCGCCCATACCACTTCCCAACAGTGATAAACTGATACCGATTATTTCGCACTTTTCAAAACTTAGTAATATACCCCAATCTTCCTACCCCAGCTTTATTCCCTTGTTTGGTCACTTCTAGTTGAGTGCGCTTAAAGCATAGGCACATCGCCCACCTCAAACCTACTAAGAAACTTACTAGGATTAGCAGAAGACCATGGGCAATTTAGACGTATGACGTTCAAATTGCTAAAACCATTGGAAATAATATAGTGATGGAAATAGGCTGTTTTCTTAAAGTGATCCTTGCACAACAGAATGTATCTTTTTCAGTTTTAGTAAGATTAATCTCAGTTCTTCCATACGTCTATTCATAGTTTTCTTTGTTCACCTCATTATTCTGTCTGGCTATTACCTCAGTTAATGAGAAGCTGTCTTTCGCAGACCGTAAGAAAGATCTTGTCAAGCTATCAACCGGAGAATACATATCTCTTGGAAAGGTTGAAAGTGTTTTGAAACAAATACCATACATTGACAACTGTTGTGTTTATGTGGATGGAGCCCATGCTTTCGTCGTTGTCTTAGTGGTTCCCAATGCAAAACACTTGAAAACCTTGGCTGCAACTGTTGGTGTGAATTCAGATTCAAACGAAGAGTTATGCAATGATAAGAAAGTGGTAAAGGCTCTGCTTGGTACAATTGAAGCTTCTAGTAAAGGAGGTAGGTGTAATTTTAGTTCCATTGTCTATGCGTTTGACAATCATTGATCATCTTGGCTGGCTGGTTGGTTGTTGTCAGTTTTGATCACTACCCAGCCATTCTGGGATTCCTTGAAATAAAAAACATTCCTCCCACCTGCCAGGGTACGTACGGCCAGGGGTAATCAGGGAAAAAGGTTCTTTTACACTCTGGCTAGAGGATATCAAGAAAATTTGTAACTATCTGGGGGAAACAGAATATTCATGCTGTACGCCAGGGATATTTATTAGTTTTTATTTACAGCTTGTCATTTTCTAAGTTTCGTTTTTATTTTGACCAATTCAAGAAAATTTTGATTAGTTTTGTCAATGTACTCCCTATTCACAGTCATTTATTATTGTGCTAAAAACAGCGTCTTTCAGCGGTTAAGGACCGCCATCTTGACCCTTCAGATCAGGTGGACAAAAGTTTTCAAGAAAAGGAAATTATAAGCTTTCACAAAAAGGTCAGAGCAAATTTGTGCTTTTTTGCACAATGTGTCAGTGGTTTTTTTTGTCAAAAAGTCCATATGAACACTGCCTTCTACTTCTTTGAGAAAACTGTCTGATCCAATCAGCAATGTCGCAGGATTCGTTTATTGTTTTTGCGCGTTTAGCCAATACCTAGGACCGATTGTTGTGTAGTGTGGAAACTGCACGTTAGAGAAAGACAGGAATCGTTGTGAATATTTGGATACTGAGGCTCGTTGAAGAAGCAGGGCTCATATAGTTAGGAAATATCAGCAGAAGCTGTGAGTAAGGATATTCTATTAAAGCTTGAAGATAGTCAGAAAGATGTCAGGAATTTGTATCACCCATCGAAATAAGTTCTTTTGTACCCAATAGACAACTCTACTCATTTACACATGCCAAAACAAGCATTCCAGCTTTTATTTGCTATCATTTAAGAGCGTGTTCAATTATTTAGTATCAAAAGTTGGGTCAGTCGCATCTTTTAGCACCATTTGGTCAGGAAAGTATCACGTATTTCTGATATGTATTCAGGAAAAGCTCCTTCATTCGCAAGAAATAGGTCAGGAAACGTCGGGAAAAATCTGAGTATTGCCTTAGAATATTATTGGTTTTGATTCAATTTTTAATTTCCATTTCAATAGTTTTTTTTTTATAATGTTTATGCAGGGTAAGTAGTCAATCAGAGTTGTTTATTTGAACCCTTCATGTAGAAAACAAAGTATTTTGCAACAGTTAAAAAGTCAAGATAAAAGTAGAAAAGATGAACTATGTATAAATATGTTAGGATAAACCATGTCCTGATCTACTGATCATTATACAATGTTCAGGTTGATCGACGGGTTACGGAAAGGATTTGGATTTCGCCAATACAAAAGCTTTACGATGATATACACCAGATGAGGCGATGTTTTACCGTAAAACGTTTAGCTAAAGAACAAAAGATTTTCTCACTCCGTCTGTCTCAACTAACATTTAAAGAAGTGTACCTAGAGCGTCTTTTCTATATTTTTGGTGTTGATTAAATCTAGTAGTTTAAGGCCCCGTTGACACTGTACCGGATGAAATTTTGGCCACTCAAATATTTGTACTGATCGGGCTTGCGTCTAAACTGCATATTGTAATCAGTACAAATATTTGCCCTGTTAGCTGCACAACAATTTGACCTACTAGGAAAGCGAACTAGTTGCAGATTTGCCCGGAAAAAATTTGAGCGGAACAGTGTAAACGCATTTGTCCACGCATATATATATATATATTCGGATTGATAGGGAGACTGAAGTTATCATGGAATGAGGTTGTTTGAAGATGCTGCGGTTTGATTTTGGCGGCAGTATTTCACTTTTCTTTTGCTGGTAGTCTCTGGAAAAGTAGCGAGAGAACAATAGCAATTTAACCATCACAGAAATGTCAGTGCATGGAAATATAGATTTATTATTATCTATTCTAAACACATTGTCAACTGAAGGGGAATTCTGGTAGATTGACGGTATTATTAGACTTTCGAAATCCAATAAAAGGCTTAAATGCAATCGCAAAGCCAATAAACAAGCTACTGCGCATGTCATAGTAAGAATGTCTGCCTATCATAGATACAGTGTAAACGGGACAGCTAAAAGGACATATTGGTTTCGGTACAGTGTAGATGTGGTTCTACTGCGCAAAAATTTGAGTACAGCAGGGCCAATGTTAGAGTGGTCTTGGCCACAGTTGGTGTTCTTGGAAATCTTCATAAGCTTCTTATTACCCAGAAGGCCTTATGTGCCTAGGTCTCTGTACATACTCTATGGCAATTTCAAGAACAGTAAAACATGTGTGTCAATGTGACATCAAATCACAAAAGGCTCCAGATGAAATTTGGGTTTGTTTGAAGGGTGTGGTCCCAAAAAAGTTCAAGTAGGGTGTGATCAAGCTTTATCATAGCACAGTGTGCTGTTGGAAAATCTCCTTAAGATAGGCCCTGCGGTACAGTGTAGACGGGGCATAACAAATTAGTCACTAAGGTACTGGTGCAAGCACTTTTAGCGATTTGTTCTTATTAGCTAAATGATTTCTCTCAAAACATTTCTTTGGTGGGCAGCCAGCCAATTTCTTTGCGTACTGGTTTAAAGACTACCCGTAAAGAGTTTGGTAGCTCTAGTGAAGTAGTACTGTATTGTACGATGAGTGATAGATGATCTCAAGGAAAGGCAAACCAGCTTGGGTGCTTGAATACGTAGTATTGTATGTTGCTCTTCTGCAGTTTCGAAGGAGATGATAGAATTGAACACCATAGCATTTCATAGTTTCAATATTGCTCTGAATAGATTTGCTGAGTTGCAAATAAGGAAAGCGAAGGAAATTAACGGGGAGGGGAATTTAATGCTCTTGTAGCACTAGCTGATCCAGAGTGGGAAGTTGGAAGGCCATGGCCCCCAAGCGGCAAGATTTCAGGATGCAAGACTTAGCCCAAAAGGGAATTCAGACATCTACACTTATCAGTTATAGCTGTAATAGCATAGATAGTACAAAAAGTTGTATACAAGCGAAGTCAGCTATGTCGAATTAGGTTTTCTATCCGTAAAGTCAATTGCAAAATATCGTAGGGTTACTGCATACAAACACTACGAAAACGACAAAATATCGTACGGTTGCTGCTCTAAAATTATGGAATGATATGCCTTTTGATATACGAGAGGCCTCAACTTTCAAATGCTTTAAAAAGAATTTAAAAGCACATCTATTGGCTGATCAAAAATAATGACTGAAAACACGACCCCCTGGAAGCGCAGCAGTATTGGTATTACTCGCCATTATGCCTGTTAATTTTTTTCCTTAATATATTATTTAAAGTGTATATATGCATATGTAATATTTTAGTCGCTGAAGGGCTATTTTTTCGTGTATAAATAATCGATTACATTACATTACAAGCACTACGAAAACGGTACTACGAGGAGCAAAATATACACAACCAAATTTATACGAAAACAATATCCTATTGTCAGTATCTCGACGATCCGAATGAACTCTTCTGGATTCATTGATGTTGAATTTATTGCCAGTTTGGTTTTGCAAGAGGTTTTACCGATTTGATTTGAAAGAGGACAGTCACAGTTACATCATCATCAAATAGAAGGTGGAGGGCTGGGAAGTCAGTAAAAGTAATATCTTTGGAACATTTGTTTCATTGGGTGGCAAAAGTTTGAGTGGGGACGGAGGCCCCAGCCCCCCAGTATTGCGGTGCTTGATTCAACTCTCATGGCCCATTCTCTTAATGTTTGCCACTGTTCAATGGGGATTTGTAGACAAAAGAGAGTAAAAACTCAGTATGGTCGATGTTTTGTGGAACCCTGCCACGAACTATCAATCTTTCTGTGTCGCTCATAGCCAGCTTAGTAGACTGGGAGATGCATTAAGCCTAAATAAAAGACATGGTCTTAGAAATTTTCGTTCTCCTTTCCTCTCCATGGCAAGGTCTTAGCTAACTGTATAACAGGGATATATCTTCCGTCTTTTGCTAACAGTAAGAGGGACATGTCTAGAGCATTGACTTCTCTAAAGCAACCATGGTAATTCTGCAACACAAAGCGAAGCCTAAAGGAATTTTATGCTAGCCACGCCCATTTTGAGGCTGGTTTATGCTCGTGCCCAAATTGCCTTCCCTTATGCCAATTTCTAGATCAACCCCTGTCTTGGAGTGAGCTATTTGTTCGTGGAACTTGGAATTTGTTTCTCAGAAATAGTTCCTTTCAATTATCTTGTTTCCTCTTCTTCCTACATAGAAATATCAAATGGAGTATCAAAGGAGTGTAATCTAAATTTTGATCTACTCAAGTCAAAAGTCAAAGTCAAAGTCCTTTCCCGCGCCCAATGGCGCATAGGGCGGCACCTATCTCCGTTTCTATAGCCCGAGGCCACGCGTCTGCAAATGCAGTGAAATCTACAGCGGGGACTGGTCCACTGGTAGCTCCGCGAGTTTAACTTTCCCAGTCCATTCTCATATGTCGAGCGCCAGACTAGAAGGCAGTGAGTACCATTTTAAAAGTCTTTGGTATGACTCGGCCGGGGCTCGAACCCACGACCTACCGGCTGTAAGGCAGACGCTCTACCACTGTGCCATCACCCCGGTACGATCTACTCAAGGGGGGAGGGGGCTGAAATTAGAAAAGTTAGAAAATTGCCCATCATGAATAAAATTTGTAAGTATATGTTATATACTATATTTTACTGAAGATAATAAACGAAAAAACTATCCAAACAAACAAAACAGATATGTAGATGTATGAAAAAGTGTCATTGTTCTATCATTATCACGACAGCTCTTGGGTTTCTGTGAGTTGGACAACCAAAACACGTTCTTTCTCGCAATTTTTCAAGGGGGCTCAGCCCCCACGTAACATTACCCAGAGGTGGCTCGAGCTCCCACGTAGCCTGCGCCTATTGGCATACACGTTTTTTTATAAGAAAACCGTAATTTTGCCTGAGCCTCAATTTTCTTAACTTTTCCCGAAATTGAGCCTGAGATTTTCTAAAATTTTTCTTAACTTTTACTGAAATAAACTGGCTAGAATGGTTTCCACTTTCGTTATTAATATTGTATACTTGCATTTGAATTCCATCTTTAACATTCTGAATGCAATAACAACGAAATATCAAGTTTTGGCCAATAAAAGCACCAAATTTTGGAAATTGAGCCTCATGATATTCTTAAGATTTTGTTAAGATTTTGACGATTTGAGCCTCATTTACTTATAAACTTTTTTCTTAGAAAAAAATACGTGAACTAGTAACATCATGTGCTTGAGAAAATGTCCGAAATTAGACTTTAACGTAAATTACTATCGGTTTCATAGTCCTTGCTGTTAACAATGAGATATAGAACGGTGGCATTTGGTTGCTACAGAGAGTCCTACATGGTTCCTACAAGATGAAGTAGTCTTTCAATCCTAGGGAGTTTATAAATGGAAATAGTTTGATCGTCATGTTAGCTACTTTCATATTTATGATAGTGAAAGTATTATTGCGTGGTTTGGTAGTACTGAGTGATTGAGTTTCAGCTTCCTTTCTTTACTTCCTTTATGTTTTGCTTCCGCAAAGTGGTTGTTAGTGTACGTCTGCACGTGTTTTAAGAACCGGTTTATAAGCAACGTAGTGATAGATACCCGGAAATGTAGGAAACTTTTAGAAATATGAAGAAAAACCTAAAAAAGCTTAAGGCAAATACACTCTTTTTTGAAAGAACAATTTTTTGAGAACACGAGCCTGAAATTTGGTGGAAATTAGGAACAAATTAAGAACAAGGCTGAGCCTGAAACCTTGCCGTAAAATGTAGTTTTGGAAAACAATGCAAAAGCTTTCCACTAGCAAATGCACAATGAAGGTCCTTTCCTTGTTAATCTGATGGGAATTGACGGCCTCTACGCGTTTCTTCTTTGATTTCCACAACTTCTAGCTAAACTAGATACTGTGCTAAAATTGTCTATTTATAATTGTTTATAAACTTTTTTCACTAAAAAAACATTAGCATACGAGAGGGATCATCTTGCTTGTAACATTTGGCTTTCAATCAATTAAACTGTGTCTTTCTTAATGTGGACTATAAACAAGCAGATTCAAAAGAAATTGGAAGCCGTAGAAATGTGGTTTCTCTGCAGAATGCTTCGAATTGCGTGGACGGCAAAGAAAACAAATTAAGAGGTTTTGAAGGAGACGGACACAGAGCGGTCGCTCATAAATAGGATACGGAATTTTTGGACATGTTATGAGACGGGAAAAGATGGGGTACGACATTACTACAGGAATGCTTGAAGGAAGTCGGAGTAGAGGAAGACCACGAGAGAAGATGTTGGACGGCCTGACGTCATGGTTGAAGGTGGAAAAAGTGACAGTCATGTTGAGAGCTGCCAAGGATCGAGATGTGTGGAGAGAGATGATCGCCAACGCTACGAAGCAATTCACCTGATGGATGGATGGATTTCTCCATGGTCTACACACTACTAATTTAAGAACAATTTAAGAGCAATTCAATGCAGCCTCAAAATTTGGAGAAAATTAAGAACAGCCAGCCTGAACCTCAATTTTACGGGTTCTTGTAAAAAAAAAGAGTGCAATACACTAAAGACGTTACTTATTTTCAATGTAAAGCTGAAGCAGCAATGTGGGCGTGAAGAGGTTAAGATCGTAACGCACACTGACGCACAGTGATGTGCCGAGACACCTTCTTTTGGGGGAGGGGGCGTTTTGACCAACTGACCAACTATTCTTACAAAAAAGGTCACAGAAAAAATACTGTTGCCAACTCTCTCTTGCAGCATGGCTACCTTTTGACCAACTTTCTTGTAAATTTGAAAATATTGGAGGGGGCGTGATGCCCACGCCGCCTGTCGGCACATCGCTGCTGACGCATTTTATTTGTTTTATTACTAATAGTTTGCTATGTCCACGTTTTGTTTACACTTTCATTGCAGTTTAGTTCGTTAAGTTAAGAAACATTTAAGACGCTTTTAGAATTAGAATATGACCAAAAGTTAAGAAGCTTTTACTACTAGGCTTTGAGCCAGGTTTCTTGTTAAAAAGGCCGTGTTGTAGTTGCTTGCAGGTGACCATTGCATGTGCAGAATATGTCAGTAATGTAGTATTTCATACGTGACAGGGGTGGCGCCAGGAATTTTCCGACGGGGGCTAACTCTTCCGACGAGGAGGCTAACATACAGTTTTCAGGGTACTATAAATGCCAAAAATCTCCGAGAAAATCGTTTCTCGCCTTCCGACAGGGGGCTATGGCCCTTTTTAGCCCTCCCCTGGCGCCACCCTTGATACATAGAACTAGTATCTTTCCTGTTTGTTTTCTATTGCATTTTGTTGTTGCAATAATGTGTTTTTAGATGTATGCTGGCCGTAAATAGTGCAAAAGTGCTAGAAACAAGCCAACGGTTGAATATGAAATGAAATGAGCAAGCGTATGCCCTTAAATATACACAACTGAGCACACCTATAAGTAACCAACGGTTTTATGGCAACTTAAACGGTTTAGTTGCCATAAAACCTTTGGTTTCTAAGGGTGTATGTTTGCTGCAAGCATTCCAGTATAATTTCTAGATAAGGCCAGAACTTTCTGCTAATGTTTATGACCAGTTACTCAATTTTTATGTTGTATATGCTGCCTGCTTTTAGGTAAATTGGAGAAGTATGAAATCCCGAAGCGCGCCAAGATTTGCACAGAACTGTGGACTCCAGAAAGTGAACTTGTAACTGCGGCTTTCAAGTTAAAGAGGAAGAACATATCTAATTTTTACAAAAACGATTTGAGAGCATTGTATGAGGCTTGATGTCATCTTATCACATGGCAATTTATGTAGTGGTCATTCATTTCCAAGAAGGACATGAACATTTTTCCATGAACTAGTTATTTGTCGCTGATATTAACACTATCCCCTTATAGATAGGAAAGACAAAATGTTCAATGAGCCACTACATCGGAAGTGTTAAGCTTCAAAAGTGGTCTGTCCTATTTGTAGTTGCTAGTTTACTTAGTGGCCATTCAAAAAGTACGTACTCTCAATTTCATCAATTTTTGGACCCCCCCTCCCCCCTGTACGCTTTTGTACGTTTACAGCGTACCCCTTCCCACTTGAGTGTACGTTATCACACCCTCTCATCTAAGCATTAGTTATTGTTTTTTATCTCCTTAATTTCAAAGTTTGCCGAACTTGATACATACCCGAGAACTTAAAAATTATCAAATGATTGTATAAAACTCAATGAGAATATGGTTTTGTGTGTAATCTTTAAGCGACAGTTTTATTTATTTAGGGTGCTCGCAAGTAATTATTGTTTGAAGATTACATGAACGGGTGTACGTTCGTTAAATAGACCCCCTGAACCAGGTTGACCAACAAACCCTGGAGACCCTGAAAAGCCCTGGATTTTCTTTGCCCCTGGAAAAATACCCTGGAAAACCCTGAAATTATATCCCACCCCTGGAAATTATGTTCTAAAGCAGATTTCCTTGTAAAAAATATTTGGCCTTGCAGTGCTGCTAATTTTTTGATTTGAGGTAGACTATGTCTCTTCTTTGTTAGCTGGCATGGATTCAGATGAGACCGTAGAGAGACATACTGGTGGGTTTAGGGGGGTGCGACACTCAATACTTTCCCTCCCTTCAGTAAATCGCTCAAGATTTTCATAACATCTGGCAAAATCTGCAGTGTTTTCTGGCCATTGGGTAAATTTTGCAATATTTTGTACGATTCGATAAATTCAGCAAAAGTTTGTATCCAGTGGCAGCCTGGCAGGGGGTCGGGCTCCATGACCACCTTGCAAAGCATTGTGAAGGTGCGCCTGAAGCCAATAAATAGTACTATAAATAGCCATAACTAAAAGAGGAAAGACACTAAGCACAGTTAGACAGGGAAATGGAGTTAGATGTGAAGCCATTTCATAAAGTTATACTTCCATACATTACACCCTTATAAGAATCCAGATGAGTTGTTGTGAGCCTTATTTTTGTGTCTTATGGCCACCTTAGCTTCAAGTTTTGTTTGTTCTGCTGCAACGCGTGCAGTCTTAGATTTTCTCGGTGTTTGCGTCAACAACAACATCGCTTTCCATTCATAATTCTTCACCTTCATTTGATTCAGAGATTTTAGCTAGTCTCATATGAAATCTCTTTTCTAAAAATATAAGATCGGATGTGTTTTCTTTTTTGTGTTCATCTCAGCTCAAATTATGTTGTTAAGTTGTTGTTTTCTCCTAGTTTAAAGAAAATTTTTAATTGGGGGTCATTCATCCTTTATGGTTAACGTCAATTTTTTATCGCTTTCCTACCATTTCTCCCCCTTGCATGATGCTCCATTGGCGTGCCCCCATGTGAGTTCGCAATGCCTATAACGGAACTAGATTACTTCCCTCCCCTTTTGAGGCGTTGCGTAAAGGGTCGATGATCCCATATATCCTTAGGCCGCAGGTATGAAATGGCAGAGCATACTCCCTGCCGTATCGTTTTTTAGTTTATGTTTATTTCTTTTTGTTTTCAAGAACAGTTAAAACAATGATTTGAAATTGCCACAGAGGCAGCTGTGGTACCGTGGTGCTCTTTTACTAGTCGTATTGAGTGGCCTCAGTGTTCGTAGATCGAATCCGTCCCAAGCCGTTTTCTGAGGTAGCGCACTCAGGCAAGGTGTTAACACAAATTGTGCCTCCCTCCACCCAGGGGGGCATTAATGGGTACCTGGTCTGTAGTTATAAGCGACGTGTGTGGCTGCATCCTGCTATATGCTACCAAACGATAGTGACCAGAGGTAATGTGTGAAGGCAGAATAACCTTTGGCCAGAGACCAGATCATAAACCGCTATTGTTGTAGTAAGGATGGCTGTGCAATAAAGATCAACAATAACATTTCTATCTTCGATCACAAAGCCTACTTTTCGTTGATTTTATCAATGTGCTTATTTCCCTATATACTACTTCGAGATGCTAGTGGCGACAAACCAGTAGCAGAAAGGCAATCAATTTTTAAATTGGTTTGTAAATAAATGTAGGGTCCGTGCGCAAGGGGGACCTGGGCCGTCAGCATATGAGGTAGGATGGCCAGTTTCTTTCCTCGCTGCTTTTAATTTCACTTGACTCAGACCAACATGGTCCTGGGTTCGAGGCCCAACGCAGGCTATTGGTGACGTCAGGAAGGGCATCCGGTCCTAAAATGCTCGTGCCAGAACTAAAGTCCTCTCAGAGGCACCCTCCAAGCCCCAAGTAATTGAGGAAAACGGAGGTAAACTCGAAGGAAAATCAAGTCTTTTTTCAAAGCTATGAGTCAGCATTCAATGATCATCTGGATTTATTGTCAAGGGGGGGGCTCAAAAAGAATTTTCGAAAACACTCCGCTTAGAATCGTGCAAAGTTACTCAGCTTGACTTCTGGATGAGTATATAAGCCTGAGGCAAAGTGGGAAAATTTAAGAAATATTTTTTAGCAACATAGCGTTCAAGGGGTGGGGGCGAGGGCCCCTTCAAAACATAATTATGCTAGCCACAACTAGAACCGAAATCGGTCTAAGAAGTCTGTTGCCTTAAGCTTCACATTGTACATAGTTGAAAGCATGAACAACATTCATCTTAACTTGTAGAAGATGCTTGATCAGGCTTTTAGAGCATT
>OLMO02000231.1:15056416-15070675 GCA_900291935.2 Cassiopea xamachana | reverse complement strand
CTTCATGCTGCTTCACTGAGTATCATCCACGTGTTAGTTGATTCACTGAGTATCATCTAGTATTGGTCATGCTTTATTAACAACTATCTGCCATGCTGTATTAATGAGTATCACTAATTCTGTAGTAATGAGCATCTGTCATGATATGGTAGTGAGTGTTGTATCAATGGGTATCCATCATGCTTTCTTTGCAAGATCTGTCGTGCTGCAGCATAGAGTAATGGTCACACTGTATTACTCAGTATCAAACATGGTGTAGAAATGATTACCAGTAACGCTGCTTTGCTGATAACCAGTCACGGTTTATCAATGTCTATCAGTCATTCTGTATTAACAAGCTTCATTGTGCTGTAGCAATCAGTATCAGTCATGCTCTATTAATTATTATCAAGCATGCTATACAATGAGGATCAATCATTCTGTATCATTGAGTATCACTCATGCTGTATCATTGAGTATCACTTATGCTGTATTATCGATTATCAATCATGCTGTATAAATCATGCTGTATGAATTGTCATGCTGTATTAATGATTATGAGCCATGCTATATTAGCGAGTATCAGTCATGCTGCATTATTCAATATCAGTCATGCTGTATGTATGGTGTTCTTCATTGATGTATTTGAATCAAGGGTTAATGCAGCAGACTGATGCATTTTTTCAACTACTTACAAACTATTTACAGTTGATTGATATGAAAGATTTTCATTCTGACATCATCTCATTTTTATATTGTTAATTATTGTATTCATAAGTATGACTAATTAAGCTTTCTATGATTGGCTATAGCTTGATAATTTAGTGCAATGCAAAGAAATTATGAACTTCTTTGAAATGAGATTGGTCGAGGGAGGGGGTTAATCTTGTAAAGTGACAATTTCTGTGTCCAAAGGGCTTCTGATGTATCTGTTGGCCCTATTCCTTTTTCACAGGTTGAACTCCGTAAGAAAGCAGCAAAATTGAAATTGAAAATGATTCGAAATGGAGTACCCTTCACAGTCGGCAATTTCGATGAAAGCACTGGAGAGCCTCTTTTAAGTATTCTTGAGTCAAAGATATATCTGAAAACGGGCGATCGCTTGTCGATTGTTACAGGTAATAATACGGCTGTTTTTATGAGGAAGGACACTTCCCATTTTCAGCTGAAGCAGATTCTTTAGCTTTAAAAATGTTGATGGCAATGTATAAAGATAAGATAGGTTATGGAGAGCAATATTGGAAGCCTGCAGTACGGTACGTATGGCCTAGGTTCTGTTCCGTAGTTACGTTCCATATTTTGGTAATCAACTTTCAACTGTAGGAGCAGAAAAAGTTGTCTATAATTTTGAGTGGAAATTATATAACATACTAAAGGATCCGCATGCCAAATTTCCTTCAAATCCATCAAAATTGGTACAGATTAATGCAAATCAGTCCAGATCAATCCAAGTCAATCCAGACCTAACGTACACAATTTATCCAAGGAATCCAAGCCCCTGTAACTCGTATGTTGTTTTTTGTTCTTTCTTCTTTGCTTTTTGTATGTAAATAGATATTTGTATGCGTATTACGATTTTTAGTTAGAGCAGCAACACACTGTGGTGGCATTTCGAACTAAACTTGATGCCTGCATCTTCTAAGTCAATGTGCGAATGTTACGATAAAAGTGCGAATTTTACGGTAAAAGTGCGAATTTTACGATGAAGTGAAAAGTCAGGAAAATGAATTGAACAATAAAGGGGCATCAACATTCTGCTGACCCACAGTGCATTCAATGTACTTAGTCCCGAAGATCTTCGGCGTGGACTAGGCTCTATTTTCAGCGTACAGCGTGCATAATGATAGGAATGTATTTCAGTGGGGGCTTCTTTCTGTATTAGTTTGGGTTGGTGCTGCACAGATACAGTTCTCGGCGTACTAAGTATATTTCCTAGCGTACCTTCAGCGTGCGGTTGTATGGAAGGCGCCCTGGCTGCTGACTCGTGTGCTTGGAACAATATTAGCACCATGTACTTCCTTAGAAGTATTGCATTATTTTCCACCAAAATAGTATTCTGAAGATCTCCAACTTCTATCAGGTAGTGGGGTAGTGACACTGTCACAGCTCTAACCCCTGGAAGAAGTAGGTTTAGATTAGGAAGATAATAACAGAATCATGGATAAAGGTACATCTTAGGAAAAAGCAGATGTCCATACAGAAATGAATGGCAGCAGAGAATTAGACTCTCATGGATTCGGAGAATTTAGAGGACTTTCTAAGAAATGCATAGCTAAGTAAAGTGCAATGATAAAGAAGAATTGATATTGAAAAAGTGCATTCATGCCAGTGGCAGGCAGTTTTTCAAGAAAAGTCAATGGGACGACGGTGCTGAGTTTGCCGAGCATTTTGGAGGTGGAGTTGGATTTAAATGTTTATTGGCAGCCATTTAGGGAGATGATTGCAGAATCAACGACAGAATGCTTCCTAGGAAAAAGCAGAAGTCCACACCGAAAGTAATTACAGCAGAAATTGAATCTCATGAATTCAAGGAAGTCAGAGAAATTTCCAAGAATGCAAAACTCAGTAAAGTACAAAGATCAATATCCATTGATACGTAAGAAGAGCGTTTATACCAGTGGCTGTTTTTCATGAATAATCTGGAGGAGGGGAGGTAACGGTACTGAATT
The DNA here is from genome assembly GCA_900291935.2 of Cassiopea xamachana. Taxonomy (NCBI): domain Eukaryota; kingdom Metazoa; phylum Cnidaria; class Scyphozoa; order Rhizostomeae; family Cassiopeidae; genus Cassiopea; species Cassiopea xamachana. Next base: position 15,068,027 of record OLMO02000231.1, on the reverse strand, counting down.
TGTGGAGTATTTTAAAACTGAGAATTTTTTCGTGTACACATTTGTTTGTTTTGCTTAGATAGCCTTTATAAGACAATTTAGGCCCAAGCAAAAAATTGCTCTTCTCATGAAAAAGGCATGTAATGAGTCTTTGGGGAATTAATTTTGCCGATAATTCACTGACTGCATGCCCCCATTCCCCGAATAACCGGCACTGATTCATGCAAAGAAAGGAAGAATGACTTAATGCGAGACATGAAGGGATAGAGGGGCTATCCGCACGAAAAGCACAAGGGTTACCAAAGCTTAAGAAGTGTAATTAAAATTGATGTATCAAGGAAATGATGGTATTATTTACTGTAGCAAAAGAGGGAGTACGTACTAGATGAGGAGAGTTTATAAGAGAGTTAGTTGATATTGAAGATGGAGGGGTACTAAAGGAAACTTGAAAAAGAGAGGAAAGGTCACTAGTCCTACAAAGTGAATTCAAGGATGCCATTATGGAAATGAAACGAAGGAAAGCTACGAGGGTCGATAAAATATCAGTTGAAGTGATCACTGGCTGGACTGCATAAGGCTGGCTGAGTGACCCTTCGTAGGTCCACTCTCCCTTGGGGCCACAATAAAGGTTGGCCCACACGGTATTGTCGAAAACTATAGGTGAGAAGTTTGGCCATCATTATTATCATCAGTCTTATTTGCTGTTTACAAATTTTTATTGTCACCAAGTGTGTTGTTACATTGTATATAAAAACGATCAGAATCACCGAGTTTGTCGTGTAGAGAGGTAAATTTGATAGTAAAAAGCTTATTTTCGACACTATTATAACTATACATTTTGTGTTACGTATCGAAAGTTATATTAGAAGGATTTTGTACTCAATTTTTAACACGGTAGTGATGATGTAATACCAGCAATTCTGTGCTTGTGTTTGCATTTTTAGCCGCTATCACCAATGTAGCCCTATTTAGCTCGCCGAGAGGCTTAAGTTCCCTTTTCTAGTGATACGGAGTTAGGACAGAGAAGACCTAGGATATAAGAAACTTTTTTAGATAGATCGCTGATTTTAGAGGAGACTATCACAGAAGGGGCTTGTTACAAAGCCTGCTTTTTATATAGGTGGTATCTTTTGAAGTCCATTTCTAGAGATTGTACGATATTTTACTAAGTATCATAGCATGCCTATTATATATTTACTGAAGAAGTTTTGATATAAATGTTTATAGTAGTCAAGCAGTAAATGCAGATAGTGTATATATATTTTTTGATTGTATGTACCTTAGTGCGAACAGGGCTGTCCCTATTTTCAATGTTGGGCGTATTAGATCCTCCCTTAGAAAAGGTTCAATCGGCAAAGCGATACAAGGTGCTACGTCAGTCAGCAAATCTTTTCTCGTTAGTTCCTAATTGATTGAAAATGTATTGTCTGTCTATTTATTTATTTATTTATTTATTTATTGGGGTATGTTTAATACAGGTACATTGTATCAGGTTGGAAGCTGCGTTTTAATACAAGGCCTGTCTAATAAAATGAAATCTGAACTTCTTGACAAAAGCTGTTGCATCTGTGTTCCAAAATTCATCTCAAGATTTTGGCAAAAGCTATTAAAAACTCAACACAAGCAATGAAGAAAGCAAAAGTGAAAGATTTGTTAACTAGATGAATAGGGTTTTATGCCTCAAATTGCATGGCTTGCGAGCGTGGTTGTGATTTCAGCTCCAGTCAGCAAACCGGATTTGTTACACTCTCCTTCTGAAAGTCACTAGGGATGGCCCTGAAAGAAAGCGTGTTTTTATTGCTTAATAGAATGCTAGTTTGCTGTAAATGTAGATTAATTATTTATGTACATACGTGATAAGCTTGAAATGTATTGATTAAATAGCCAATGCTAAAGGTTTATGGCTCGCGTTAGCGATGACTGGCCATTTAATGAAAATATTGGAGAGCTACAGGCAACGAAGAATGAAAAGGTCTCTATCTCATCTGCCGATGGCTTATGTTTTCACAATTTCACGTCTCTGGCATTGGTCTAGTAATTCCTCTCATTGACACGTCAAATAGAGCAAAATTTAACGATTTAGGCCCAATAGTCTTCGATTTTTTTAGCCTTTCTTCGATAACAACAACGAAAATGTCTTTCTTTATATTCATCCTTAATACTTTTGGAATCAAGGGGCCGACCGACAATGCAAGCAGTGCTTGGCTAAAAATGAAATGAGACCGACTTATGAGTGCTTATTAATGCTCTGAGGTGCCAAATAAGCGTTCTCACTTCCATTCTTTGTTAGTACTATTTACGTCCAATTTTCATGGCAAAACAGCGTACTTCTGTATATTGTTAGTATCATGCTTTATGACAACCTATGTTTGTTCTTTCCATCCATGTATGATCATTCAAAGCCTTTATCAAATTCCGACCGCCCCCCCGTTTATTAAATTTTGGAATTTTTTCTGACCTCATCTGTTTATCAGGAGCCCCTCGTTTATTTGGCACTTGAGCGTATGAAAAGTTCATTGTTTTTGGTTCGCTACTGCATTGAGTTATAATGGAAAATACTAGGGACATTTATTTGCCAATAAGCTTTTAATGCCCTTCAAGAGATCGTTCCACGAAAGATGAAGGCAAAACACAAATTTTTTAAGTACAAGAAAGTCGGTGATCATGATTATTCATCCATGTTCACAGTCATTGAAATGGATACATAATCTGTAATTCATAAGTCAGCAAGAGAGGGAATGAATTGAGTTACTAAGAAAGACAGAAACATGCCCGTACTATTGCAGGGGCGTCGAAACGATTCTTTAAGTGGGGGGGGCCTAATTAATCGAATTCACAGGGGTCACGGATAAGCTCGGAATTCTGCTTATTTGTGTTGTCTAGAGTATCACATTTTAAAGTTTTTTAAATATTAGCACGTAGAAACTGGTTTTTTGTGGTGCCTTGTTCTAAAAAAAATGTGTTGAATAATAAAAGTTCAAAATCCTATTTCAATACACCTTTCACCATATAACTTCTGAAAAGTAGCATGTTTTATAACACAGGATTCTAGTATTTTATTATTAGTTAGACCCTGTCTTGTGAAAAAGGAATCAGTTTGCGTTTTCAATATATTTTAAGCTGTTTCTTTGATACTGCACTGCAAAAAAATGGGGGGGCCAGTGCCCCCCGGCCCCCCGGTTTCGACGCCCCTGTATTGCTCTTTAGACATGCCAGCCTGCTAGCGCCATAGACCTGTAAATTTTTAGATTCACATATCTTTTACCATAAAGAAGATCTTGTATAATTGTAGTGTAGAATCGTTTTTAAGTCGGACCGTTTCTGTAGTATTCTAAGCTTAGAGGAAAATGCTGTATATATGAAGACAAATTGAACAAACCCTGCTAATTTACCTCTTGCTAATTTCTACGACGGTGTGAACAGGCAAATGCAGACATGTCTTGTCTTTCCAAGGCAAATCTGCAGACCACAGTGGGGGTGGGAGTGCCCGCGGTCAGCGGGCACCCTTTTATACTGTATGATAAGTTCATGTGGCTGTTGAAATATTCCGTCTTGATGCAGGGGCGTTGTGGCTCCAAAATTTGGGCTGGGTCATTCTTATGACTTGCGGGCCCATTCACCGTCGGACATCCTTTTCTCAGTCTAGCCAGTAGAACATTGAATTAGGGTGCCCGATATGCATTCCATTTAAGATATATGCCGGAGATTCAGTTATTGACTTCCTTTTCGTGCTAAGGGAATTTTAAATAACAACAATTAGAATAGGAACACTGTCAGCATTGGGGAACGACGGAGCAAAAAGGAAGTAATTTTTTTATAATGAAAAACATCCTCTGCTGCAGTCATGGTGAGTTGGATAACTAGAACATAAGTATTGGGGGGGGGGGCTGTAGCCTTGGAAAAGCTTGACAAGCATGTGGGAACAGAGGGAAAGAAACTTGGGGCATGGGGGGCTGGCCCCAGAAAAGTTTTGAGGTAATTCCCTCTAAAACACAAGAAGACGCCCTTTTACGAAATAAGATATATAGTTCCATTATGGTCTTTATGCTGAGTAGAAAAAATTCGTTGAACTTCGAAAACTTAGAACGAGAAAGAAAGAAGCTATGCTAACATTTTTTGTTTGCTGTTGTACGTCAACGCTAAAAGCAAAACAATCATAGAAGGGGACGCCGGAAAGGGGGCAGAGGAGAGCACGGGGATCAAAAGTGCCCTTTTGGAACTTCAAAAGCGTGCTTTTCAACCGCTTTTCAACCTTTAGTATCATACAAAGTACATCAAAAAGCTATTGTAGTAGGCAAGGTTTGATTGGAAAAGAGAAAGCCCCTGCCAAAGGATATGACGACAATGTCCCTAAGAGGTACCTTCGGAGCTATTAGGTTCTCGTCTCGCATTTCTTACCAATGGTAGTCTGTACCCTTTTGCTCATGCTGCTCCCCTTACCCCACTGCCCTTCGGGTTTACTTGATCTTAAACTAGTATGCCGCAGAAAAGGCATAGCTTTCGCCAGATATTTCATATAGAACTGGTAAATCATAACACCAAATAAATAGTAAGGAACAAGGAAGCGATATATTCGTAATTTTAAAGCAATTTGCTTGTTTGCAAAGCATGGAAATGGATTCTGCGTTCATAACACTAGAATTCTCTTCTACGTTCTCTTCATATGTGAGAGGGGCCCCCCGGAAAATCTTCCGGTGTCTCGCCTAGCCACATCGTTCCTCTCTTGAAGAGGAGAAAAACCAATACCCATTAACTATTGGTTTTTCTCCTCATTTACAATCAGATAGTGTTTATCTGTATTTTATGTCATGCAGACGAAACTTCAAAAACTACATGCTCTCCATGACGTGCTTTTATTCTTTGCCAGTATGTAAGGGACTTAAGACCTTAGTGTATTGGCATAAGTTTAATCTACTGTCCACATTTTCTCTTCGTTAAGTATGCCTATTGTACCAAAATCAGTCATATGCTTCATTTAGTTTATTTCACGACACATACGAATGGTTTCAGGGAGAATCACCAATAAAGTTTTGTACAGCTAACGTATCTTTTACTAGCAATTGAACTGCTAGCAGCAAGGAGGGCCACAGCTGGTACTTGCCTCCCAGCTTCTCTGCCCAACGGGACCCTAACTTTCGATTTCTCAACACTAGTGAAGATGTGAAGGTATTGCAGTTGTGTACATCTGTCTTAATTTTTGCTTACCAAGTGAAGATACGAACGAATTGAAGCAATGAAAGTCTCATGGTGTGGTTATGTTGCAAGTGTAGTGGACAGAGCTAGAAAAGTGCTTGAGTATCCTTCTGCTGTGAAAATTTAGCAAGTGTGATCAACTGGAAGGAGGGCATAATCAACTATGAGAGCATAATTTGCCAACATGGCCATCTCAGCAAGTAATGCGGTAAGCATAGTTTTACTGTGAAAGGGATTGTGCCAGGTACTCTCAGGTGCCAAATAAACTTCTCCCCCGCTTATTAATTTTTCGATTTTTCCAACACCCCGGACCTTACTAGGACTCCCGTTTATTAGTTTTAAGGAAATTGACTTTCTTTACAAACCCCTCATTCATTTCCATTCTTTTTAGCACTATTTACGCCCGATTTTCACGGCAAAATAGCGTACTGCTGTATATATTTTAGTTATATGACACCCTGTTTTTTGTTCTTTTCGTCCTTGTATAATCATTTAAAGCTTTTTCTCAAATTCCGACCTCCCCCATTTATTAAATGTCGGATTTTTCCCACCCCCTTGTCTATTAGGACCCCCGTTTATTTGGCACTTGAGAGTAACTGTTTTGTGCCGGGCCTAGTATACGCTTTTTTATAAGAAACAAATTCTCTTGCATCAGTTCTTAAATTTAAAGGCTTCCAATGATAATGAAAGCCCATAGTAGACACGTGTAATGCAAGAAAAAGGATGCTTGGCTTTCGTGGGGCATGTAATGGATTTTAATTCTATTTTCTTGCTAGTTTGATCTTGCATTAGCATGATATTAGAAGGTGCTTTCCTGCGATGAGAAAGACGAATGGCTTCGCACAGTTACTTCTGCGCATGCGGCAACGATTTGCGAGGGAGAAAAACGTAGGAAAAACAGCAAAGAAGAGAATGTGGATACCCACTGTTTTTTTCTAATGGAAATGCTGAACAACATAGTTAATATTTGCGGTGTTATGAGAAGTGAGGTATAATAGGCTATTTAAATGCAGTTTTTTCCGTTTTCGCCTTCTTGGTTGCAGAACATGACCTTAGCCAAGAGTTGTTTTGTGCTGTTACACGGCAAGATATGCGAAAACAGCTCATTATTGGATCAGATTACAACTGAAAATGTTATGGCGCGTGCTCACTAGGAGAGAAATAGCGAAGCGAACAGATACCTGAGAAATAATGTGTTCGCTCCTGTTCGCTGTTGCTCTGACTTCATGTTTCAATTGTTCGCTTCCAAGGCCGTAATTTCCACAAAAACTTTGAGGGGGCTAATTTCTAGCGTAATTTAGTGGGCTTTGGCTATCGCCTAAAACAGCTGGGGGTCTGGGGGTGCTGAAAGCCACCCAGCGGGTCCAGGGCAGAGCCCTGGCAGGGGTCCAGGGGGCGGAGCCCCCGGAAGCTCCAGAGATTTTGCCATCTCTGAGGCCTTAAAATGACTTAAGATCACGAAAGCTCTCTTTCTGCACGGTAATAGAAAAACACCAGAAATAATTACTGTATAGCCTTTGTCTGCAAGTGCACAGGTATGGCAAATCACAGAATCACTATCTTCCCGGTAATGCAAAAACGTAAATTGATCAAACCATTTGGGGTTGAACGGTCGCTTCTGCTTCCCAGTGTCTCTCATAGGAAACTTTATTGATCTTGGTTGGTGTGGTTTTTCCGGAAAATCACAAGTAGATGAGGAGCTCTTTCCAGAATCTGCAGACGCCTTTTTGAAAAATGATCTGCTTTCTTTCTCCGCTTATATTTTGTAGACGGAGAAGTCCAATTTGAGTTTTCTTTGTATGATGATTCAATTCGAGACTCGGATTCGAAATTGAGATTCCAAATGAGTAATTTTAATAAAAATTTTAATAAAAAGTTTCTGTTGTGAATTGAAATGTACATTTTTTTATAGCTTTAAAGTGTCTAAAAATACAATGCCGTTATTAAAACAATTTCTGCAATATAGAAAAAGTCTGGCCTAAGTGTGACCAAATTAAAAAGAAAACGTTTAGGATTTGAAGTGAATATACTGTAGTGCTCCCCCCTAGTAATCTACAATGTCATTATTGATGTTGATGCATTCTCTGACCTTCTAAACGCAGTATAATTTACATAAAAACTTTTGTATCATCAAAATTATTGGGGGGCTTCAGCCCCCCTAGCCCCCCCAGAAATTACGTCCATGGCTTCGCTTTTCGCTCATAGTTTGCCCGCAGCCTTACGTGTAGCCCGTCCTTCATTATTGTTTTCGATGGTAAGAATGAAAATCTTATTACATGCATCCATCTGTGTACTCGCAGTAGTTCCCGCATTCACTCAATTCAAGGCCTATAAGCCGCTTACAAAACCATGCAGAGACAGAGACCCTGCTACGTGAAGCTGGTAAGCCGTTCGAAGAATGTAAAAACCAAACTAGTGCTTCCACCTTTAAGGAAATTTCCTTATTGTAAGGAACGTTGACTTCCATAAGGAAATTGTTATGGAAATACACGTTTTTGTTTATAAGAAACCACTTGATAAGCAACCAAGTACTAGACAGCCTAAAATTTAAGAAACTGTTAGAACAGGGGCCGCGCATTGACTTGTAAAATGGGGGGCTACGCCAAAGTTGCGTCAGTTTTGGATTTAGGGTATACATTTTCCATACTAAAAACACCATTTACCAGAAAAAGTGTGCAGTCCCTTTAGAACAACAAGGAAAGGGCTAAGAAACTTTAGAAAAAAAGCACAGTGAAAGCGTTCCCTTGTTCAACGTAATGCTGTACCAAAACAATGCGAATATGACATTGCTTCAGAATGTAACTCGTACTGACACATTTTGTTTGTTATGGGCAAATAGTCTGCTACATTTACCTTCTGCGTACGCTGTCACAGCAATTTAGTTCGCTAAGCTAAGAAACTTTTAGAGCTAAAATGAGGCCAACAATTAAGAAACTTTTAGTACTAGGCCTTGAGCTAGGTTTCTTATAAAAAAAACCTGTAAATTTTCTAAGAAGTTTTTGAGGAAGTTGAAACTTTTATCTTTTGATACTCTTGATGCTTTTGATGGCATTATGATATACTTTGAGACTGTGACAATAAGGGGATGCTAGTCCTTGATAGTAGGTACCAAGGAGAAGACAATGCTACCCTGAAAAGGATCCTTGAAAGAACACATTTGTCAAATACTGAGGTCTGGGAACTTATGGCTCTAATAGCCTGGAGACTATTTTATTGTTCTGACATTTATATAGCATTGTACATATCAAAACCAGTGCTGTTCGGTTCACGTTTTACGAATTCTATACACGTTCACGTTTTACGCTTAACCTACGTTTACGTTATCAATCGTCATATTTGTAAATAATTATATATGGTATCAAGTTTTATATATATTTATCTACGTGGCTACTTTCTGGACTTCACAATATTGTTTTGTTGGCCAGTCCATTTCAACCTTACACGTGGAAGGGGGATCGTACTAGAGAGATCCTATAGGTCATGCTCCTCTTTTGGAAGGAGAAGCGCTGTTTTTTCACAACTATTTTAGCAGTTCTAGTACCCTAATAAGTATATCTGTGCACCCCCCAACAGAACAGCTTTCCTCTAATTGCCTATAATTAAGCCTTTCTTTAGGCATTTATAGCTTTTATCAATATCTTCCATTAATTGACGAAAATTGTATTCGAACATCTTCTCTCAGCTAATCCTAAACGCGCGCCATCTCTGGCATCTTGTAAGTCATACTGTAAAACAGGTCGTGTTTTAGAGGTTTAAGAAAAATCAATAATGAATATCAAAAATAACAATGAACAACAACAATGCACATTAATAACAAATAAATACAGATACATATACATATAAATGTTCTAACTCGAAAAGTTCAATCAGTCCAATGACGGCTTTCACAGCAACGGTAAATGACAACGGTAACGAGAACTTTCACGTCTTCAAACAATAAACGTAGCGGCGACTTTTATCATACGGTAACGACAACTGCAAACGACTTCAGCTCACTGGCTTCCACACGGCAACTTACACGATTGTACTCAAACTCACGGCGACCACAGTTCACGGCAACTTGACACACGACTAAGTTTACAAACATTTACAAGTGCTGATATCACATAAACAAAACACTGACAATATAAATTACCTGTCAACAGAGACCTGATGAGAACACCATGAATTGTGCTCCACTACAAAAGACAGGAATCGACAACAATGAATAATACTATACTAATTACTTAATTACGAAACAAAAGACGAAACTATGCTCTAACAATATTTGTACATAGCTATTTTATGTATCTAGTGCTATACACTTATAAATGTAGACTTTAAAATATGTACTTTGTTCTCTCTTTCATTTCGTAGGGTTTTAGCTGTTATTTTGTAAATAGACGGCCCCTTGCAAACCAGCACCGCCTTTTAAAAATTGAAATGATGATGATGATAATGGTGATGATGATGATGATGATGATGATGATGATAGATGATGATGATGATGATGATGATGATGACGATGAGGATGATGATGATGATAATAATGATGGTGGCTCGGTCATGACTTCATACCTTCCCGTTGGGTGCCGAGCGGACAGGGGAAACCCTGACAAAAGGAAGTCGAAGGGGGCCTCAGAGAAGCGATTGCCAAACCGGTATCAACCGTTTGATCTCGTGGAATGGGGATCTCAACGGAGGGACAGTCACCTTGCCAATGGCTGGGGCTCCCTAAAACTGTCGACGGCCTACAATGCGGTGCATTGTGTCACTGACCCGAGAGCTATGAGCGCTCTTTTGAAAGATAAATTGGAAACAGATGTGGAGAAAAATCCAGGGCCAGCAAGTCAAGCCCAGAGACAAGCAAGAAATGCCAGAAGAAAGAGGAGAAGAGCAAGAAGGAGAATTAATAAAATAGGAAAATTACAGAAAGAATGGGTGAAAGGAAACAAAACAATCGCAACGTGGAATGTACAGAGGGCCAATATACACGGAGGAAGGTTTGGAGAAATAGTCAAACTATNATGATGATGATGATGATGCTGATGATGATGATGATGATGATGATGATGATGATGATGACGATGAGGATGATGATGATGATAATAATGATGGTGATGATGATGATGATGATGAAGATGATGATGAAAAACAGCTCGCACAAACTACGCGCGCAGTTAGCAGCGAGCATCTGATTTACTCTATGAAAGGTCTTTCTAGACATACTAACCATGCTTGTAACCTCAGCAATACACTTTGAATATTCTATGCACATACAATCGGATTTAATGTTACAAAGTTATCTATAGCCAAGTATCATAGATTACACAAGTTGAAAGCTTCACAAAATGAAAGAATTTGTAAAATAGGAACTCCGAGAGTTCAGAGTCCATTGTATGGAGTCAGTTCCTGGAAATGAACGTCTTGTTATAAGAGGAATTTACCCACAAACAAGACAATGCACTAGGAAGTTTCAGGTGAGACACCCAGAAAAGGTTGCCAGTTTGTCCTCTTATTTGCAAAAATCGGTGATGATCGCAAAGCATGTCCGGTGCAACAGTAAAGCAGGCATCTGGCTCAAAGCAGCAGGATCAATACATTTGTATAGCATACCCCAAACAATATTTCCACTGTCACTAATGATGCACTGCGCAGTGAGTCCGCTTGATAGTCCTGCAAATATGGAACAATTCAGTATTTGTAGTCATATACTACAGTATGGAATTTTGTAGCTTGCACCTCCACACTCGCGTGGATGTCCAGTCACACTAACACTCTCCCCCCGAATTCAACACTCTCCCCCCGAATTCAACAATACACTTGTTTTTATAAATTATAAATAAATTTTATAAATTGGCTAAACCATGTGCCAACCAGCGCCCCCTGCCCTCGAAGTGATATAATTGTGCTGTCTACTCTTATAATTTTTTTCACATTCTATTTTTACATTTTCGTTTTTCTCTCAGGCTCGACCTCCTTATATCCCCAGGAATTCATGACTTGCCTCGAAATGTAACAATTGCTGGGAGCATATGCTTGTGAAAAGTAACCCTTAAGCAGTGGCAGTTTTAAGGGGGTCATGACCCCAGTCCCCCAACTTTTGGTAACCCAAAGAGAACCCAGCATTTAGGAAAAAATTTTAAGAAATTACAGGAAAACAGAAAACTACTTCAGAGCTTGAAGGCGTAATGTACATATTTTCATGATGTGAAATAATCATACCCACCCCCTTCACTGCTCCACTTTGTTACCAAAAGCTAGTCCATATTGTCCATAATTTCGATTCCACGTTCATTTAGTGCAAAACTCGTGGAATCGAATCGTGAATGTGCCTTTTCTTGAAAAGTGAATCATCCACAAGAGAAAGCAGCCCTGTATGACAGATTCATGAATCGTGTACTCTTACGTTACTAACTATTTCTCTCAAGGGCACCAATGTACAATCTTCTAAGCTTTG
>OLMO02000231.1:15001161-15025402 GCA_900291935.2 Cassiopea xamachana | reverse complement strand
TAAGGATCTACTAGCACAGGCAACGGCTTTATCCTTGGTTAATATGATAGCTATGGACAATAGATGAACCAAGCAAATGGTAAAGTATACAAAAACCTGCAGGTCTGGTCAATTTGTGCTTGAAGTGAAAAGCATAGCATTTTATGACTACCACTTCCGGCCCAAAATGGCCGCCATTTTGAAAAACTCGATTTTTTTATTGGCCCCATTTCACGTATTGATAAGCATTTAAAAATCCACATATCTGGCAAAACTCCAACCATATAGGACATTCGTTTGAGATTGCTACTGTTATCAGGCATCGAAGAAGCACACGACTGTTAATTGGCAACTTTACTTTTCATATATATACATACATACATACAGTCATAGGAATGCAACTATAAGGTTGATGTGGGCCTGCTATCCACCAAAATTCAGTTCAATTATTATTACCATTTCAATTAATGTTTTTTATCATAAAACCATCATTTTGCCAGAGCCTCAATTTTCTTAACTTTTCCTGAAATTGAGCCTTAGATTGTCTTATATTTTTCTTAACTTTTACTGAAATAAACTGGCTAGAATGGTTTCCACTTTCGTTATTAATATTGTATACTTGCATTTGAATTCCATCTTTAACATTCTGAATGCAATAACGACGAAATATCGATTTTTGGCCAATCAAAACACTAAATTTTGGAAATTGAGCCTCATGATTTTCTTAAGATTTTGTTAAGATTTTGACGATTTGAGCCTCATTTTCTTATAGACATTTTCTCATAAAAGAATGTGTATACAGTTATTACTACCATCTTTTTCGAAAAATTTCCCTACTGTCTTCAACAAAAGGCACACTATGGTAGCGTAGAGGGTCATATTTCTGCCAAATTTGATCCCCCCCCCTTAAGTGAGAATAGGGTTTAATATGTTTTAACGCATTATCATAGTGAAATCAAAAGTTCAAACTTCAGTCTTAGTTATTTTCTTGAGTTTCATTTATCTAAGTAACTTCAGTCAGAACGTCATAAAGTGAAAGACAAAAGGTTTTGGAATCTTAAAATGCTTACTTAAGGGCCTTTTTAATGACATATTAATAATTTTATTGCCTTGGAAGAAAGCAGATTATACTGAAGCCAGCCTGATTACTCTTTCATGGTTCTACACTGCTTTATTTCAAATAAAATTTCCCTTTTATTTGTTTAATGAGAATTGGGGTTATTTCAGCAATGTTGGGCTTATTTTTACCCATATATCAGGTATAACACTATCAAAGCACCCTAAATTAATTAGAAAGCATGCTGGCAGATCATTTTAACTTCAATGAGCTTTCATTTCATTCTGATATCTCAAGCCCATTGAAGTAGGTTAAAGCTAAAGTTTTCAAGATTTAGGGTTGATTTAGGACAATTTTCGGCTTCTTTGTACCAATATTCCCCGTAGATCCTCCCACCACATCCACATCGGTAGGAAATTATAGTGATATCTCAGTTTTAATTATATATCAACAGTCTTGGCTAATTGGGATCATTTTATGAGATTCTGGGCTAAATTTGGGCAGTTTTGGGCTAATTTTGGACCGATTTTACACCTTGAGATCCACCAAACATCTCCACATTGGTAGTAAAGTATTGTGACCAGTCAGTTTTAACTGTATATATCAACATTCATAGCCATTGCAGGTCTTAAGAGTCATTAAATTTTCTTGTAATGTCATACAAATATGCATATTTTTGCGGCTTGTGTTCAATTTTAAGCAAAATGCGGTTTTTCGTCGTGTAAGCCGCCAAAAATGCGTAAAATTCAATTTTCTCTTCGGATTCTGTTTAATTTTGCTAGTATCCTGAAATAACGATAGGGCCAGCCAGAATTTGAAGATAGTTACAAGTACCCTCTACCCCTAAAAACAGGCCTTTACATGATTAGCCGTCTCTACTATTCCTGAACCATCATGGCTTGGAGAGTCACATCACATTGATTCGTGGATGAGAGAATGGCTAATAATTACTTTTTTTATATAACCTCTACCATGATTTCTATATAATGAATCCCGATAGGAAATGCACATACACATGGTTATGTAGTAATACTTACCTTAATTCCGGCCTAGTTGACAAAGGCAATCGCTCATTTATTTTTGAGATTTTACATGTGCATATAGACAAGTGCATGTGCGATCGAAAGTGTCTCGGGGCAGCTACTAGTTTTCTAGACTTTTCTAGCTGCTTTTTGAGAGAGTTAACTGTCAGAGTAAGCTCAAAATGCAAGAAATAAGACTAGTCTGAGGCCCGTTTAGCGGTTCCAGGGATTAGGGGAATATGCAAAATCTATCATGGGAACGTGGCAAAAATGAAAAGGGAACAAACGGACTTTAAGCTTTCCTGGGAACATTTCCATGTACAGATTCTCGAATATTTTTGTATCTTGGCTTGTAGAGTGTTAAATTCTGTTATTGGTCTTCACTATTCAATAAAGCTAGGTTGGAGGATCAATTCTTCCATCTCGGTACAAAGATAGTTGCTGAATATTGTTTCATCCTATATTGCAAAGGGGCGTTTTCCTACGTTATAGAGGGCATGGCATTGAAAATGTTTTTCTCCAGACCTCCATTTTCCTACCGCTTCTCTTGTGTGCAGGAGAGTAAATACGACAGCAAAAGCAAAGGTCAGCATAGATTGCTCGTCTTTCCTCTCTAGGTTGGAAGACCATTTTCCCTTTTGATGGAAACACCTTTTTTCTTAAGCGCCAAACGGGGGTTTTCCGGTTTTCTAGAGGGCGTGGTTCTAATAATTTTCCTGAGAGCAAACCTCCAGACCCCCAATTCTCTTTTTGTACCTCTTCCAATGATAACTAAGGGCTAGTTTTTTGTCATGCAATAGCAAACCTTGCAAGTCTGTATGTCCATGGTTTGGATTTTTGTTACCTCAGCTTGCTCTCAAGTGCCAAATAAACGAGGGGGGGTCGAAAAAAAATCTGAAAGTTAATAAACGGGGGGTCGGAATTTGAGAAAAGGCTTTCAATGATTATACAAGGACGAAAAGAACAAAAACAGTGTGCCATATAACTAAAATCTATACAGCAGTACGCTATTTTGCCATGAAAATTGGGTGTAGCTAGTAATAACAAAGAAACAAAGTGAGGGGTTTGTAAAAAAGTCAATGTCCATAAAATCAATAAATGGGGGGTCCTAGTAAGGTCCAGGGAGGTTGGAAAAAAATCGAAAAATTAACAAGCGGGGAGGGGGACGTTTATTTGGCACCTGAGAGTACGGGCAAGGACAATAAACGCGTCTCTTGCATACACTCTACATGGAATACTTACACCTTGGTATCAGTGAATTGAGAATATTCATAGCTGACGAAGGTGATGTATCTAAACATTTATTGCTTTCTTTTAACTCTGTGCTCATTATATGGATGCAATTTTCGCAAGACAATATCCAATGCTACAGGGCAAGAACGTATGACTTCCCCACCCAACGAAAATATGGAAGTTACGCCCCTGCCTGTGTATCTACCTAGAATTCATCACGCTTTCGTCGTATCTCTTTTTGCGCATCGTTTTAGTGAACTACAATCTTAGACAAAAATTGAGCCAAACTTAAGTTTTCGCAAAAAATTTGTTACTTTCACATTTTCTCCCTCCCCCTCACTCTATGTTCACTAAATGGGATGGAGTTGTTTCCCTCTCACTCAAAATTGAAATAAGGGGGCTACATTCCTCTTTTGCTAAGTTGAAGGGGTGGATTCATTAATTCTACCTGTATTTCTGTCGTTGACTCAATATTTTGTCCAAGATTGTAGTAGGGTAGTCACTTGCTTGCAGTACAATGGGGTGGTTGCCAAAGGGCGTGTATGAATAATAAGCCTGCAAGACTCGAGGGAAAAACGGGACTTTCTCAATGGAACAGGGTAACAAACGGAAATTTAACAGGAAACAAGTGAACATGTACCCTCCCCCAAAACGACCCTCCAAACTGGTATGGGCATCAGGCCTAGTATTTTGTGCCTGCGAGTAGATCTGAGAAAAATATGCCTGCAGAAAAAATAGAATGTAATAGATAGTCACAAATGTGGATAAAAAGTTCCTGCAGAAATTTTAAATGTGGCAGTTTGTGCCTGCGAGCGGCGCTCACCGCTCTTGAAGATTAATGACCTCTGATGGGCATGTGAGGAGATGAGATTAAAACTATGCTTGAAGGAGAGTGATGGAGATGGAAGTTCCAGAACACAGGACAGGGTGGCCAAAATATAGGCAGAAAGACAAACTGAAAGAAATTATGCAGGACAAGAGTCTAACTGAACACCAAGTGTGGGATGCATTAATGGAATAGACTAGCGTGGAACAGCAACCCCGTACGAAGATGGGAAAAGCTGAAAAACAATGATATTCCTTGCAGCTTCATACTACTTTGCAGAGAGACTACTGTACAAATAGTTTTGAATAGAGGGAAAACAATTGGCACGATCGCACTGTTGGTACCTCAATTGTTTAATAAAGATAGTATTCTTACTATGTTAAAACCATTATCTTTACTAGTGTCTCATGAGCAGCAGAAAAAGTATGCACACCAAAGAAATTTAGTCAACAGGAATGCTAAGCCCTAAGACTAGAACATTTTCATTCAAAGGTTCATTGTTGCAACACTAATGATAAAATCATAGTTTTTAAAAAGCCGATGAACTACCATTACAGACATGTAGTGAAAATCAAAAAAATCAAGTGCCTATGACAAATGACTTGTTGACTTTGTAATGTCATATTTTGAATAATGATGTTTACTTGTACAATACACATGCAAAAACTTCACAAGCATTTGAATAAACATGGGCTAAATTTGTAAAGCGACATTGTCTCTATCATTGGTTCACACTATTTAAGCTTTGAAAATAAATCTCTTGAAACCTGGAAGAGAAATTTTAAAATCAGTGCTAGAAACAAGTTTATACTAGAAAAAGAATGAACAAACAGTGATAGTTGTATGAGAGAACAGAAACATACAATGCAAAGAGGCATAGCATATCGGTAAATTGCTAACTTTTGAAGATAAATATTTGAGAACTTTTGGTTACCAAAAAGTCACACTCCTGTAAGTGCTAGTAAACTATAAAGTGCCTGATAGCTGTGGGGTGAAAATATTGGGGGGCATCGGGAATAGAAGGAGTTGATAGGTGGGAGGGTCGGAATAGAAGCCTGATCGTAGAACATTCCAGAGTGCATCAAGCGTCTATACCGTAATCCTCGAATAAGCCGCCACCTAAAAATCATTTTGCAAATAAGCCCCCCCCCCACCACACGGATTATTCAAGGACAGCATAATTGCAGAGTAATATCTTAATTTAAGAAGTCCACACAGTACAATAACTCGGACTTTGCCCCTTAGCCCGTGTGATACTGCTACCTCCCAATGTTAGAGAGTTTCGATCATTAATGGCATTCAAAAGAGAACTAAAATCCTGCACAATAAAGTGTGAGTGTAGATTGTGCAAAACATTTATATCTAGGGTTCGTTTTATGGAACAATTGTTTAACTTTGTACGCGCACGCATCCACGCACGCGCAAATCAAATTGCGCATGCACTTGATCGCACTCGCAATAGGTGCTCTTGAACGTTTTCTGGTGTCATCAAATTCCGATGTTGTCATTTGGAAAGGTAATAACCTTTGGCTTATCTCCATACTTTGCACCCTAGCATGTTGGCCTCAATCATCACTTACGGAAACATCAAATATGCGAGAAAGTTTTCACCATGAGAAACTTTGAGAATATTATATTTACGGCTCGTCGAGCCTCACTTTAGATACTGTTGTTCCGTAAGGGGCTCTTGCAGTACAGTTTTAAAACAAAGAATTGAAAACTTGCAAAACAGGGCTGTAAGGATCATAACACGTAGTCCTTACAATGCACAAACTACTGAAGCAATTGAGATTACCTGGACTCAAGATAAGTAAGAAACTTTAGGCATGGTATACAACGCAATTAATAACCAAGCACCGGAATACCCATCAGTTCTGTTTAATAAAGTTTCTGCTATGACAGGCAGAACAATACGTAATGCTAATAGAAATCTAAGACCCCCGCGATTAAATACAACCCTTGGTCTAAATTGTTTTGCACACAGAGAGGCCTTGCTTTGGAATAACTTGCCGACAGAAATAAAATCTGCAAAATTGTATGATTCATTTAAAAACAAATTAAAAAAACAACAGCAAAGTTATAAGAAGAATTAGATCTCTGTCAATATTTACTTGTACTTACTTTTTCATTCTATTTCTTATTAATATTTTGTTACTTTTATTGTAAAAATACTTTTACTGTATATTTATAACATGGCCCCCTGTAAATCAGGTTCAGGCCTGAGGGGCTTTCATGTACAAATAATATATGATATATGGTATGATATATGATATGATATATGATATATGGTATGATATGATGATACAATATGATATGATACGATATGATATGATAAGATATGATATGATACGATATGATATATGATATGATGATAAATGATTCAATACGATATATGATATTCTGACTTTCAAATGCAGAGTTTATTCTGATGATGAAGAATTGCTTTTACATCTTTCGTTTAAGCTAGCTCCCTTGTTTTGAACGAATTTGTTTTTTTAGCAATGCGATTACACACGCAAAATCATTCATCCATGCCAATTACAGCATGCGCAGTATTCTGCTCATGACAAGGCCTGAATAGCTATACAGTACTACTTCTTTTGACTGCAGACTAAAAAGCAAAAAGAATCGCGACTTTCATGCTGATAACGAAGAAATCATTATTGACTAATACATTTCATGTTTGAATTTTTTTTGTAATTTTAATTATTTAATTTAGTGGAATGAGAAATTATGTTGTTTTTTTTATATCAACCTTGAAGGAAAACACCAAAGTTTGAAATAACCCCCCTCGAATAAGCCCTCCCCTCGAATAAGCCCCCAAACCAAAAGTTAATTTTTGCAAAAAAATCCCCGGGGGCTTATTTGAGGATTAACGCTACTTGTGAGAAAATATTGCTGATAGATAAATATTAATGATAGCTGAGATGTGTTCAACCTATCTGTTTGGAAGATGTTTTGAAAAACGTTCACACAGAAAACATCAAGCAAGGGGGTCCTGTTACGAGCAGCGAGCATAAAAAAATACAACAAATTACCTAGTAGGAGAACGGCAATTAGGAATATAAGATCAGGGGTGGTACAAGGAATTTTCTGACATGGGGGCTGATTCTTTTGATGAGTGGGCTAAAATACAGTTTTCATGGTACTATGAATGCAAAAAATCACAAAAAATAGTTTTTCACCTTAGGGGGCAATAGATCCCTAGCCCTCCCTTGGCACCACCCCTGTCTAAGAGTACTCTCAAGTGCAAAATAAACAGGGAGTTCTAATAAACAGGGGGGTTAGAAAAAATTCCAAAATTTAATAAACAGGAAGGTCAAAATAAATGGAAGGACAGATTTGAGAAACAGCCTTAAATGATTATAAAGTGATGGAAAGAACAAAAACAGGTTGTCAGAAAGCATAACACTACAACATTTACAGAAGCATGCTATTTTGCCTTGAAAATTGGGTGTACATAGTACTAACTAAGAAAAGAGCAGCTGTGGCCTAGTGGTGATGAACTTGACTCAGACCAATGTGGTCCTGGGTTCAAGGCCTATTGCAGGCCATTGATGACATCAGGAAAGGCATCCGGTCCTAAGTGATCATGCCAGAACTAAAGTCCTCTCAGAGGCACCCTCCAAGCCCCAAGGAATTGGGGAAAACAGAGGAAAAATCAACTAAAAAAATAGTACAAACTAAGAAAGAAGTAAAGTGAGAAATTTGTAAAAAGTCCATTTCCTTAAAATTAATTGACAGGGGGTCCTAACAAAGTCCATGGGGTTGAAAAAATCAAAAAAATTAATAAATGGGGGGGCATTTATTTGACACTTAGGAGTGCATATCAGGAAGCCAGGAGCGCCAGATTCATAGTACAGTAAACAGCCAAAAGAAGATTAATTGCATTTGAACCAAATTTGTCTATGTGGCCATATTACGGGGGTGAAAACTTTTGCAGAGTCTGAAAACCAACCAAAGCCATGTGGAAAATTCCCAGCATTGTCTAAGTGTGGTCAGTGATGGAAGACAAAGTCCAGTATTGTGCTATGAATAACATACGGCCATATACGTGTGTGGTGGCTTTCTTAATAAAGAAAAATTAGAGAAATACTTACACATTTATCCCTACATTTGATAAAATTGAGATACTCCTCTAAACATGTTTCCTCTGTTTTTGATTTACTGCTGACTCTTTCCTCACATGCATCAAATGATTTCGATAAAGGTCTGCATGTAGCAGACTTTGTACAGGATTCCCTAAGTGCATCAGCTGGATCTTCAGGATCCTCTTCATCTTCCTCATCATCATCATCATCGTCATCGTCATCATCATCACCTTCATCACAAAGAAAACTATAAACTGAAAGCAGTAATCTTCCACCACTACATAACATACCACTAGCTATTTACTTGAACTATCGAATGCCTTTCTTAGACAATATGTAAAAGCATGGAAAATACACATCATGGTTTAGTACAAAGTGTTGCATAACATGTGGAATATGTACTCTCAAACAGTAATATAAAGAGCAGCTTGAATAAGGGGATGCAAGAAGCTGGAATAAAACATGTGGCTCCTAGTATCTGTACCATCTTAAAAACAAATTTCCACAGATATTCTATATCAGTCTCAACACAAAGTTCACAGCTTAGAAAATACTTTGAGTATATCCTATAGCAGCATTTCAGGGCTCATGCATTAATAACTTCATTTCTTAACCTTCAGCTGCAGCCTCTTCATCTTCTGGGTCGGGAT
The DNA here is from genome assembly GCA_900291935.2 of Cassiopea xamachana. Lineage (NCBI taxonomy): Eukaryota > Metazoa > Cnidaria > Scyphozoa > Rhizostomeae > Cassiopeidae > Cassiopea > Cassiopea xamachana. Next base: position 15,016,544 of record OLMO02000231.1, on the reverse strand, counting down.
CTCCATTAGATCCTGATTCAGTGTCATTAGCATCATGTGCATCCTCATTATCAGTTTCTTGGATCTACAGCCAGACAATAACACTTTGTGAATGTGAACATAAAACACTTGTTGAAAACACAGTGATCAAACGAAGAAGTACAAGTTATGGCAGCAGCAAATAGGAAATGCTATGCATCATGTGGCAAAATCCAGCAGTGGCACCAGGAATTGTCTGATGGGGGCTGACTTCTGTAGGGAGCTGAAATACAGTTACCACAGTACTATAAATGCCAAAAACCTCTGAAAAAATATTTTTTTATCTTCAGACAGCTATAGCCCCATAGTCCTCCTCTCTTTAATCACTAATGAATCATTCAAAAATGGAATCTTTCCCGACAAACTAAAGCTTGCTACAGTTATTCCAATACATAAAAAGGTGATACAATCCTTACTGAATATTATAGGCCCACCTCTTTGTTATCAGTTTTTAGTAAAATCTTTGAAAAACTTATGCATCATCAGCTATATAGTTTCCTAGAACTTCATAAAAATCCTGTTTGAGATGCAATTTGGTCTTCAAAATGGACAATCAACTGACCATGCATTGATTAGGCTGACTGAAAGAGTTAAATGTACCCTTGACTCTGATAGAATTGGATATGGAATATTCTTAGATTTGCAGATGATGATTTGATAGTTAACAGTGTCAAAAGCTTTACAGCTTTTGGCACTGTTAACCTTCAAATCCTCTTGCAAAAACTTTACTACTATGTTTTAAGAGGCATTGCACTTAAATGGTTTGAATCATACCTGGCTAGCAGACATCAGTCTGTTGCTACTAATGGTTACACCTCCAACCCTGGGGAAGTAATATGTGGTGCTCCTCAAGGCTCTGTGCTTGGGCCCTTACTGTTCATAATCTATACTAATGACTTGCCTAATGTGTCTGAACATTTGTCTATTTTCTTATTAGCAGATGATACTAATATCAAGTTTGAATCTGATGACACAAAAACTTTTAATCATATAATTAATAGAGATGAAGTTGAGTTAGCAGTATGAAAAAACACACTAACATTTGGTGATATTCTGATGTAATGTCCTTTACATTCACAAAAATATCACAAATTCAAACATCAAGTAAGAAAAAGTTATTGGTTGTTGTGGAAATAAAACTTGATCATATTGAGTAACAATGTGTTTAAGTCTTCTTGAAAAGGAACTTGCCAATAAATATGAATTTGAGGCAAAAAGGAAATCTCATTGAGCTGTAGTGTCTGCAATATGGAATTGAGCATGTATACTTGCAGTAGCAATGGGCCATCTACTCTCAAAATCTACTGCTGTTTATTTAATATTTAATGCTCCAAGAGGATTTGCTCAAAGGCATAAGAATGTTGTGGATACTGATGTAATTGTTCTTCACCCAGTGATTAGGTGTACAAAAGATATCAAGCTGGCAATTCCATATTTAAGTATGTAAATGATTATTCAACACAAAGCAAAGACCTCACCTATATCTAGAAAAAGTTTTAACACGACTCTGAAGCATGTAGACTATGTTTCCAACAATTAACACCTTTTCAAGTGGGTCATTCCATTTCCAACCATCAAGGTCATGAAACCCCAGAATTGGCCAATTCTTTTACTGCAGATACTAGACCATATGAGAGGGTGAAAATGGAAATTTTACTTCAAAATTCAATATAGGGTAGAAGTTATGTGCATTTGAAGCTTAGCCGAATTTGCATTAAATTTTCAATGGTGGCCATTATGTATTCTGCCAATTTTTTGGGGTGACGTTAGTTTATAGTCAACTTCACAATATTTTGCCAACTGCCCTGGGAATTTGCATGCACCCTAATTCATATATGGAGAATTTGAATATTAATTCACATTTTGCCTACTTTCTGTCACTTCCATACAAATTTCCCATTTCTCCCTAGTCCCATAATTTGGAATGTCCGGAAGGACGTTCACTGAGTATTTTGAACATTTGGAAAGGCAGGCAGTGAAAAGTTATATTTGGCTCAAATTTGAACCATAGAGTAATCAGACATAGATCTTACCTCAATTAGAATTTGATGAGCATCTTTTACCTTACTTTGGAGATAGTCACTTGTAAAGTTCAGTAAAAAACATGGTCGTAACTTGACATTAAGGACTACCACTATATTAGGTTTCCAATATGTATACAGGAAGCATAACTAAAGATGTGTCTTTATCACCTAGATGGCACTCAGTCATACACTTTAGAGTATATTTTATCATCACATTCTTTTCAGGGCCTTATACTTTTTAGTACATTACTAGGTACTGTCCAAAAATAGCTGTGTGTTTTGGTTTTTGTGGACTGTTTTTATCTTTTTAGAGAGGTTGTTGCTTCTTGAGATGTACTTCATATTTGTATAACTGAATGAGGGTCTATGATTGTAGCCAAATAGTCCAAAAACAATACTTATAGGGTGTCCCTGACCTTTGTTCTATTGGCTTTCTGTTCATTCATATTCTACACAGGTGAGTCAGCCTCTTGTCAATAATTTCATTTGATAAAGTGGGAATTTCTAGTTTTCACTTTTACTATCAGTATTCAGGCATAAATGGTGAGTTCTTTGTTATATATAGACTGCATTAAATTAGGGCTTCATGCTGCTTTCTAGCAGTTGTGTAACTGTATGCATGGAAAAGTTTTTGTTAAAATGTGCTCTGTTTGTAAAGTGTGTGATGAAACTTTTAGCAGCAGCAGGGCATGACTGAGTGTCAACTAGGTTGTAAGATGTGTCTTTACAACCTAGTTGACACTCAGTCATGCACGTTAGAATATATTCTAACATTAAATTCTGTTCAGGGCTTCATATTTTGAAATGTTCTCCCTGATCCTTTTCAGCTCCTGTAGATGGTATTGTTTACCAGTGACTGTTACTGGTACCCCTATTTTACAAACCAGGTATGCCTCTGAATATAGCAAATATCCCCTCTCTTTGGCCATAGAAAGGATCTGCAAGTATAATAAGGACGCATGAAATTAACACAAATATCCTTTTGCTCTCTATCTACAGCTAAAACAGTATTTTTCATCATAATTGCACACAACAAAATCTGACTCTTTTTTCATCATAATTGCACACAACAAAATCTGACTCTTTGATGCTTATTGATCATAATTGCACATAACAAAATCTGACTCTTTGATGCCTATTGGTGCATTTGCTGCTGTGATTTTTCCAGAAAGAATATAAAATTTAATGGTAAAATCTTCATCAGAAGAAACATGCTTTGCACCAATTATACTATGTCTAATTGGAATAAACTGGCGGTAGTTCCTGGTTCCAGGTAAAGTATGAATCATGCTGAATCAGTCAGATTGTTTACTTTGTACTATGTCCATTTCTTGCATAGAAATATATTTTGATACAATTCCTTTGACCCCATTCCTACAAAAGTTGAAAACCTCCTCAGCTATAAGGATTCGATCATCAAGTGCTCATCAGTTTGCTTCATTTTTACCTTTACATAGCTAACTCTTGAATATGGCACTAGAGAATGAGTCTCGACTGGACTTACTTCAATTTCTAGTAATGAATCATTTAATGCAATCTTGCTTTGACTTTCATCACATTCCTGCTGAAATGGGTCACTGCTACTAGTTTCATAAGTAATCATCTCCAAGTCTTTAAATATAGCAACATGACAGCCTGGACATATCTTTTAACCAAGAATAACACATATGTTTAAGCCATTTGTTCTCTTTGCAAGTCCCAATGTAATTGACAGCCTTTTTGCGCTTCTTGTATGGATCACAGCATTTTTTGTTATTGCTACAGTAATTGAGAATGAACTTCTCTTTGTGTCTTTGACAAATTGTTGGATTACCTTACAACTCAGTACTTTCTTTCAACAATATCTCCTCTTCTCCTACAGTATCAAGTTCCTGGATGCATTGATGATTTCTTATCATTTCCATTACAGACTGCTACAAGTTTCATCACACACTTTACAAACAGAGCACATTTTAACAAAAACTTTTCCATGTATACAGTTACACAACTGCTAGAAAGCAGCATGAAGCCCTAATTTAATGCAGTCTATTTATAACAAAGAACTCACTATTTATACCTGAATACTGACAGTAAAAGTGAAAACTGGAAATTCCCACTTTATCAAATGAAATTATTGAGAAGAGGCTGACTCACCTGTGTAGAATATGAATGAACAGAAAGCCAATAGAACAAAGGTCAGGGACACTCTATAAGCATTGTTTTTGGACTATTTGGCTACAATCATAGACACTCATCCAGTTATATAAATATGAAGTACATCTCAGGAAGCAACAACCTCTCTAAAAAGATAAAAACAGTCCACAAAAACCAAAACACACAGCTATTTTTGGACAGTAACTAGTAATATACTAAAAAGTATAAGGCCCTGAAAAGAATGTAATGATAAAATATACTCTAAAGTTTACGACTGAGTGTCATTTAGGTTGTAAAGACACATCTTTGGTTATGCTTCCTATGTACATATTGGAAGCCTACTATAGTGGTAGTCCTTGATGTCAAGTTACGACCATGTTTTTTACTGAACTTTACAAGTGAATATCTCCAAAGTAAGGAAAAAGATGCTCATCAAATTCTAATTGAGGTAAGATCTATGTCTGACTACTCTATGGTTCAAATTTGAGCCAAATATAACTTTTCACTGCCTGCCTTTCCAAATGTTCAAAATACTCAGTGAACGTCCTTCCGGACATTCCAAATTATGGGACTAGGGAGAAATGGGAAATTTGTATGGAAGTGACAGAAACTGTATGGAAGTGACAAACTGTGATTTAATATTCAAATTCTCCATATATGAATTAGGGAGCATGCAAATTCCCAGGGTAGTTGGCAAAATATTGTGAAGTTGACAATAAACTAACGTCACCCCAAAAAATTGCCAGAATACATAATGGCCGCCATTGAAAATTTAATGCAAATTCGGCTAAGCTTCAAATACACATAACTTCTACACTATATTGAGTTTTGAAGTAAAATTTCCAATGTCACCCTTTCATATGGTCTAGTATCTACAATAAAAGAATTGGCCATTTCTGAGATAGAGGGCTTCAAAGTGTCTTTTTGCTTGATCATTTAATATGGAATGATCCAAGCGCTATGCCTTTAACGAACACACTGAGCATCACTAATAGCATTTTGCCTTTCCACTTTGGCTATCTGTAATAGCTCACATAGTATCCTAAGGTCTTTCATCAAAGCGTTATGGGCTCCATACCCATTTTGCAGATTTTGTATGAAAAACAAGCAAGACTATTCATCAGTGTGGTGCCAAGGAATGAGACATCTGCTCAAACTGGAACCTAACGCCGACTCTAGAAACACTCTATTATCTGCCATCAATAGATGCAAATATTGATAAATAACTTGACACTACCTCACTGTCAATTTCTTGCTCAGTAATTTCGAACTTCATGTTTTCTTTTGGGACGTCCTCCACACCAACCAATCTTCGCTTGCAGAGAAGTAGAAGGGGAGGTTTGTGCCAAAGAGAGGTAATTCGAACAGGCTACTCGGCCATTTTCCAAAAGAGGCTACCATTTGAAGATATTGAGGTAGTTGGTTTGACCGTTTGATTACAGGGATGGCGCAGGGCCTTTTTTAACATTCAAACTCGGAGGCAAATGCCCCCTTTGTAAATGGAGCTTTGCCCCCAGAAATTGTCCCTTTGTCCAAAGGCGTTACATTAGAACTAAAGACATCGATCGCTTTTGAATAAATAAACCGTGGCTCAAATTGTGACTGTAAGTGTTAAATATGAATATGGGAATGTCTTCTAAGCCATCTTAAAGAATGCCTCTTATAAAAAACAGATGCAGCAGAACTTCAGGTCCTTCCCGCTAATGGCAATTAGGAGATATATTTATCCTTTTAGCAAAGCGGCATCCCCCTACTTATTATATCCCTCTACTATTCGGTGCCTAAGAGCAGAAATACACTGAGTAAAACTCAGCCTACTTTGACAAACATGCTATATGTTCAATTATACAAAAAAACCACATATTTTCCTCTGCCTTTTTTCTTTAGCTTATATATAAAACATAAGCAGTAGGGTATGTAGCTGCTAGCGACATATACGTTTTCATTTATAAGAAACACTGGCAGGCTGAGTTTCAATAATAACTTGAAAAAATTGTTTTCACAAAAAAATTTTCCATCAAATTAATAAGAAAATAGAGACAGCATCCATCACATGCCTCACAAACTTGAAAATCCTTTTTATGTTTCACAGTGGCTTAATCTGAGTTATTATTGTTGTTGGAAGTCTTACGTATTTAAGAAAAATCTAAGTATCGTTAAAGGCTGGTTCTGACGAAGTACTAAGAAACATCCAGGCTGAAGTCAGAAAGTTTGTTTCCTATAAAAAGTGTGTAGGTCAAGAATTACGCGTTGCAACTGATAATATATTAAGTATATATCCAATGACTTCTTCTGTTTGGACATTGGGACACTTGCTCAAGGGAGACTTTTAATTAAACACTTTTCTCCCATGAGGGTTGCCTATCAAAGAAAATTTGATATGGCTGAGAACTATTGCAAAACATGACCACGTAAATGTTTACATAGATAAAATGCTTACAAGCATTTTATCTAGGTCCATGAAATGGGATTTATGAGGAACCTATGTTGAGGCCAATTTCTACTAGAGAGAAAGCTCAACTTTTCAGCGAGTTCAACAAGAAACCAGACGATTCGAAAATAACGGAATAATCTTTTGCCTCAGTTGACCAATTAAAGTACACCATTCGTTCCAATTCCTCGAATTCACTGCGAGCGCCTGGTGTCTTACCTAACAAATTCACAAAAATATTTATTGAAGTTGAAATTGGTCTTAGCAATGTTTTATCATAACAAGCACAAAAATTAAATATAGCAGTCCTTATGATCTGTTTTATTAAATAATTTAAAGACCCTAATTACTTTTAAATGAAAAATATATTGCATATGGGATTTTCCTTCCTATGACCATCCCATTTCATTTCATTTTACATACTTTAGGAGGGTTGCCCTTCAGCATAGCTGGTTATCGAGGGGCCGTCCTTAAAGAGAAAATAAAATTATAATATAATACAATAAAATACTTATAACAATTACATTACACATTACAAAGTAGAACTACTTAAATAAATAGTTCTGTAAAAAGCAACCGTATATATACAAAACTAAAGAAAAAAAACTAAAGATTTAAATCTACCTTTAAAGGGATTTAAAGACACTTAATGATCTTGCTTGTTTGTACGAATTCATGCAGGAAGTCCATGCTAGTATGTTGATGGAGTCACCTTATAGGCAAATCGTTATACTTAGCATGCAGATCAATGTATGGATTTTTGTAAAGTGGTTGATAAACGCCATCTGTATCAGACAGCTGCTGTTCAGCTTCATCTTGAAATACCATTCCCTGCTGTTTTGTAAATGCATATTCAAGCTGCGATTTCATGTACTGTTTCCTTATTGGATTGTAACGACCAAGGTTCCAATTTGCTGACTTTAGTTTATCAATTGTTAATCTATTTTCTAAGAATCCTGTTCTGGCTATTTCAAAATCAACTTCAAATGTCGGTGCCATATTTGGGCCAGAGTGCTTGTTTGCGTATTTGTTCAATGGCGTCTGTACAATTCTGTGGCCCATGACATGGAACGCTCTTTCCAATTCTTTCAATACACTCCGATGCTTATTCCTGGATTCAGCAGTTAACGCATTGAGCATTTTTTCATAAGCTATCAGGTAGAAGGTGTATACATCATTGAAGGCTCTAACTAGGTCTCTACCATTGCCTTTCGGATACATCATGGTTTTCGCGTTCGCTACAATGGACCATATGCTATATGGTGGAGCATCATTGTGACTGTGGTAGCTTTTGGGCGTCAAATTCTAAGGACAGAAGAAAGATAGTCATTATGTGTTGATCAGATTCCTTGGAATATCTTTTCTTGTTAACGAGGACTTTGGCAGGCAAATATGCGATGGTAGGATTTTCCAGGTGCCGCACACAGAAGATTTTTATCGCTGATAGAAAAAACGCCTGAAGCGCTCCTCCGTGAAATATTTTTCTAGCGCTGCATCGGAATGATACTTCAGGCCAATTCTCTACTCTTCTATTGGCTTAGTACGTTAGGTGTTCCAAGACTTTTTTCGCGAAACACTGCACACAGCAGATTTTTGCATTTGGTCTCTTACGGTCAAAAACAACTATCAAGCATGCTTGATCTCACAACTCAGTCGCTTGCGATAAAAATCGTTAGTTTTAAGGCACCGCACACAGTAGATTTTTTAGAATAGAGAGAAAAATTGCATATTGCAACGATAAAAATCTGCTGTGTGCGCTAGGCTTAATGAACACAAGCATTTCTGCGATATTGAACGTAGTTTCAGAGAGCTTGCTTCCCCATGCAAATTAACCTAGATAAATAGTGTAATGCCACTATATGGCGTTTGTAGGTAATGTGGAATGAGGTTTAACAAAAGTGGCTAGATACCTGAAGTAGTAGACCAGGAATTTTTAATGAGATAATTTAGTTGGATTAATACTTTTCACGTGCATAGCTTTCGTTTCACCATTTCAGGGGTTGCACCTGGGGAGGGCTAGTGGGACTATAGCTCTCCCGTCAGAACACGCTAGCCTCCCGTTGGAAAATGAAAAACTATTTTTTCGGTACTTTTTTGGTATTTATTGTTCCCTGAAAACCGTATTTTAGCCCCATCGTCGGAAGAGTCAGCCCCCTTGTTGGAAAATTCCTGTTGTCACCCCTGCACCATACTGGCTCTACTGTCATACTGCTAATTTGGAAATGTAAGGATGGAGCTATACATGGAACATTACGACAAATACGTGTTTGACGCATCGCTGATACGACACGATTCGATTTGTGCATCATCTTTTACTTACACATTTCGCCATGATGAAATTGAGCAAATATCCTGTATGAGCAAAATTTGCCTATGGAAGCACCTTGGAAGCTCCCAAACCTATGTAGTTAGCTAAATGTCTAGGTAGATAGCTCCAGTGGGAAGGGGGTGGTCGACACCAAGCAATGTTTTTCATTGCTCTCTTTTCCTCCCTCCAGGTACGATCCTGCCTAAGCAGAGATACTTTTAGAATACATAGAACTGCTTATATTCAAATGTAACTCTAAAATGGCTTACATCCAGTATAGCATTGGGTAATTTTCTTGCTTTCCTTGTGGGTTTACTGCAACTCCTAGAATTGGATGGATTGCATATGTCTTCTACAATTGAACTGAGCAAATTGTGTTGTGACTCTCCATCAATACTATTTGTTATTCTCATAATGTACCTAACATCATCAACAGCTGAGAAATAATCATAGCTCTTCAAATTCCGATATGTTGATGAGTTCCTTGAATTTGACAGGTGGAAAATTGTGTTGTTTGAGCCGCAATTTGTAATAAATGAGAGGACGGCTAAAATATGATGGTAAAAATTATCCACTGACGGGTGGAAATTATAGATTTTACGCTGTTGGGGGTCCTCGTATGGGTTGTAGCTTTTCTCAGGTTTGAGATTTTGCAAGGACGCTTTTAGTAGAGTACTAACAGCTGATCTACATCTCTTTTTATGCCTTTCCTTGTGCCTACGTAAGTACGACCAATATCTACAGCATTTTGAGCTCCGCCATTTGCATTGATGATGGCACCCTCTATTAGCAGCAGCATGAGTGAATATTGCTTTTTTAAACCATAGGAATATCTTACTCGTCTCTGGTCGTGTAATAGCTATGCCATTGTGCAGGAGACTTACAGAAAGCATTTCCAATGACAGAATCTGATCTTTGTCTATGCCAATTGGCAAACTACTTGGATAGCTCAAAACAAAGCTACCATGAAAAATTTTTGGACGACCACCTAAGGATAACATTATCCTTGATATCGAATGAATTTTATACTTGTTTTGATTAATAATTTGTATGAGTTTCCTGCGGATGTTTCTGTTGTATCCCTTCTTGATAGACCAAAGCGCAGTTAGTAATGGTGGTATAGTTGCATGTGTTACTTCTAGGGCTGTCTGAAGAAGACCCAACAAGTAATGCTTAGTAAGTAGCTTCCTTGCATCCCCATAAGGTGGGATATCTTTACTCAACCACCTTAGAATCATTTCCTTCTTTACCTGGCCTAGATCACGTGTGGCAGGCATGTAACTGGGATGTCCAATTGGTAATGACATTGATAGGCGAAGTATCTCTTTGTGATCAACAATATCAAAGTAGTTACTTAAATCGAAACCTCGATTCCTCATGCAAGGAAACATGTTGGCATACAGCTGGAAAATTGGTAAAACATGATCAGTCCATGTTGGCTCATTGGGATATGAATGATTGTGAAACACACGAGCTATGATGAGCCTATCTATCACATTCTTACTCAGTATGGACATTGAACTATTGACAATAGCATAAACATAACCTTCAATATTTCCATCAATGCCTTTCCTTATGTAGTGATTAGAACTTCTTGTTGGAAACACAAAATTAGCAAAACCATTTCTATCTGTGGCCTTAGTTAGTTTTGTAAATGGACGAGGCTCTTGATAGCCTGTGCTTTCAACTGGGTCAAAACTTTCTTCGGATGGGACTATTGAAATATTGATATCCTGTGCAGGTTTACCAAACTTTGTTACAAAAAGCTTATGTGAAATCTGTTGTCCATTTTCCAAACGATACACCCAGTTTTCATAACTCCTTACACGAAGACCATCCTTATACTCTTGCATAAATACGTTACTGCAGTTTTGACCAATGCTCTGCAAAGGAAGGACAATATATGAATAGCGATTGAAATAAATATTTTTTATATATACACTTAATTAATACAGAAATTAATACCAAAAACCGATACCACTAGGTGCAACATCGATGCTCTACTTAGTGGCCATTACATATTGGACACAATTCACATACAGAGCGAATTGGTGGAATCACTAGAGAATGAGATGGCGTAATGGCGTCACTCCAATTGAGCCACTTCAACGTCAGTTCTCGATTTAGCTACCTGGTTACACTATTCTCTCTTAGTGTGAATGCAAGCCTTACAAGAATAGTTTTTGAATAAAATAAGTACACAGAAAACAAAAGATACAAATTTACAACAATGATAAAATGGTGCTAAATTGACCAACAGTTTTGCAAAATTCCTTCTTCACGTCGTTAACATATTGGTTAAAGCGAATTATCTATCGTCTGCAAGAAATGGCTCCCTGTAACATCTCCTTATTCGAATCAGCAGGTAACTCCTTACATCCATCGAACAAAATATGCGATAAAAAGTTCATTTGAGGGATTACTATTACCTGGCTGTCTTATTAAAGGTAGAGTTCTATCGAGAAGGCTTCTTCTCTGGGTATCGAACGAGAGGCAGAGCAGCAAAAAGTGTTCCTTACGCTCAACACCATCATTCGATTGACAAATTACTTCTATTGCATCTTTGAAATTGTGTTTAAACTTATGAAAATTTAGCTTACTTAAGCTAACTCTAAATTGGGTTCGGTAAGACAAGCCAACTGGATCATGAATACCATAAACAGATTTTGCAATGGGGCGGGCAAGGACTAGCAGTTTTGCTTTGAAATTTGTAGCTGTTGGTAAGGCCTTAATTAAGTGGTCCAATTTGTTCCATTCCGTCAAACAGGATGAATAGACATTGGAATTGAACCTTTCCGTTCTAGCTCTTAGCTGTCCAATGGCATCCTGGTTACGAGGTGAGTATTCAGACTGGTGAAGAGGGGGATTGGATCTCTTGTGCAATCAGTTGCAAGGTTATTAGCTATTCACAAAATAGAATTAAACGTCTGCACAATCTTCGGTTATCAAGGGCTTCCTATCCAAGCTCATTATAAAGTTTTTCACAAGAAGTACCTCGTGAATCACCAGTGACAGCTAAAGCAGCGGCATATCGAATCAACTCACGCTTTTCCATCCAGCTTGACAAATAACTGCTGCAAAGGAAGCCATATGTTTTGCTAGAGTTATGATAAATGACCTCACTATAATCACGTTGAGATCTCACATGTGACGTATATACTTGACAAAGAGCATTTCTTGGTAAGTATTTTGACAGCATTCTCAATAAGCCAATAACATTCCTTGTTTCTGAGATGGTTGCTTCTATATGAGTGTAAAATGAAAGTTTTGAATCGAGTATTATACCTAGATGTTTATGTCCAGTCACTTTGTCTACTGTCACGCCATATATCAGGGTGTAGGGCCGTGGCTAGAAATTTTCCGTTGGGGTGTCGACTCCTATTTGACCGAAATAAAAATTTCTTGCCATGATGTTGCTATTTGCAGGAAACATGCTTCCACTAACCGACCTTTTCAAACCATCATCTCTTCCTTTATTACAATTTAACTATGGCATTGACAAAGCACCTAAATTACATACCGTTTGATGGAGCTAGAGGCTTTCACTACGAATTTGATTATTAGCAAGAAAGCAAAGTTATTGGATGGACATAGGAGAGGAAACTGGAGGGTCTGAGAGTATTCCCCAGAAGAAATTTTCAAGACCACGCCCTCCAGAGTAATGGAAAACGCCCTTTTCCAAATCAACGTCAAGCATAAACGTTTGTAAAGTTCCTAACGAAATTCAATACTATTCTTATGGAAGCCGCAAAAGCTCAAACTATTGAGTAATAAGCCCTGACCTTTTTACATTTTCTGGGCCAAAGAGGTTCTACTGACCAGTGGTGACCTGGCTATTTCTGGCAGAGATGGCCAGCAACTTGTTAGCTCTCCCTTCACAAAGAACTAAAATGTTGATTGATAACACTGGCCTGCGTTTAAAAACTTTTTTTAAAAGGTCAAAAGTTTTTCAACTGATTTAGGCATGTTTTGATGCGCTGAATCCAAATATACTATCAATTTTCTTTGGTCAGGTCAAGTTTTTGAGATATGTTTAATATACATTTTGACCCTTGGATAGTACTCAGTTCATGAAAAAGAGAAATATAGCTAGCCCAATCTCTGTTTTTTATATAGAAAACGAAATTGGAGCAGCCTCAAACTGAAGCTAAATCTGCATCTTTCTGTAATTCTAGGAAATTTAAAATTGTTTTGTTTATACCTTAAGTTGTCATTTATTGTTTAGCAGAGCTTGTGGGGAATTGCAAGATGCACATATGTTGATTTTCTATATGTTTTCAGAAGATCATTCATTCAGATATTTGGCCTTTTCGGTACGCTATTTTGACTAAAATAATTCACTATATATTGCTTTAGTATTCGACCTAAACAAGTACACCGTAAATATTTATGATTCAAAGGAACTGATGAAGTGGCAGTACTTGAGCGTAGTAGAACCGTAGTGGGTCAGAATTATCTCAAGGCAACTATCAACTTCCTGTTATTCGCATTTACTTGTTATTCTTAGATTTTGCTTGCCAAAAGGTGAGGATTATACGGTCACATAGGTTTGTATTCAAATCAGTTGGTTTGAAGTTGTGATAGAGAAAGGACATAAGACGAATTCTGAGTTCCCAAGTATATTTTAGAATTAGAACAAATTGAGTCTGATTGCGATCGATAACAGAGCTGAACTCCAGTCCATGTGACTTGAATCTCAAGGTACGCATTTAGTCCTTTTATTTAGGATTTTTTATCGAGAGAGAATGGATCGCAAATGTAAGAATCATCCTGACAGGTTCTGCTATATATGTAGTAATGTGATTCTTACTGGTCGTGTTGCTAAGATAACTGCTTTTGTAAAGAAGGCATATCATTGTTACTTTGGAGTGAAGCTTGGAGACCAGGACAAGGTATTTGCACCCCATGTTAGCTGCAAAACATGTGTTGAGAAATTGCGTGATTGGGAAAATGAAAAAGGAAAAGCATGCCATTCGCAGTTCCTATGGTGTGGAGAGAGGGTAAAGATCATGTGACAGACTGCTATTTTGCATGACCAATCTTCAAGGAATCAATCGCAAGAACAAGCATTGTGTTCAGTATCCTGATATTCCATCTGCCATAAGACCAGTCCCTCATGGTCCTAGCCTACCTGTTCCTAAGCCAGATGTTGCAATCAAATCTAGCTCTGAATGAGAATCTGATAACACATGACAGAACAGAGGGTGTAGAATACTGGTCAGAAGAGAATGACCGGCCAGTACCTCTAACACAAGTAGATCTCAATGACTTAACAAGAGACCTAAATCTCTCCAAGGAATCGTCGCAGCTTCTCGGTTCCCGTCTTCGTGAGAAACATTTGCTGGCACCTGAAACAACAGTTTACTGGTATCGAGAGCGTGAACGAGAATTCAGACAGTTCTTCACAACCCAGAGAGACTTATCGTTGGTTTACTGCAACAACATTGCCGATTTGATGAAACCAATGGTCCATGACTATATTAATACGGAATGGAGGCTTTTCATTGATTTGTCCAGCAGAAGTCTCAAAGCAGTTCTCCTTCATAATGGAAATAAATACTCTTCTATTCCTATTGGTTATTCTGCGCAAATGAAAGAGACTCATGACAGCATGGATCAGTTACTTTCTGCCCTGAATTACCATGACCATGGTTGGTTGATCTGTGGAGACCTAAAGGTTGTTGGATTAGTTTTAGGACTACAGGGTGGTTATACAAAGTATCCATGCTTTCTGTGTTTGTAGGATAGTCAGGCTGATCACCAACATTATATCAGACAAGAATGGCCGCTAAGACAAGGATTGGAATCTGGTTTGCACAATATAAAATCTCCCCCTCTTGTTGAACCAAATAACATATTACTTCCACCCTTGCACATAAAACTGGGACTTATGAAGAACTTTGTAAAGGCAATGGACAGAAAAGGCAAAGGCTTTACTTTCCTTCAGCAGAAGTTTCCTCGGGTAAGCTTGGAAAAGCTTAAGGCTGGCATTTTTGATGGGCCTCAAATACGGGAACTCATGAAGGACTCAACTTTCGATGACGCACTGAATGCAACTTAGCTGTCTGCTTGGGGTTCTCTCAAATCAGTTATCACAAACTTTCTTGGGAAGAACCGGTATGAAGAATACGAAAAGGAAGTTGATGAGCTCCTCAAAAACTTTCAAAAATTAGGGGCTCGCATGTCAGCCAAAATGCACTTTTTACGCTCACACTTAGACTATTTCCCTCGAAAATGCGGAGACTTAAGTGAGGAACAGGGAGAGCATTTCCACCAAGATATTCGTGTCATGGAAGATCGATACCATGGCCGGTGGGATGTAAACTTTCTTGCAGACTACTGATGGTGTTTGAAACGAGACGTGGTGGCTACTCAGCACAGGAGAAAGTCAATAAAAAGGCCCTTCATCCATGATTAGCTACTGTGTAATGTGTAATCTTTATTTTCTAAGCTTTGTTAGATAAAATTT
>OLMO02000231.1:14961065-14988846 GCA_900291935.2 Cassiopea xamachana | reverse complement strand
GTATGTATGTATGTATATACATATATATATATATATGTATATATATATATATATTTATATATAAATATATATATATATATATATACATATATATATATATATATTATATATTATATATGTATGTATGTATTTTTACCAAGAAGTGAAATTGCCAGTCTTCAGGGGCTGGAAAAGTTCACTGGCTTGTTATCTAAATGCATTTATGCAAATAGATGATGGAGGTCAGCCTCGGAATGTTCTAATGCTAACTTGATAGCTGACGTTTTGACCTGCCAGTTCATTGGCAGCGTCAAAACGTTGAAGAGCATCAGTTCTTGTGTTATATTTATAGAACATAGATAGATGATTGTGCACTGTTCCTCAATAGCAGATGTGATTAAGTCCAGCGGCTTCATTTCCCTCAATAAGGTTCGATTTTGTCACCTATAAAGTATTTGCAATATGGAGAAAGTTTGATAAGTTTTATGATTTTTTTAGCATTTCTAACTAAAAGTCCTGGACAGGAGTAATATCTCTGGACCTATTTATAGCACTGTAATAGGCAATGGGGGATAAACAGTTATGTCAGCGCCTTTAAATCTATACGTGTTAACTTAGCATCAATTACACGGCATTAGGTAATGCTGGATACATAGGTCCCATTCGCATCAAATGCCATAAGTAAATAATGAGAAATTTCTGTGCATACGCTAGCTTTGAAAGCATTAGATTTAGAGGAAATGTGTTGATTGATAAGCAGCGAAAGGAGAAATTTCCAGACCACCAAGATTTCACCAAACAGCCCAGATCTCACTAGTCCAAAAAAGGTACCATTGGGAAGCCGTAGAACTGTACTTTTCTCAGAAAATCTGGATAAACCAGCATGAAACAGGGGTGAATGCTTCATTATCTGTCAAGAGCTAGTACTATTCAATGCAGGAAAGAGGGTACTATAACCAGATCTTTTCCCGGAACAATTTTCTCGAGGGTGCTACATCGCCCGTGCAAATCAGCTTACGAGAGCGTTCAGTTCTTGCTTCGTAGGCATCCCCTTAAGTGTCAAGAATATACAAGCAATGTATCTGGAAACAATGATATCATAATTGTTAGGGGCTAAATCAAGTATTTGTGAGGGCGAGAAAGTAGGTAGGTCTATGAGAGCATTTGTGAGGACGAGAACGATCCCCAGCCTAAAATGAAAAGGCTGCCTATAACCTAAGCTGTTGTTGACTTAAGGCTACAAATGACGGACTAATGATAATCAATTCATGGCGATAAAGTTTTCTCTGTGTACAGAAATCTAGCCAAAATATTGGCCCCGTTTGTATTTGTGAAAAACGTAAAGAATGAGTTATTCTTATGCATGTACTGACTTTGGAGGCATTAGATTAGAGAAATGGTGTTGACTGATAAGCAGCGAATGGTAACTTCCCCATACTGCCCATGTTTCCCCCTACAGCCCAGATCTCGCTAACGTACAAAGGGTACTGTCCTAGTGCTTCTAAGGGCCCAAATACACTACAGGCTTAAACTAGCATGCCTACCGATGTCTTGGCAGGTAAGCAAATTACTGTACCAAAGTACCTCAGTACATAGTGTATTTGGTCACAAATGCAAGAAAAGTGCTTAAGCGTACATGAAAGGAGCCGCTTGCTAGAAAAACAACATCTCCTGGAGGTGATTAGTTTACATATTTCTGTTATCACGGATTTTATTAATTTGATAATGATGACCTACTCACTGGGATAACATTTTCACTGCGTACGAAATCTGGCCAAAATTATGTCCCCTTTTTAAAATATGAGATTGTGCATTTAATCACCAAGAGATTGTTAATCCTCCCGAAGTTACATTGCCAATGGATGTGAATTCGGCCATAGGTTAATATCTACAAATCATTAAGTGTAACTCAGCATAGCTTGAGTTAAAGACAGAATCTGTCATTCTAAACAAATCCGACAGAATTATTGGTGGGGCAATGGCCCAGCCAGTAGCAGCAAAGCTAAGGGTCATGCCTCTCCTGCCCGGTAGGCCAAAATATAGTTTCATTTTCATGAGATAAACTAAAAAAGGTGAATACCAAATCGAATGTTTAGATTTCTACAGACCTATTTATAAACTCATCATTATTTGACAACCTCTTTCAAAACATCAAAAGTTCTGCATCCTCATTGCTAAACGAATTGATTCCTGGCAATGGGGCAATTCATCAAGCAGTGCTGCTATTACTCTCAAAATTCCACTCATATGAACATGAAAAGAGTTAGCTCTGTAGATTTACTCCTGCCTTATCAGTTGTAAACAATAGATGCTCCTGTGGCTCTATCAAAGTGTAGCGTTTTGCGGTACCTGGGTGACGGTTACGCTTCTGTGCCTGGAGGCTAACCTTACGTCTAGGCCTATGGCCTAGGCCTAATGTAGACCGACAATATAAACGACTCTTTGATGTTATATCTTGTAATGCCAACCGAAGAAGACTAACTTAGATCATGAAACACAGAGTACTTAATAATAATCACACAGTACATGACATGTGACATACATTTGACAGATACAACACATTGCCCGGAAAGGGTGTTTACTACACACAACAGCACGCCACATGAACGCAAGATTGGCACAGAAAACATGACAGCTAAAGGAACACGCAATTCGACACTAAATATACTTGATAATATACAACCACTTCATTACAAAAGTTTGACTGATAATAGCTCAAACCATGCCATTTTGAATGATGGGATTTTGATGACAACCCCGTGTCGCTTGATGGAGTTCATTGCAGCGGAAGTAGGTCTTTTAATATCGTGGAAGACGCATCTTCATTGTAAAGCTTTACGTTGGGTGTAACTATGTTCTATTCTAAACCTAGTGCTGCCGAGAGTCTTGAGAGACTCTAGGTCAAACAGTCACATTAGGTTCTCTCCGAGCGAAGGTAATAGGAAAAGGTAGGGTGTGTTGTGATTCATCCTCAACCTCGCTTTGTTCCTTTTATGAATCTCATTGTGAGCTTACGTTTTGCGTTTTGAATAGTCAAGTTGCTGAGTACAAAGGTAGCAAACACTGCATATATAACATGGTGCCATGGGTTGCTTCAGGCTCAAACGTATGCCGATAGGAGCATCATGTGCCCAGGACAAACTTCAGGGTGCCATTGGCGTTGTATTTGGTAACGTGCTCATTTTCTTATAAGAAAGAAGTTTATAGGAAAATGAGGCTCAAAAGGCCAATCTCAGCTTCCAAAATTAAGTGCCTTCTGCTGATCAAAAATCCTTATTATATCATAATTACATTCAAAATATTAGAGGAGGAATTCAAATTTGAGCATACAAGATAAATGAAGAAAGTGTAGCCCATTTTAGCCAGTTTATTTCAATTAAAGTGAAGAGACTTTTAAGAAAATTTCTAGCTCAATTTCAAGAAAAGTCAAGAAAATTGAGGCTCAAGCAAAACGATGGTTTTCTTTACAAAGCGAACGTGCACCTAATGCTCTTGGAATTGCAGATGCCATTGTCGTAGTTGGACTCACTGAAGATGACAAGGCCTACTATGAAGCACTTCATATAGTTTTAGAGAGGGCTCAGAACAAAGATCCTTGGTATAACCCAGACAAACTAATTATCCTAATCCAAAAATTCCCTTATTTGCGGTCACTTGATAGTCAAAAACGGCATTCGCCCAGACCAAGTCCTGCACTGCTTCTGCCCTAAGCTTGAAAGCCTAACAGCAGCCCTACGTCCTGTACTAAAAAAGGGGATTTTGCATCTTGCCGGAGCCCTTCCAGTGCCAAAGCATAACATGCTGCCAAAGAAGAAATCGGAAGAGTACTCCCCTTCACTACCATGACCTACACATGGAGCTATAACCATTGCCATAAGCGGTTGGAACGCAGCGGAAAATAGCTGCGACTATACTCTGTCTTCCTTTGAAAGGCCTATTTAGTAAATCACCCCGTAGATGAAAATGATAGCCCCTTCCCCTCGGTACAATGTTGGATTTTCAAGATAAAACATTGTGTAGGACGAATTGTACCCCAATGCTAAATGACCGAACCCATATCTCGAAGCAGATCAACATTGCATGGGGGGAAGGAGAGGCAAAGAGCAGAAAAGTGCTAGAATTTTTGCTATTCATTCCAACACGTTTGGCAACCATTGTAGTTGTCCAAGTTGATGCATCAAGCACTGAAATCGGGGCATACCTGCCCCAGGGAAGTGCTCCCATTGCCTTTATTAGCAATTCCCTGACTGACACTGAGTTACACTACTTCAATACGGAGGAGGAGATGCTGGGTATAGTTTACGGCCTTCAACGTTTTCACCACTATGTATTTGGCCAACATGTGACCATTCACTCTGACCAAAAGCCGCTTGAAGAACTCTCAACCAGGAACGTAGCAAATGCTCCACCAGGCATAGCTAGAATGCTCCTACATGCACAGGTCTATAGCCTTGCATGTATAGGCCCCGGTAAAGATGTGTCTATTGCTGACGCTCTCCCGTATTTACCCAAAGAAAAATGAAGAATTCCCGGGTATCAATATTACGTACATCATTTGAATACATTGCTACATGCATCTCCTGCCTGCCTTGACACTATTTGTCAAGTAACATCTGCAGGTACCGCCTTTAGCGCAATTGCAGATCTCATCCAGCAGGGTTGGCCCACTAAACAAAATGACTGTCCAGAAGTGGCACAAGCGTATTAGAGCTATCGGGATAAACTAGGTATTTGGAATGATTTTCTACTAAAGGGTGCACGAATCATTATACCAATGTCACTTCACCGCACTTTCCTGGAACAACTGCATGCTGCAAATCAAGGGATAAAGAGATCTAAGTTCTTGGCTTGGACTGCCATATTCTGGGTAGGCATAAACAAGGGTATTGAAAGTCTGATTGGAGAGCGTTCCATATACCAAAAACACCAACAAGCACAACATTAAAGCCTCTTCCGTGACACAGAGTACCACCTAAACTAAGGCACGCCATTGCTGCTGACCTGTTCTTTTGGGAAAGCATGACGTACCACCTTGTCGGTTATGTTTACTGTATTTCACATTTGTTCGGAAGTTAACATTCCCATCATCAAAGGCAACAATTTCTTTATTCAAAAGATTATTTGATAAGAATGGAATTCATGACTAGTTATAGTCTAGCAATAGACCCTATGAAATGCAAGAATTCTGTGAGAACTATGGATTTGAACCTGTCACCAGTTTTCCAAATTTTCCAAGGTCTAACCGCTTAATTGAGAGGCTTGTAGGAATAGTCAAGAGGAGCCTCACAAAATGCTTCAAAATAGCGTCAGATCTTCACCTAGCATGTAGGGCCCTATAGCTCTGAAGTCTATATAAAATCTGCAGATACTCTTGAAATAATGGAAGATAAGGTGGCGAGGAAAGGGAAGCATAAAAACATCATGAACGTTAACATATTGAAAAACCATTTCAGTTTTAAGTGTGTATGAAACTATCCACCATCGTGGGTCTCAGAAATCTTGTTATGAACTCTTTAGCTTTTAAGGAGTTAGGCATTACTTTTTTTACAAATAACTTTTTTATAGGGGTACACTTGCATTTGGAAACGATTTGTTTTTTGGCTACCGCATGAGATTATCTCATGTGGTAGCGAGCTCATTCTGCAGTCTGAAGTACCTATGTGCCGGGGGGTCGGAGTAAGCGGAGGAGGTGGTAAGAAACAGAAGAAGTTAGTAAGCAGGGGAAGGGGTAGAAATATGCGCGGATTGGAATAAATGCTTTGAAAACTTAGGCTATAGTATTATGAAACTCTCTGTGTTTAAAGTTAGGCTTCTATGATTTTGATGATGTTAGAAGCGTAAAAACTTTGTTGACAGACATGAAGGTTTGTGCACATTATCTGTTCCGAGTATGTGCTGAAAAATTTCTACGCAAAAGACTAATAAGCGGGGGTCCTAATAAGCGCAGGGGTTGGAAAGATTTTCAGACATTACTAGCAGGGTGGACGGCAAACAGGCAAGTAAGAGTAAGTAGAAAATGCGTGTGAAGATGATGAGTAGACTCGTATTGTGGCAAGAGCGTTTGGCTGCTGTGGAGAAGGTCGTTGTTTCAAGCCACAATCTAGTTTTGCCTGAATACCGGCTCTCAGTCCACTGAGCAGCAAATGTGTACTTGGTGGTGACACTGTGGAGATAAAGGCAGCAAAGAAAGGAAGTGCCCACCTTCCATGCATGCATAGGCCCTGAATACTTGTCCTCCACAGTACATACTCCCCTATGCACTAAAGTATACGAGGCTTTTCCTTTCCATTAACGTGAAGATGCAGAAATTCAAACCAAAGGGTTGCGCATGCAACCAAAAATGTTTAGCTTCGCTCCTGATGGCTATAGCCCCTAGCCCTTACCTAGTCCACCCCTGATCCAAAAATGTAAACACATCTTAATTACGAATTGGTCCTGCGAACCTTAGAGATTCGTGTTAGTTTTTTATTTCACTGCATCACTGCTGCTAGTCCAGCCCCTTATGAATCTGCAGAGATTGGCTTAAGTACAGATGTCACATGTATATGTAACATAAAGTCTCCTTTTTGCCTTTCCATGCAATCGAAAATTAATATTCTTGCTTAGAATTTCAGAATCAAAGAGTAGTTATTGGTGAAACTATCGCCCAGTATATGCTGCAGTAAAATATTATTAGTCATAGGTTATAGCATGTCCAAACATAATATCCAATATGTTGTGTCACTCTTCAACGACTGACAACACTGACCTCCATTTAAAACGTTATTCATTGTCTTGTAGATACTTCAAAGTCACCTCTAACAAATATTGAAATATTAATGACTTACTTGATTCTGCAGCTGTACTTGGTACCAGCTTCCAGTAAAGAAGAACGAGTGTAATGTAAACTTGCATCGTCAGCTATCTAAAGTAACACCAGAGGGATGTTTTTCAAGCAGAAAGTTACTTTTCTTGAAAAGCAGCGCTAAGTTTTTAAAGCCTAATTTTGCTAGCGCACTTCATATTTAGGCGTGTTCACAACGGACCGGTGAATCAGACTTCAGGATTATATATAGATTGCGACGATTTCAATAGTGATCAAATTTCAAAATATCCAAATAACTAGGCCAAAAATATAAAATTCTACTTTTATTTATTGGGTCAGGGAGAGGGTCAACTACAAGGATCATCACCCTTCAGTCCCGGGTCCACGTTCGGCCCCGACTACTAGTCTGATCCCGACTACTAGCCCGGTCCTAGAGTTTGCAGAAGACATTCATGTATGACAGCTTTCTGTAAAATTTAGGGCCGGATTTGGTAAAAGACATCACCTTGCCTAAGCAGCACATTGCTACATATGCACAATATACACAGTAATGTGCTCATCCATAAATGTGTCATCCATAAAGATCTCCGCACAATTTTGCCAGCATTCAATCCCCTACCTCCCCTTGTCCACGCCGGTCCACTTTTTTCTTAATAATCCTTCCCCCTGTCCGTGGGACGCTGACTGGGAAGACAACTAAAGAGCTGTAGAAGCTATGAAAAAGTAAAATCGCTTTAATAAAGACATGTATGCTATACTTATTTCTTGTTTGCTTCTTTATTTTTCAATCTTGAATAAAGGAAGATGATGATAAAATGACCATTAAATGCCCTTTCCTCTCTTTGAAGAGACCACATTGAAAAGACTATCCACTTACAGCTAAGAAACCCTCCCTCCCCCTGTTCACCTTTTCCCGCATTGTTGTTAACTTCCACCCTCCCTCAATGTGCAGATATCCCATATGGATGCCCCACCCCCTAGATGATGTTTTTTACATTTTGCAGTTTTTGTTGTCTGACAAATTTCACTTTTCCCACAACATTCCCCAAACTAAACAGTACCGTCTAAAACAAAAGGATTTAAATTTCCAACACCTGGCCATGGCAAGAGTAATGTATAGTAACATTCATCCCAAAGCCAAAAAGGGTTGGTGAACCCCTGGTCCACTGGACCAAATTTCCAGTAGCGATAATTTTGAAAGATGAAAAAAGCTTAACATCATTCTACTATGAAGGTCTTGCGTCTAGAGTTGGCCTACCATTTTTTTACCTCACTTGTTGTCACATTAGAAAAGTTCAATGCTTTAATTATAGCAGTTTTTTACCTCAAACAGTTTTCAAGCACCATTATAGTAGACAGGGCCAACGAGAGAAGAGGCCAACCTAAGGGGGTCTGTGTTCCCGTGTTCCTTTGAAAAATCTTCAAAATCTCCCTCATTTCCAAAAATTTTTTTTGACTTATCCCTTACAATAAATGCCGAATCGCTCCACAGAATCCACTTTGATCCCAAGTTTGCTTGAAAAGGTTATTCATGTTTCCATGTTCCTATTAATAAACCGGCAAGCTCCCTCCATTCGCCATAACCCCTGGGAGCCTTCAGAGAACTCAAAGGCCATGGGGCTAAAGAGAAAGACCAGGCCCCTGCGATTGAAGCGAGCAAAAATGTCCAGTGCCTAGAAATGAACTTTGGGAATTTACTGCTGGGGTACTTTATGAGAATCCCAGACCTATAAGTGCTTGGTGTCATGAGGTCCTTTAGACCTTATGACCCTCAGGAATTTCCTCTCTGCCCCTCCCTCACGGCAGCCCTGCCAGTAAAACATTAATTCTTACAAAGTTCAACTTATCCACCGTTGAAAGGCAATCGTAATCTTTTTCAAATTTGTCTGTGTAGCTTTAGTTTATACAATAATTCTTCTATTTTCTACTGGATTTCTTTACATAGGTATGTATAGTTTTGATATTGAATTCAATTTTTCATTAAGCGCAAATAAATTTAGGAACTGGATCTCTAAGTCTTCAGTGAGTGACACGCATCTTTGCTGTAATAACCCCGAACAAATTGGATGTGGTACAACCGAAATGTAATACTTTATTGAGTAAACTGACTTACCTTTTGTATAAGCAATTCTGAATTGGCCTTTACTTCATAAGGGTTGTCCACTTTGCATTTCATTCGAAAACAGGAAGATCTTGCACATATTATAGTAATTCCTAATGCTCCCAAAAACAAGTCATCACATACAGAAATTTGTTGACGGGGGTTACAACAACGAGTCATATAGAAATTTTCGGATAAGCAACGGTCCGTAAAAGCAGATGGTTGTTGGAAACTGTCCTGAGATGAAAAAGGAACTTATTAATCATTGGATTGAAAACTTGATCTAACGCCATATCAGTGTTAGTACAAAATAACTCCCAATAAACATCAATGGAAGCACTTACTTGCGGCATACCTATCATCCAATTATTGGCAAACTCATCTCAAGCACGTGTTTTATAAGAAACGTAACGCAAGGTCTATTGATAAAAGTTTCTTAATTTTGGCCACATTTTAGCTCTAAACGTTTCTTAAATGAAATGAAATGTTTGAGCGAATTTCTAAATCCATTTCATGTTCACATTGCTGTGGTTCATCTTTATGTTGAACTCAGTAACGACTCTAAATGCCCAGTTTGTTTTAAGTTCCTTAGCTCTCCCTTGTAGTTCCAAAAGGTTCCAACATTGCCAAGCAGTTTTTTACTGGTTTCCTATAAAAAACATAAACAGGAGTGAGGGGGATTGGAAAATTCTTAGAAAAAGTAAGCTGGACGCTTTTCCAGGGAATGGTTTTTTGAGACCAAAACGGGCATAGCAATGAGATGTATTAAGTTTAAAATTGTCCCTTTCTTAGGCCATTTTGTATGTTGACATCAGGTTCTTGCCGAAGTAGGGATATAGGGGTGTAATACCCCCATTTTTGCCGAAGCCACCCGAAATCACTTGGTTTCTCAGCAATTCTTTGTTTGGTCAGTACTTCTTTGTTCTTACTGATGATTTAAAACTTAGGCTCGGCAAAAATTTAGGTATTCTTTAAAAAAATGTGTAATTCAGATTTGCTCTCTTTGCATGTGAGAGTGACAAATTAATCTATTGTAGGGAGACTTAGGAGCTCTGAACCAGTAGCAGCTGCAGAAAGGAACTCAATATTGAAATGTGGCTATGAACTGTATCGGAGCATTACAGGTCAAACAGTCTCCTACATCCCCCATTGTAGCAGATCGCTTGGATGAAAAGCTCTTATTTACTATGTTGAAAGGTGAAACCTTCGTTTCAATGTAACATTTGCATTCAGATGAATCAATTGATGGATGAATGAGTACTTTGTATTACTATGAAGGCCATCACAGTCTATGGTATCGCTAAAGCTACGCATTCCCCCTGGACTATACTTGCGGTGAAGACAGAAACAATAAGTTCAGTACTCCATGGAAAATCTCGCTATGAAAGTAAAAAACCACATTAGTATGCGTGGAAGACAGGGGCGTTTTTAGCCGACAAAATCCCCGGGGTGCCATGGCCCAAGGGAAAGAAAGAGATATGGGGGTCTGGGGTGAACCCCCCAGAAATGTTTTGACCCCACTCTTGTTAACCTAAGGAAGCTCCCTTTCTTGAGTATAAAGATTGGCCCCTTGTTTATGAAATGAAGCTGTGTAAAAGGAAAGAGCAACAATCAAGAAGAGCAAGCAAAATCACAACTTCTTTAGAAGTAAGACTGCAGTACGATGACATAGCAAAAAGTACAGTAGAGACCATCATAAAAGAATTTATGTTTTTCCAGGGCAGCCTGGATAGATTCTTAAGTAATGGGCTGGTATTCCTAACTCCAGGCTGTAAGGTTCTTAACAAGGTACTTATATACCATTCCTTTTGAAATAGCTCGGTGCGCTCTCTCAGGGGTGCAATGTGATGCCAAGGAGTTCCTATGACCCTAGGGAACAGGCTACAACCCCAGGGAGCAGGTATACTCTACAAGTTTGATCTTATAATAATGATCTTATTTATAGTCATCGAGACAAGTGGGAACACAAACTATTTCATCTATCCTTGGCAAGGCTTTGCAAAAAATATTTGACAGTTCATAGCACTCTTAACACTGTTTTCAGTACAAGACTTCTTGAAAAATCTAGAGAACACCTTGAAGTCAGAATTCTTGTTTAGTAACCTCATATTCTGTTGCTGGACTGAAAAATTCTGGAAAGGCTTAAAGACTCTTGTAATTCGCAAAGTAACTGTGTATGGCTTTAACTACATTTATCAGTACACAAACAGCCTTTGCAAGTTTCTACTTTTAAAGTCTTTGATTGGATAAAATGAATCCTATTAATTAAGAGCTATTCCCTATTTCAGCTTCTTTAGGGTTCTTATTCAGGGGATTCAAAAGATGAAATTTCAGCCCCAATGTTTTTATAAAAACATGTTTTCTTATTCGGGTTTCTAATGTACTACAAACGCATGAATTATATAAACTATAAGCTATGCTTACATGCAAAGGGAAAAGACACAAGGAAAGCTAGAGAGACGATCTGTATAAGTCAATGTACAAGAGCAAGCTAGAAGTATCATGTCCTTACACGTACATCTGCCTACGTTTTTATTATTTGCACTAAACCATGTATTCGAAATTCACAATTTCATACCTTCTTAGAAAAGTGAGGGGGCCAACGAAAGGGCCAGGAAAGCTTTTTGGGAGGGAGTTGCCTCCCGGAAGAATCCTCACTAGTGGAAGAGTTGTTGAATAGGCACGTAAATACCGGAGAGGCGGCTATGACTCATGGGACTTGATACAAGCCCATAGACACAGGAGGCAGTGGGTATTGCCGTCAGTAGTTCAATGATATTGTGTATAGAGGTACTAGTGTTTCCAATTTTCAAATTACAACTGTCCTTTATCTTCCTTTTTATTGGGTAAATTTCGCTTGCTAAATAATGAACATTTCCCTAGGATTTCCTTCCATTTGTATTTGATGTAAAGTTATACAAATAAAAGGCGAATGATTTGCTTCAAGATTCTTTCTTATTTTATTCAGCATGGAATGGCTCCAGATACATCTTTAAACACTTCTCTTTCACAAAAAACATGAGACACATGCGCACCGACAGAAATATAAGTCCCCAAGAGCCATCCTTGATCATTATCAAATTCTCCTTAAAACCACTTGCGATTTGACCAGTAAACACTCGGGACATGGGAGCATTGCCTCCAATAATTGACAGATGCTATATATTGAAGTATCATACACTGTCCAATTTATTCATTAAGTTTACATCTATGTCCCAGTTGTAGTATTAGAGGAGAACTAAAGGAGGTTATAGCCCTCCCTTCAGAGCATGGTAATTGCTCGCTAGAAGATCCTTAGGTCTTTTTCGGAGTTTATGAAGTAGTCATAGCACCCTGCAAACAGTATCTTAGTACCTATGTCGGAATAGTCAGTTCCTGGCACCACGCCTGTTATGCTCCAAATTCAGTTCATATGTATATGGCACTTCTTACGATACATTCAACCATAGTTTAAGATATCAAAAGATGTGCCGTATACAGAGGAACTGAATTTGGGGCATTACAGTGCGTGAAATGTTAAAACGTATAAACTTATGTCTTGAATTTCTTTTGCATTTCTTACTCATTTCAGAGTTCCTATTTGTTTCTCTACATTTTTCGCTTCCTTCTTTTTTCTTTCAAAGTGGCAAAATCTCCTTACAATGAGAAAATTTTCTTCTCAACCTGTGTTCGATCGAGCCCCAGAGGTTCGTTGAGTCAGTTTCAGGGGTTTGGCAGTTTGGTTCACCCAATCCTATGAAATATTGCATCGTGCACTTTTCGTATCAATGCAGTATACAGTTGTATACATGTATTTTGAATTTGAAGGAAAAAAGCATTTTTCATTTTTCCAACTACGAAGAGTTCGATGAATGCATGTGTGAAACCTATGGGGCTCAATACCTCCAAAAAGGTTAGGAATCACTGATTTAGGAGCATACTACTACAGAATTATAGTGTACAATGATAGTGGCTTTGTTGTGTTACCGCGAACTTAAATCTCGTAGCAGACTTCAAGTTGCAACTTAATTGGAGTGGGGTGGGGTGAAATGGCGGGGAAAAATACCCTTCTAAGATTGTACTCCAAATCACCAAAATATTCTAAATTTGGAATACCTAGATTAGCTACAATGTAAATGATCCTTGCAGATAAAAATAATTTGTGTCCTCTCTTATAAAACTGTTTTCTACATGATATACACTACTTGGAAATTAGTAGTTTTTGGTGAGAGGAGATTGGGCAAGGTGGGAAGAAATGAGGTAGCTTCTAATGGCTTTATCAGCATCAAAAATAGATACCCATGGTGCAATATGCAAAGTTAGCTCATTACATATATTTGCCTTGTCATTGCAGTCGGGGATTTGTTTACGGCCCTTGTATTTTGAGAATATTCTTTTTACTCTGCATGCCTTATACTCGAAAGGATCCAGAATGAAATTGAGTATCCTTGCTCTTTGGGGGAGTCTGGTTGACTTTATGCTATAAAGAGCGGAGAGATGTTTAGAGAGGATTGAGAAGTTGAAGAGCAAGACAAGCTGTGTTATAGAGCATTGAGAAGGCTAAGAGTGAGTTCAATTTTATGGTTTCCACTATAACAAAAGCTTTATCACTCGAAAATAATGGATAGCTGTCATAATGAGTGGTATGAGTTGCATATGATTAAGACTGTCTTTAGACTGTTAAAACTTTTATCAATACCTGCCAATAATTGAAAAAGTTGTATTTTAAATAAATAGTGCGCACAGATGAGCCTACGCGCGCTATCAGCAGCGTGCGGCCGATTTACTTATTGAAAAGCCTGCTACTGTCATCTGCTGTTCCAGCTTGTATTGAAGCTGGTTTACTGCAAACAGCTGGGCACTTCCTAGGCAGTTTTTCTCTACGATCCTGCTACTCTTGATGCAAGCCTTTATACACATCTGCAGTTAAGAGCTCACCTGTTTTAGCTTGAACTCTCTTCTGCTTTGGTATATTTCATTTCATCTAATATAGTTAAGGAGCGTCACCTTTTAGCAATGAAGCTAATTTTCAAGTGGTCCTCCACTTAAATACATACAATAAATCGAAAAACAATCAAAAAGGTGAAGATAAACATATAAACACCACAAAAACTTAGTATAAGAAATTGTTAAATTAAAACAAAAGGTTAAAATCCAAATTAAGGCTTTTTATCTAAAAGAAGCTTTTTATTTAAAAACAGAAAGGAAGGGCACCTGTTTAACCTCAATTGCAAGGTTATTCCATAATATGGCTCATCGGTAAGAAAACTTTTTTGAAGAAGTGTTTATTGGAGAAGTGTGTTCGTTGGAAGCCTCAAATCCGTTGCAGTTCTTCTCAAGTCTCGTGAACTGCAATCTGAGTCTCTTTGAAAGAGGTTGCATATATATCGAGGAACCTGATTATTTAAAGACTTAATTTCTTTATAAGTGGGCTACTAGGGGTAGCAAAAGCGCTGTTTGTCAGTATACTAGCAGCTCTATTTTGCAGTTTTTGCAGTTGTAATAGTGTGCACTAGCCACTACGTGCCCTCACAGAGCAGCAATACCGAAAGTGTGGTCCAATTATACTTAGGTATAGTGATTTTAAAGAAAATTCCGGGAGAGATTTCTTGGCGTACTTTAGAAGTCCGAGCGCCTTTGATACCTTAGAAGAGGTTGCCTTGATTTGTTCGTTCCAGTCAAAACTATTGTTAACTTGCCTTTCTAAGTATTTAACTTTTTGCACAACATCAAGTTCTTTTCTTCTTATATTCAAACAGAAATTACCCCCTGCAATCCTAAGTTTTTGATGCTTAGGTTTCGTGCAGATACGCATCGACTGAGTTTTCGACACATTTAACGATAGCTTATTTCTTTGCATCCACAAATCTAGGCTATTGAAATCATCATTCATGGTTTCATTAAGTCGAAAAATATCCTGAGATTCGAAGGTAAGGTTTGTGTCATCTGGGTACATGGAGACAGTGGAGGCCTTAACCACTTGAGGAAGACTATTTATATCAATTAAAACAACAGTGGCTCTAAGCAAGACCCTTATGGAACACCAACATCAATGTTTCCAATATTAGAGTCATAGCCTCCAACGCTACAATACGATTAAAAAGATAAGAGTTAAACCACTGCAACTCATTCAGCTGAAGGCCATAGTGCTCTAATTTGTGACATAGTATGGCATGATTCACTGTGTCAAATGATTTCTCAAGAACTATGGAAACAGTTCCAGAGATGTATTCATTATTCACTCCCCTATACCACTGATCGGTGTTATTTTTTAAACTGGTGACTGTAGAATGGAGCTTTCTATAGGCAGATTGGCCCCAATAAATTAGATTGTTCTTGTTAAGGTAGTTATAAAGCTGGTCAAAAATTAGTTTAGCAAATAGCCTGGCAGCCGCTGGAACAAAAGAAATAGGTCGGTAGTTTTCTTTGCATGCCCTGTAAGCAAAAGTCTGTACTAGCAAACATCTGTACTCATTTTCTGGATTTGGAGTCTTAGGTCTAAACTTTCCCCAGTGAGTTTGCTATTACGCATTTCCAACCATATAGTTGAGATTAGTATTGCTCTACACAAGTCTCTGCATTATGCCAATCAAAGATGAAACACTTGAATTACCAACTGAAAAACTGTGATCTCTACCTCTAGACAGAGTATTTACCTCATCAAGAGAGCACAAGAATACGCCACTTAGTGAATTATTGGCATTAAATTCACAATTTGAAACTGGTTGTGATTTATTATGATAACAAACCTCATCATTCCCCACAATGATTCCATCTAAATGTTTTGCGTTCGTTTGAGAACATGATGTAGCATTGAATTGCGGCAATGCTTAATTTTGACCACAATAACATACGAAGGTGGTCCACTATCATAGTGTCTCAGAGGTAGATTGCCACTATTGATCAAATTGTTTAGAATGTCAAAGGTTTCATTTGTTGCTACCCCATATACAGAATTCCATAAAGTAGCAATTTTATCTTTGTCTGGCCTGTGCTTACTGCATTTCTTGATGAAGTATAATGTACTGACTATCTTGCTACAAATATCAGAGCTAATTTCACAAGCAACATCGCAGTTTCGCTTTCAAAAGCATTCAAATATTCAAAAAAATTGTTAAACATGTATTGTCGCCTTCAAGTGAACAATTCACAATGCAGTTCTGTTGTCAGCAGATAGGGATGGCGAAACAATGGTGAGAATTGCATCTTGCAACAGTTTTTGAGGAGGGTACAAGGCACTAAAGTCTGGAGCACTTTGGGGATCGTTGGTTTAATTTGACGCAGACCCAATTATTCAACCTACAGGTATTGCAGTTTTGTTCAGGGGCTAAAGCCCAGTGCCAGACAATCCACCTCTTCCATTTTGATGAGTACTTTTCTCCACAGCTGAGAAGGACAACATGGAAATGCTACTTAGTCAACGGTTTGCATTCAGGATTGGAGATAGTATTGCTGCAGTATGCTTTTCCATTGCTCCGTCAGTGGTTTAAAAACAGCTAAGTCAAGTGGTTGTAAAGCATGACCTGAATCTGGAGGCAGGCGGATGATCATAGTAGATTTTTCCATAGTAGTTTTGATTGCTTTATGTGTTAAGTAGGATCCATGTCCATCGTAAAACAGGAATACTGGCTTGCGCTTATGTGCAACATATCGAACAAATGAATTCAAGAGTCAGTTCTCAAACACTACACCCTACATCCACCCACTGGGAGTAAAGCCATAGAGCGCTTCTGGAGCCCCACCAATTGTCCATGAGTAGTAAATATTTAGTGACTAATACACTACAAAAGGAGCAAGCACCTTCGTGCAGCTGAGATACAAAACAGGACTGTTTACATAGACTTTCTGACGTACAGTGTCTCTAAGAAAGCATCATGGGAGTTCTTTCCCGTGGATACTTTCTTGGAGATTAGGTCAGTGTTTAGGATAGTTTCATCACACTGACTAGCAAAATCTTCACTCAGGTTGACACCATGCTCAAGCACTCTGTACGAGATAAATAATTGATCCAATTATTCTTCTGTTAGTGAGATTTTTTAGAGCTTTGTTCAGAACCTCAGGCTATACCGTTTCTTGAATGCAATCTTCCAATTTTGTCCAGGTAAGTTATCAGTAAATCTTGTTTTCGTTCCGCATTATCCAGGTATGCTTTTACCATGTGTTTCACTTCCTTTGTTTCACATGCCCAACCAAGCCTACCAGATGTTTGAAGCCCAACAACTATAAACACTTCTTCCAAAGGAGACAGCACTCGTAACACAAAACCACTGCCAATGGGCTCAGGTGGCTTCACAACCCATCTTCGCAGTTTCTCAGCTGGTACCTTACAGAGTTTTGCAGTTTCCAGAACAGCTTTTCCTTCCTCGTCACCTAGCCGCTCTCCTTCACATATATCTTCACTGGACGATGACTTTTACTTTTGGGAAGTAGTTCCGAACCATTCTGATTGTAGCAGACTTTAAACGCAAAGATTGACTTGAGGCGAGTTGATTTGATTCTTTGGCTTGGTTTAGATGCCGTGCTCTTCATTAACTGAACTCAACTCCTGACTTTAGAAGATGAGGAGCACGGCATCTGAATCAGTTCAGGATGGAAATTTAAGTTTGGTACGGCAAGCATACTTTGGTACAGCAGTGCTTGTCTTGTGGCACGACACTAACACGGCATTGTCTCAAAGACCGTGCTCTTCATATGCCAAATCAAATGCAAACTATTATAATGTATTTTCATTGTTGCACAAGTTTAGTTATGCTAGAATTTCCGAACAAAATGATAAAGGTTTTGATTTAGCTAAATAAACCAAAACGCAGCTCGCTTTGTCGTTTGACAACAGAATACTATTGTATGGAATACGAACAACAAGAGTATGCGTGATCAAAGAAAATGATTGCTAGACGCTTCGGCAGGGGGCATTATACCCACCCAATAATTCGCCGAAGTTGAATACAGAAGTGCTCTACACTTTGATTTTTAATCATTTCTCAATCGGCTTTAACCTAAACTAGAATCCAAGACTATCACAGCACAGATATGTGGCTTGCGGAGATCCTGATTTTGTTGTGAGGCAAGCAAAAACCTTGCAGTAATGCTGAAAAAATTCAGATGGATTCTCCAGCCGAATGCGAAGATATTGTGTAAATAATGATCCTGTCGAGTGATAGGGAACTATTACCCCCTGAGTGTATTCTATGTAGGCAACGCTTGATTTAACTTGTGGTAGATAGGTTGATAGTCATAATTACAATTTTCGCCAGGAGTTGTGTTCATCTTACCCTTGCATCGCCATGAATGCCGGCCTAAGGATTTGAAATCCTTTTAACAATATGATCAGATTGCCAACACCGCAAGGAGAAACATAATCATACTCTGTATGTATCAAAGAAAATAAATGATGCTTTATAACGATATCCTTTCAGCAATACTTACATACAGAAACGTAAATATATGCAATTAAGTAAAATTAAACTAACAAAGAAACAAAACCGCAAATATTGCAGGGAGTCTTTATTAGAGGGGGGCAGAGATTAGTTTTCATTGCTCATCAAATGTCTTTTTAGAGGACCGTTAAATAGATCAACAGACTATGCAGTCCTTTCTTGGAAAATTCAAGTTTTGCTTTGGAATATGTAGAGCTTCATCATTTTTTGTATTGTAGTTAGACACAAGTGAATAAGTTGGAACATATTCCTTCGGCGTTCAGGGCATAGGTTGTTCAGAATTTTATTGACCAAGACAGAATGAACAAATCAAATTAGGTTCTCAGTGCCCCCCCCCCAATAGTTAGCTTGTGGATACATTTGACTATCAACGTTGTACTACTGATAAACCTCGAGGAAAGTTCCACGGCCTTTCAGTAAAGGAAACAAATTTGCATTGCAGTTAGAAACTATTACGAAGAACTTTCAAATTAAATAACGCTACTTTGTTGTAAGTAGGAAGGCATACTACCAGAATCTGAGGATTTTGAACTTGATTTCATTCATTTTGAGTAAGTATTCCATGTGAAATCCACATGGTCGAAGTAAACTCCGAACTTTCTGACAAATTGTGGGCAATAACTAACAAACTCTATCCCACACAAAGGCAGAACAAAGCCTAAATTTTATCTCGTTATGGATCCGTAACAGAAAGTGCCGATGTTAAGGGTCTACACTGCTTCGGCACAAGAAGTGAACCGATACGGTAAAAGTGTTATTACATTGTTTTAGCAGGTACAGAAGGTGTCCATGTAGGAAGAGCAAGAAGTGTAATGGATAGCTCGGAACAGTGTAGACGGTAGGCTGAACCGTACCACATTCTGTTCCGGTAAAGAAGTTGCACTAGTGCAGAGTAGATGGGATCTAATTTTGAGTGAGGGGAGCTTGTTGATTTCAATTGTTCTACGTAGGTGACCAATAAAGTTAAATTCTGTTTTTGGGGGGTTCATACTTAGTTTCCTTACCCTCAACCAATCACTGATATTTAACAGTTCCTTCTTTCTCATGTATATGAGCTCTACTCTATCAGTAGATGTAATTGTGTGTGTATTGTCAGCATAAATGTTTGCCGTAGAGCAGTGGCATAACCGACTTAGATTAGGGTTAGGATACCTCCTAAAGAATCCAAGCTTTTGAGACACAGAGGGGGCTCCTCGACGATATTCAGGAGATAAATCTATTTCATTATTTGAGGTGCAAAAAGGATGGGGGCCCAAATTTGGTGAATCATTAAGGGCCCTGAGTTTCTCTTTTATACCACTGCTTTAAAGAATTCCATGCAACTCTTTAATTCAAACATCAAACGCAGAATGTCCATGCTAGTATGTTGATGGTATTACCTTATAGGCAAATCATTATACTTAGCATACAGATCAATGTATGGATTCTTGTAAAGTGGTTGATAAACGCCATATGTATCAGACAGCTGCTGTTCAGCTTCATCTTGAAATAAAATGTCCGGTTGTTTAGGAAATGAATCGCCAGGCTTCCGTCTCATGTACTGTTTCCTTATTTGATTGTAACGACCAAGGTTCCAATTTGCTGACTTTAGTTTATCAATTATTAATCTTTTTTCTAAGAATCCTGTTCTGGCTATTTCGAAATCAACTTCAAAGGTTGGTGCCATATTTGGGCCAGAGTGCTTGTTTGCGTATTTGTTCAATGGCGTCTGTACAATTCTGCGGCCAATGACATGGAATGCCCTTTCCAATTCTTTCAATATACTACGATGCTTATTCCTGGATTCAGCAGTTAACGCATTGAGCATTTTTTCATAAGCTATCAGGTAGAAGGTGTATACATCATTAAAGGCTCTAACTAGGTCTCTACCATTACCATTTGGATACATTATGGTTTTCATGTTGGCTAAAATGGACCATATGCTATATGGTGGAGCATCATTGTGACTGTGGTAGCTTTTGGGCGTCAAATTCTAAGGACAGAAGAAAGAGATATATTATGTGTTGATCAGATTCATCGAAATGTTCTGTGCACAAGGATATTGGAACAATAGAATTGCTTTGTATCAAGTTTATCCACAATATTAATGCTATTATCAGATCACTCCTGATTACTGCATAATAAGCCTGACTATTTGCTACCGATGCTGCGAACGTTTTCGTATTAATTTATATCTCGCAATTCCTCTATCAGTCTTGTTGGTTTAACATTTGGTCGCAATTTTGGAATTTGCGTTCTGCTCTGCTTTGGAAATTACGCACATGCCTTAGTAAAATCCATCTCTCCTAATGTAAATTAATCAAGAGAATAAGCTTGATATTAATACAAAGTGAAAGAATTATTGATTGAACATAGAGTTTCCTACCTTATTGGGCATAAGAATGTTTTTAACATTGGAAAATTAGCAAAGATGTTCTGATGTCGCGAAAGGATATTTGTAAGTAGAATGGTATATGGTTTGACAAAAGTGGTCTGTACTATATAACTAGGTACCTGATTTGTCTAATAAGTACCTGACCTGCATTCGTTTCACGAGATGATTTAGTTGAATTAACATCTATTTAACGTTATGATTTAGTTGAATTTAATCTATTTCACGTGATGTTTTAGTTGAATTAGCGCCTTTTGCAATCATGTCTCTCCTTCTCATCGTATTGGTTCTACGTTTCATTAAAAACTGCGTTTAAGTTCAAATACTCTAATTTCCATTATATATAGAATTAAGGAAAGACTCGTAAAAACTCAAATGAGAACGCTGACGCTACAATCTTTGCAGCCAGTACCAACTTGCACAATTCCAATAAGTAATGCCTACATTAAGAAAACCCAGCATTGTTGGACTTGTCCAGCTAATTGGAGCAAACTGGTTTGCTACATGATTGCATAGCCAGACTAAATTTGAACAGAGACGCTTTTGGAATAAGTAGAACAATGTAAAATCTAAAGTAACTGAATATTGACTTACATTCAATATGGTGTTGGGTGACCTCCTCGCTCCTCTCGACAATTGATTGCAGCTTCTAGAACTGGATGGATTGCATATATCGTCTACAATTGAACTGAACAGATTATGCTGTGACTCTCCATCAATACTATTTGTTATTCTCATAATGTGCCTCAAATCATTAACAGCCGAGAAATAATCATAGCTCTTCAAATTCCGATATTTTGCTGACTTTGAATTCACCTGGTGGAAAATTGTGTTGTTTGAGCCGCAATTTGTAATAAATGAGAGGACGGCTAAAATATGATGGTAAAAACTATCCACTGACGAGTGGAAATTAAATATTTTACGCTGTTGAGGGTCTTCGTATGGATTGTAGCTTTTCTCAGGTTTGAGATTTTGCAAGGACGTTTTTAATAGAGTACTAACAGCTGATTTACATCTCCTTTTATGTCTCTCCTTGTGTCTACGAAAGTATAACCAATATCTACAGCATTTTGAGCTCCGCCATTTGCATTGATGATGGCACCCTCTATTAGCAGCAGCATGAGTGAATATTGCTTTTTTAAACCATAGGAATATCTTACTCGTCTCTGGTCGTGTAATAGCTATGCCATTGTGAAGGAGACTTACAGAAAGCATTTCCAATGACAGAATCTGATCTTTGTCTATGCCAATTGGCAAACTACTTGGGTAGCTCAAAACAAAGCTACCATGAAATAGTTTTGGACGACTACCTAAGGATAACATTATCCTTGATATGGAATGAATCTTATACTTTTCTTGATAAATAATTTGTATGAGTTTCCTGCGTATGTTTCTGTTGTATCCCTTCTTGATAGACCAAAGCGCAGTTAGTAATGGTGGTATAGTTGCATGTGTTGCTTCTAGAGCTGTCTGAAGAAGACCCAACAGGTAATGTTTAGTAAGTAGCTTCCTTGCATCCCCATAAGGTGGGATATCTTTACTCAACCACCTTAGAATCATTTCCTTCTTTACCTGGCTTAGATCACGTGTGGCAGGCATGTAACTGGGATGTCCAATTGGTAATGACATTGATAGGCGAAGTATCTCTTTGTGATCAACAACATCAAAGTAGTTACTTAAATCGAAACCTCGATTCCTCATACAAGGGAACATGTTGGCATACTGCTGGAAAATTGGTAAAACATGATCAGTCCATGTTGGCTCATTGGGGTATGAATGGTTGTGAAAAACACGAGCTATGATGAACCTATCTAACACATTCCTACTCAGTATGGACATTGAACTATTGACAATAGCATATGCATAACCTTCAATATTTCCATCAATGCCTTTTCTTATGTAGTGATTAGAACTTCTTGTTGGAAACACAAAATTAGCAAAACCATTTCTATGTGTGGCCTTATTTAGTTTTTTAAATGGACGAGGCTCTTGATAACCTGTGCTTTCAACTGTGGTGTCAAAACGTTCTTCGGATGGGACTATTGAAATATTGATATCCTGTGCAGGTTTACCAAACTTTGTTACAAAAAGCTTGTGAGAGATCTGTTTTCCATTTTCCAAACGATACAACCAGTTTTCATAACTCCTCACACGAAGACCATCCTTATACTCTTGCATAAATACGTTACTGCAGTTTTCACCAATGCTCTACAAAGGAAGAACAACACTTTGTAAAGCAACTGTTGCTTTACAGGTATAATAAGATCAATAATCATTACCAGTTAATCACAAACGACATTCATAGTTAGCAAGTAAAGATCAATGTAACCAAGTTCTTAAGCTCATCATTCCAACGGCATCAAAGCTCAATAATGTTCGAGAGGAGCAATGGCAAAAATAACAATAACGGCAACGACTGTCTTCCTACAACTACAAACGGTTCGTCTAGACGGATCGGCAACTTCAACGAGCGGGAACTTCAACGAACGGCAACTTCAACGACCTGCAACTACAACTCGCAGCAACGTTAGCATATATTCACAATGACTTCAACATTAATCACGGCAACTTGAACTTAACAACGTAAATCAAATCCACATTTATATCTAATGCAGTAAGGCTGATTTCCATTCACCAATTTCTGGAGCGCGCGCGACTTTTTGCGATTGATCGTGGATCTAGACATGCGTACTTACAGCAAAAAAGCACGTGAGTGTGATCGCGCGATCGCCAGAAAAGGTTGAAGTTTGTTCGACTTGGTGAGAGATTGCCAGTAGTAGCCAATCAAAAGAATAGAAGTTTCAGAAGTAACAAATTCCACAATAGCGTCGAAGCTGTGGATTAGTCTGGCTAGGAATAATGTGGTTTGAAGTTCGCTTTGCGCATGAACAGTATCACATACATAGTGAAAAGGAAGAAAGTTAGGTGGGAAATTAACAGAAATTTGCTTCTGCTGTCTATATTTCAGAAGCAAAAGCCATTAGCCACTCTGACAATAATAGCTGTCATTTTAGCTTTAAGAGCACGCATGGAGTAGGTTTTGCCCCCTTGAAAGTATTGTGATTGACGTCGCAACACTCCTTTGGCATATTGGCCAGCACATAGGAGCCAAATTTATAATGACTTAGCCGAATGTGTTTTAGTTAGTTGATTAAAGTTCGAGCTACGATGAAGACGTGCTTTTTATGTCTCACTCTTCGAGAGGCCAGCAATAGCTTTAACAAAAGCATTGTTATTATGCAGCAATTGTCTGCATTTCAAAGGCCTCATTTTGCATCGGTATAGCTAAAGAGTAATTTGATATTTACCATGTGTTCGCAAAATGTCGATCGCAAAAAGTCGCGCGCGCCAGAAATTGGTGAATGGAAATCAGCCTTTACACAAGAACCAGAAGAGTGATGACAGTACCAAATGAGACCATAAGCCAAGAATAGAAAACACGTAATGACTACGCACGTGAGATGAGATGATAGGGCATTGAGATGGCATGACGTAAATACTAAATGTGGATGTCTGAGCAACACAAAGTAGAGTACAGTGGACAAATAAAACAACATTTCAGTCCACATTACGCAATCAAGATGACAGACAGAACTAGCACTGTAAGGGCCGGGTTACACACTAAATATTCAGCTATAGCCTTATATGATAATGACAGTCTTTTGCATATCTTGTCCTGTAACATAGGAAGAGATATTAGTGAGTTTCCGATTCACTACGTAGCTCGGTACGGCTACGTTTGGAGACCTGGACTCCAGCGCTGCTTGTCCATGCCTGGGAATCCTCCCACCGTACTACGCCATTTCACTACGCCAAGAGGCAAAGATCAACGTACTGTTGACTACGTTGGGAATAGAAAGATAAGGATGAATTTCCTTAACAGGTTCTACGTTGATTTGACATCGATTTTATTAAATGTTATTTTACTTGCTGCTCTATGGTTTTTTTTGTTCTATATGCTCTCGAATTGGTTTAGTTTTAGATTGACTGAACAAGCACCTAAGATGGAGGCCCAGAAGAGAAGCACACCATGTAATCAAAACTCTTAGCACCGTTCGTAGACCTCTAACCATCTCTAGGAAGATTTTAGTAGCTTCGCCATAATCCTACTCAAGCTCTTCTTCACCAGAAAAAACTGCGTTGTAAAATCTTCGAAATTGATCCGCCATACTGTTTACATTTAGACTTTGATCACCGCGCTAGTGCTTAGGCCTCCAAACGTAGCCGTAGTATCTCACGTAGTGTATCGGGAACTCTCTATTGACCAAAGATCCCTTAATGGATTAAAACATCTCGTGAATAATATCAATTTGATTTGATTGTATTCTGAATATTTGGAGGAACTTGAGATGATTCTCACCCACGTCATTCACTCTATTCCATTCGGTTTTCAACTTAGCACAGATGTGGGTGTATTTGTATCATTTTTGAAGGCAAATTCTTGCGAAGAGGAGAAAGAAACTCTAAGGGCAGCTATTTCTCAATGTACCCCAACAATTTTCGTGGGGAATTGCAAACATAGGCGGAGAAGGAGGAGAATGAGAACAAAATATATTGTTTGAACAGGGAGGCAATGGAAATGGGGCAAAAATTAGCAAAATTTCTCTTAAAGTATGTTCTTGGGAAGGGATGAGTAGACCCTACGTTTCGCCGACAAAGTGGGCGCGACTCCTAGCTTTCCGCTGCTCGCAGTACCTAATTCTTCTTCTCGGTCGTAGTGACAGTGTCTATTTTTTATAGGTTATGTAGGGCATAGCCACAGAATAGTGAATAGGCAGAAGGGACACTCTGCTCTTTTCAGAGGGCACGGATTTTTTCGCGCATGCGTCAGTATGGGGTTCATCGAAACGAGGCCTGTGGTGTAACAAATCATGCTAGTTCATTGGGTTCAGTATAGAGATGACACAAATTCGATGGACGGATGGGAAAACACGGCCGAGTTAGTGCTTATTGCGCTGCTATTAATAGTACAAACAACAGGAAATTGTGTCCTGATATTCAATTTTACCGATTTCCGTTGGAGACGAGCCGGTGAGTAAGCATATGTTACTTTCGTGATTTCCCCCACAGCTTCTCTCATGCCAATAGTGCGTTATTTCTTGGCTATAATGACATCCTGCATACACATTTTCCCATTTGTTTGGTTAGGTGCAAGCAATGGGTACTGAATTGCAGAAGAGAAGATCTGTTAGACAAGTCTTCTGCATACTTATCCAACAATTGTTTCATGTGTGCAGAACACTTTGAGCCACAATATTTGCCCAAATTCAAAAACATCAGGGGCCAGTTGTCAAAAGGTGCAATTCCAACGCTTTTTGAAATTCCTAATCCCCCTCCTACTATTGGTAGTAAAAGACCTGCACCAAAACCAAGGAATCCAGGTATGTTGACATAACATACTTACTTCACTTGGAAAGCTATATTTGGACAATCTATAGCAGCAGTTTTCATCGATGTTGAACCCCCACCCCCTTGTTCCTTTTGTATAGTTTCGTTTTTAACCATCATGCTATCTTAACAAAAGAGACTCTTTATGAAAAAAGATAAAATTTTCATTTACTAGAATTAGAATGATCATGCAATCACTCAAAAAATTCTAGTTTGTGAATTACTTTTGCAAGATACTTATTATAGACCTGCCAAAAAGAAAAGGCTTGAGTTCAATAAGGCCAGTACAGACCATAAATATGGAAAAAGAGGTACTACCACAATTAGCATATTATATTTCTAATAAAGGATGGCTGCTTCTTATTTTATGGACATATTTTATTTGCACATGGAACTCTTTGTCTCATTTTTCACCTTCATTACTATTCCTTTCAACTTGATAGATAATGAACAAGGGTCTCTTCAAATTGTTGACACTTCTCATCAGTCTGTAGCTATGAGTGAGTATAGTAATGCTAGTCCACTTCTTGGCAGTTCCTGTAGTTGTTTAGAAATTTCATCAGTCCACTGACATGTGTGAGTACTTTTACATGAGGAAAAGCAATTAAACTACCTATGCAGTATCATGTTGATTTCTGCAATACATATGATAATTTCTCACTTTAAAATAGATTGCTATTTAATAACTATTTCTTTCTTTTTCCAGCTTTGGAAAGCCTACCTGTTGATGCATCTAACACCACAACTTCCCAATGTCAAACTCCTCCCCAACTGTCTGTTGATACCCCACGGAAAAGGAAGCTGAGATTTCTACTGAAAAGGAAACGCACAAAAATATCCCACCTATCAAATGAACTAGCAAAAACAAGGGCAAACTCTCCACTAAATTCTATTAAAACAAAGCATGAGAAGGGAATAATGGCTCTAAAGTTATTAAAGGGAGTCATTTCTGAAGACCTCCATAGACTACTCAAAAGCCAAGTTATTTTATCATCTAAACAACCAAAAGGTTGGAGGTATAATTCTGCACTGAAATCTTGGGCTTTAAGTATCTACCACACAAGGGGAAAAGCATACACATTCCTTCAAAAAGTGTTTAACCTGCCATCCAAAAGAACTCTTTCCCGTATGGTTTCCAGGTTTGCTTCTGAAGCTGGCTTTTCCAAAAAGTCCTTGTATGTTATCCAGGAAGGGATTAAATCTCTTCCAGCAGGTGCTAATGTGTGTTCTCTTTTGATGGATGAAATGTCTCTTACAAGCCACCTTTTCTACAGCTTGTCAGATGACAGTATAGTAGGTCTGGAGGATTATGGCAATGGAAAGAGTTCTTGTCTTCTTGCAACTTCTGCATTGGTTGTCATGGTTAGAGGAATATTGTACAACTGGAAGCAGCCTGTTGCATACTTTCTTGTCAATGAATCTTGTGGAACTACTCAGCTGCATACCATTCTTGATGAAGCTCTCCTCCATTTAGAGTCTTTAGGGTTAAATGTTGTCTCAGTTGTGTCTGATCAGTGATCTAACTTCTTGAAACTATTTGCTAGTCTTGGTGTTTCACCATATCATCCATACTTGGAGATGAGAGGGAAACAATACTTTACCATTTTTGATCCACCACATCTACTCAAATCTATGAGAAACAACCTGATGAAATATGATTTTGAGTTTGAAGGCAAGATTGCATGCTGGCAGGACATCAAACTTTTCTATGACAAGGATCA
>OLMO02000231.1:14950557-14960965 GCA_900291935.2 Cassiopea xamachana | reverse complement strand
CTCTCACAAGCTTTTTGCAACGAAGTTTGGTAAACCTGCACAGGATATCAATATTTCAATAGTCCCATCCGAAGAAGGTTTTGACCCAGTTGAAGGCACAGGTTATCATGAGCCTCGTCCATTTACAAAACTAACTAAGGCCACAGATAGAAATGGTTTTGCTAATTTTGTATTTCCAACAAGAAGTTCTAATCACTACATAAGAAAAGGCATTGATGGAAATATTGAAGGTTATGCATATGCCATTGTCAATAGTTCAATGTCCATACTGAGTAGGAATGTGTTAGATAGGCTCATCGTAGCTCGTGTGTTTCACAATCATTCATATCCCAATGAGCCAACATGGACTGATCATGTTTTACCAATTTTCCAGCTGTATGCCAACATGTTTCCTTGTATGAGGAATCGAGGTTTCGATTTAAGTAACTACTTTGATATTGTTGATCACAAAGAGATACTTCGCCTATCAATGTCATTACCAATTGGACATCCCAGTTACATGCCTGCCACACGTGATCTAGGCCAGGCAAAGAAGGAAATGATTCTAAGGTGGTTGAGTACAGATATCCCACCTTATGGGGATGCAAGGAAGCTACTTACTAAGCATTACCTGTTGGGTCTTCTTCAGACAGCTCTAGAAGCAACACATGCAACTATACCACCATTACTAACTGCGCTTTGGTCTATCAAGAAGGGATACAACAGAAACATCCGCAAGACACTCATACAACTTATTAATCAAGAAAAGTATAAAATTCATACCATATCAAGGATAATGTTATCCTTAGGTGGTCGTCCAAAAATGTTTCATGGTAGCTTTGTTTTGAGCTATCCAGGTAGTTTGCCAATTGGCATAGACAAAGATCAGATTCTGTCATTGGAAATGCTTTCTGTAAGTCTCCTGCACAATGGCATAGCTATTACACGACCAGAGACGAGTAAGATATTCCTATGGTTTAAAAAAGCAATATTCACTCATACTGCTGCTAATAGAGGGTGCCATCATCAATGCAAATGGCGGAGCTCAAAATGCTGTAGATATTGGTCATACTTACGTAGACACAAGGAGAGACATAAAAGGAGGTGTAAATCAGCTGTTAGTACACTATTAAAAACGTCCTTGCAAAATCTCAAACCTGAGAAAAGCTACAACCCATACGAGGACCCTCAACAGCGTAAAATATTTAATTTCCACTCGTCAGTGGATAATTTTTACCATCATATTTTAGCCGTCCTCTCATTTATTACAAATTGCGGCTCAAACAACACAATTTTCCACCAGGTGAATTCAAAGTCAGCAAAATATCGGAATTTGAAGAGCTATGATTATTTCTCGGCTGTTAATGATTTGAGGCACATTATGAGAATAACAAATAGTATTGATGGAGAGTCACAGCATAATTTGTTCAGTTCAATTGTAGACGATATATGCAATCCATCCAGTTCTAGAAGCTGCAATCAATTCTCGAGAGGAGCGAGGAGGACACCGAACACCATATTGAATGTAAGTCAATTTTCAGTTACTTT
Source organism: Cassiopea xamachana (assembly GCA_900291935.2). Lineage (NCBI taxonomy): Eukaryota > Metazoa > Cnidaria > Scyphozoa > Rhizostomeae > Cassiopeidae > Cassiopea > Cassiopea xamachana. The sequence goes on along the minus strand of OLMO02000231.1, from coordinate 14,959,438 downwards.
AGATTTTACATTGTTCTACGTATTCCAAAAGCGTCTCTGTTCAAATTTAGTCTTGCTATGCAGTCATGGGGAAACCAGTTTGCTCCAATTAGCTGGACAAACCCAATAATCCTGGGTTTTCTTAATGTAGCCATTACTTATTGGAATTGTGCAAGTTGGCACTGGCTGCAAAGATTGTGGCTTCTATGTTCTCATTTGAGTTTGTAAGAGTCTTTCCTTAATTCTATATATAGTGGAAATTAGAGTATTTGAACTTAAACGTAGTCTTATAATGAAACGTAGAACCAAAACGATGAGAAGGAGAGACATGATTGCAAAAAGTGTTAATTCAACTAAATCATCACGTGAAATAGATGTTACTTCAACTAAATCATTACGTGAAATAGATGTTAATTCAACTAAATGATTACGTGAAATAGATGTTAATTCAACTAAATCATTACGTGAAATAGATGTTAATTCAACTAAATGATTACGTGAAATAGATGTTAATTCAACTAAATCATCACATGAAATAGATGCTAATTCAACTAAATGATCACGTGAAATAGATGCTACTTCAACTAAATCATCACGGGAAATAGATGTTAATTCAACTAAATAATCACGTGAAATAGATTTAATTCAACTAAATCATCACATGAAACAAATTCAGGTCAGCTACTTATTAGACAAATCAGCTACAATACTCGCCAAAAGTCCTGGGACACTTTGTATATTTTTAATCTGGACGGAGCATTCACCCCCCTCCTCCCCCTAAACAATGTTGGTTACTGAGAGAAGTACATGCGGTAACGGAAAAATTTTTGTGCACAATAATGCCAAGTGTCTCAGGAACAGACCAACATTGTTTTAGGGGGGAGGGGGCTTGCATCAAGGCGTGATGGTTGAAATGCTGAGAAAGCTATGGTTTTCATAATTTTTTGAAAATGTCCCAGGGACTTTTGGCAAGCATTGTATCTAGTTATATAGTACAGGCCACGTTTGTCCAACCATATACCATTCTACTTACAAATATCCTGCCGCGAGATCAGAACATCTTTGCTAACTTTCCTTGTGAGGGAGGCTATCTGAATATATCAAAAACATTCTTATGCCCAATAAGTTAGGAAACTCTATGTTCCAACAATACTATTTCTTTCACTTTGTATTTATATCAAGCTTATTCTCTTGATTAATTTACATTAGGAGGGAGATGGATTTTACTAAGGCGCATTTGCAATTTCAATTAATACGAAGCGTTCGGAGCATCGTTGGCATATAGTCAGGCTTATTATGCAGTAATCAGGAATGATCACATAATGGCATTAATATCATGGATAAACTTGATATAAAGCAATTCTATTCTGCCAAAATCCTCGTCCACAGAACATTTCGAGGAATCTGATCAACACATAATATATCTCTTTCTTCTGTCCTTAGAATTTGACGCCCAAAAGCTACAAAAGTCACAATGATGCTCCACCATATAGTATATGGTCCATTTTAGCGAACATGAAAACCATGATGTATCCAAAAGGTAATGGTAGAGACCTAGTTAAAGCCTTTAATGATGTATACACCTTCTACCTGATAGCTTATGAAAAAATGCTCAATGCGTTAACTGCTGAATCCAGGAATAAGCATCGTAGTATATTGAAAGAACTGGAAAGAGCATTCCATGTCATGGGCCACAGAATTGTACAGACGCCATTGAACAAATACGCAAACAAGCACTCTGGCCCAAATATGGCACCAACATTTGAAGTTGATTTTGAAATAGCCAGAACAGGATTCTTAGAAAATAGATTAACAATTGATAAACTAAAGTCAGCAAATTGGAACCTTGGTCGTTACAATCAAATAAGGAAACAGTACATGAAACGGGTGACTGGCGATAAATTTGCTAAACAACCGGACATTGTATTTCAAGATGAAGCTGAACAGCAACTGTCTGATACAGATGGCGTTTATCAACCACTTTACAAGAATCCATACATTGATCTGTATGCTAAGTATAATGATTTGCCTATAAGGTGATACCAACAACATACTAGCATGGACATTCTGCGTTTGATGTTTGAATTAGAGAGTTGCATGGAATTCTTTACAGCAGTGGTGTAAAAGAGACACTCAGGGCCCTTAATGATTCACCAAATTTGGGCCCCCATCCTTTTTGTACCTCAAGTAATGAAAATAGATTTGTCTCCTGAATATCGTTGAGGAGCCCCCTCTGTGTCTCAAAAGCTTGGGGCCTTTAGGAGAAATCCTAACCCCAACCTAAGTCGGTTATGCCACTGCTCTAAAGCAAACATTTATGCTGACGATACACACACAATTACATCTACTGATAGAGTAGAGCTCATATACATGAGAAAGGAGGAACTGTTAAATATCAGTGATTGGTTGAGGGTAAGGAAACTAAGTGTGAACCCCCCAAAAACAACATTTAACTTTATTGGTCACCAACGTAGAATAATTGAAATCAACAAGCTCCCCTCAATCAAATTAGATCCCATCTACTCTGCACTAGTGCAACTTCTTTACCGGAACAGAATGTGGTACGGTTCAGCCTACCGTCTACACTGTTCCGAGCTATCCATTACACTTCTTGCTCTTCCTACATGGACACCTTCTGTACCTGCTAAAACAATGTGATAACACTTGTACCGTATCGGTTCACTTCTTGTGCCGAAGCAGTGTAGACTCTTAACAGCAGCACTTTCTGTTACGGATCCATAACGAGATAAAATTTAGGCTTTGTTCTGCCTTTGTGTGGGATAGAGTTTGTTAGTTATTGCCCACAATTTGTCATAAAGTTCGGAGTTTACTTCGACCATGTGGATTTCACATGGAATACTTGCTCAAAATAAATGAAATCAAGTTCAACATCCTCAGATTCTGGTATTATACTTTCCTACTTACAACAAAGTAGAGGAGCTATTTACTTTGAAAGTTCTTCGTAATAGTTTCTAACTGCAATGCAAATATGTTTCCTTTACTGAAAGGCCGTGGAACTTTCCTCGAGGTTTATCAGTAGTATAACGTTGATAGTTAAATGTATCGACAAGCTAACTATTGGGGGGGGGCATTGAGAACCTAATTTGATTTGTTCATTCTGTCTTGGTCAATAAAATTCTGAACAACCTATGCCCTGAACGCCGAAGGAATATGTTCCAACTTATTCACTTGTGTCTAACTATAATACAAAAAATGATGAAAGTTTACATATTCCAAAAGGAAACTTGAAATTTCCAAGAAAGGACTGCATAGTCTGTTGATCTATTAAAAAGCCATCTGAAAAGACATTTGATGAGCAATGAAAGCTAATCTATGCCCCCCTCAAATAAAGACTGGCTGCAGTATTAGTGGTTTCATTTCTTTGTTATTTTAATTTTACTTAATTGCATGTATTTACGTTTCTGTGTGTAAGTATTGCTGAAGGGATATCGTTATAAAACATCATTTATTTACTTTGATACATACAGAAAATGATTTAACCCAGTATTATGTTTCTCCTTGCGGTGTTGGCAATCTGATCATATTGTTGAAAGGATTTCAAATTCTTAAGCCGGCATTCATGGCGATGCAAAGGTAAGATGAATACAACTCCTGGCGAGAATTGTAATTATGGCTATCAACCATTTGAACCACAAGCTGAATCAAGTGTTGTCTACATGGAATACACTAAGGGGGTAATAGTTCCCTATCACCCGACAGGATCATTATTTACACAATATCTTCGCAACCGGCTGGAGAATCTATCTGAATTTTTCGACACCATTGCTACAAGATTTTTGTTCGCCTCACAACAAAATCAGGATCTCCACAAGCCACACATCTGTGCTGTGATACTCTTGGATTTTAGTTTTGGTTAAAGTCGATTGAGAAGTAATTAAAAATCAAAGTGTAGAGCATCTCTGTACTCAATTTCGGTGAATTGTTGGGTGGGTATAATGCACCCTGTCGAAGTGTCTAGTAATCATTGTCTTTGATCGCGCATACACTTTTTGTTGGCATTCCATACAACAGTATTTTGTTGTCAAACGACAAAGCGAACTGCGTTTTGGTTTATTTGACTAAATTAAAACCTTTCGCATTTTGCTCGGAAATTCTAGTATAACTGCACATGCGCAACAATGAAAACCAACTATACTAAATGTTGCAGTTGGCTCGGTATATGAAGAGCACGACCTTTGAAACAATGCCTTGCTAGGGTCGTGCCGCATGGCAAGCACTGCCGTGCCAAATTATGCTTGCTGCACCAAACTCAAATTTCCATACTGAACTGATTCAGATGCCGTGCTCCTCATATGATTAAGTCAAGAGTTAAGTTCAGTACATGACCAAGCCAAAGAAGCAAAGCAAATCGCCTTAAGTCAATCTTTGCATTTAAAGTATGCTACAATCAGAATGATTCGGAACTACTTCCCAAAAATAAAAGTCATACTCCAGTGAAGATATATGTGAAGGAGTGCGGCTAGGTGAAGAGGAAGGAAAAGTTGTTCTGGAAACTGCAAAACTCTGTAAGGTACCATCTGAGAAACTGCGGAGATGGGTTGTGAAGCCACCTAAGCCCATTGGCAGTGGTTTTGTGTTTCGAGCGCTGTCTCCTTTGGAAGAAGTGCTTATAGTTGTTGGGCTTCAAACATCTGGTAGGTTTGGTTGCGCATGTGAAACAATAGAAGTGAAACACGTGGTAAAAGCATACCTGGATAATGCACAACGAAAACAAGATTTACTGATAACTTACCTGGAAAAAATTGGAAGATTGCATTCAAGAAACGGTATAGCCTGAGGTTCTCAACAAAGCTCTAAAAGTCTCACTAACAGAAGAATAATTGGATCAATTATTTTTCTCCTACAGAGTGTTTGAGTATGGTGTCAACCTGAGTGCAGATTGTGCTAGTCAGTGTGATGAAACTATCCTAATCACTGACCCAATTTCCAAGAAAGTATCCACGGGAAAGAACTCCCATGATGCTTTCTTAGAGACACTGTACGTCGGAAATTCTATGTAAACAGTCCTGTTTTGTATCTCAGCTGCACGAAGATGCTTGCCCCTTTTGTAGTGTATTAGTCACTAAGTCTTTACTACTCATGGACAATTGGTGGGGCTCCAGAAGCGCTCTATGGCTTTACTCCTAGTGGGTGGATGTAGAACATTTCCAAGTCTTCCTTCTCAGTTGTGGAGAAAAGTACTCATCAAAATGCAAGAGGTGGATTTTCTGGCACTGGGCTTTAGCCCCTGAACAAACCTGCAATACCTGTAGGTTGAATAATTGGGTCTGCGTCATATTCAACCAATGATACCCAAAGTGCTCCAAACTTTAGTGCCTTTTACCCTCCTCAAAAGCTGTTGCAAGATGCAATTCTCACCATTGTTTCTTCATCCACATCTGCTGAAAACAGAACTGCATTGTTCATTGAAAACAGAGATGCATTGTGAATTATTCACTTGAAGGCGACAATACGTGTTTAACAAATTTTTGAATATTTGAATGCTTTTGAAAGCGAAACTGCGATATCACTTGTGAAAATGGCTCTGACATTTGTAGCAAGATAGTGAGTGCAATATACTTCATCAAGAAATGGAGTAAGCAAAGACCAGACAAAGATAAAATTGCTACTTTATAGACTTCTGTATGTGGGCTAGCGAACCTATGACATTTTAAACAATGTGGTCAATAGTGGCATTCTACCACTGAAATACTATGATAATGGACCACCTTCGTATGTTATTGTGATCAAGATAAAGCATTGCCGCAATTCAATGCTACATCATGTTCTCAAACGAATGCAAAACATGTAGATGGAATCATTGTGGGTAATGATGAGGTTTGTTATCATAATAAATTGCAGCCAGTTTCAAATTGTGAATTTAATGCCAATAATTCACTAAGAGGCGTATTTTTGTGCTCTCTTGATGGGGTAAATACTCTGTCTAGAGGTAGAGATCACAGTTTTTTAGTTGGTAATTCAAGTTTTTTATCTTTGATTGGCATAATACAGAGACTTGTTTAGAGCAATACTAATCTTAATTATATGATTGAAAATGAGAGATCATAATAGCAAACTCACTGGGGCAATTTTAGACCTAAGACTCTAAATCCAGAAAATGAGTACAGATGTTTGCTCACAGGGGAGGAGGGTTACAGGGCATGCAAAGAAAACTACCGGCCTATTTATTTTGTTCCATTGGTCGCCAGGCTATTTGTGAAACTAATTTCTGACCAGCTTTATAACTACCTTAACAAAAAAATCTTATTTATTTGGGCAAATCTGCCTATAGAAAGCTCCATTCTACAGTCACCAGTTTAATAATTGACACCGATAAGTGGTATAGAGGAATGAATAATTGTTAAATCTCTGGGACAGCTTCCATAGTTCTTGAGAAAGCATTTGACACAGTGGATCATGCCATACCATGTCACAAATTGGAGCACTATGACCTTCAGGTGAATGAGTTGCAGTTGTTTAACTCTTATCATGTTAGTCATAAACAGTATTGTAGAGTTGGAGGCTATGACTCTAATATTGAAAACAATGATATTGGTGTTCCACAACGGTCTTGCTTAGGGCCACTGTTGCTTTTAATTTACATAAATAGTCTCCTCAAGTGGTTAAGGCCTCCACTGTCTCCATTTACCCTGATGACACAAATCTTACCTTTCAATCTCAGGACATTTCTCGACTTAATAATACCATAAATGATGGTCTCAATAGCTTAGGTTTGTGGATGCAAGGAATAAGCAATTGTTAAATGTGTCGAAAACTCAGTCGATGCTTATCTGTACGAAACCTAAGCATCAAAAAATTAGGACTGCAAGGGGTAATTTCTGTTTGAATATAGGAGGAAAGGACCTTGATGTTATGCAAAAAGTTAAATACTTAGGAATGCAAGTTGACAATAGTCTTTACTGGAAGGAGCAAATCAAGGCAATCTCTTCTATGGTATCAAAGGCGCTGGGACTTGTAAAGCACGCCAGGAAATTTCTCACGGAGTTTTCGTTAAAATCACTATCCCTAAGTATAATTGAACCACGCTTTCGGTATTGCTGCTCTGTGAGGGGATGTAGTTGCTAGGGCACACTATTACAACTGCAAAAACTGCAAAATAGAGCTGCTAGAATACTGACAAACAGCGCTTTTGGTACCCCTAGTAGCCCACTTATAAAGAGGTTAGGGTGGATGAGCATAGCTGATTTGATCTCTTTCGAGTAGAGGAAGTTAGTCTTCAAGTCTTTAAATAATCAGGCTCTTCAATATATATGGAACCTCTTTCAAAGAAATTCAGATCGCAGTTCACGAGACTTGAGAAGTACTGCAACGGATCTGAGGCTTCCAATGAACACACTTCTCCAATGAACACTTCATCAAAAAAGCTTTTCTTACCGATGACCCATATGGACACATGAAAGGATTATGCATTTATGGAAGATCACAGTATAGTTGCTAAGTTCGTTAAAGAACAAGTGCGCCTCGCCCAGTAATGGGAGCTGCGATGAAGTTCCGAAGTGAGAAAGACATTTAGCTCCATGACTGATATATGTATGTACATCAGGGCCTCTCTTAACATATAAACTAGGGGGGCAATTTTCCACCCATTTACTTTACTTGTTCCCCCCAGTTACAGTAAGAAACAGTGTATTGTTCCCCGTATATGATCCCTTTTTTCCTTGATGTGCTGGCCGCTTTCACGTTTACCAGTAGCGAGAGGAAGAAAAACTCCAAGTACAATATTTATACTATAGTTTTTGCTATAGGCCCGAAGCCTGTGGAAAATCCAGGGACTGCAATCAATGTTGCTTATCGGATTGGCCTTTCTTGTTCAGGGTTGCAATGAAGATTTTTCATACTGAAAAAGTTCACAACATCAAATGATTATCGAAGAAGAGCTCTTGGTCCACTTATCGATCTTGTACTTGGCACAATGGATATAACAAACTCTCTTTCATTTCGGTTTACTGTTGTATAAAACAGGGAAATCTAATCTCTTCAGCTTCTGGATAAGGATTCATTTACAAGCGTGGATACCAAATCTGGCATTGACGCTACTGTTGAACATAAAGGAAGAATTTCTTACGAATATCCTAATGATGAAGAAGCATCAAGTCAAGTTAAAACAGCCATAGATAGCGGAGATTGGGTATAATGTACTGTACCACTCAATTTACAAAGATTCCGATAAAGCCATTTGTTTCCTCTCAAACTAGAGATTTCGCTCCGCTCGCGTGCTTCACACCTACTTCGTCTTACGTGAAANAGAAATTGTACGTGACTATTGTACGTTCCCTCAACTGATCAGTTATACAATTTACAATTTTACACGTGTTTAGAAGAGAACTAGACGTTTATCCAGAGCAAAGCTATTTGAGTACGTCCACTTCTGTACTGTTACATGGCATTCGATAGTAAATGATATGGTGTCAGCCATAGTATCTACAGTGGCTGGAAAGAAATACATTGTCTTATGAGGGTCTTTGAAGATAAGCAGACCCATGGAACAATGAGGTATCTTGCTCATATTTGAAGAGGCCCTGAAGTACATATATAGATGTAAGTGATAAGAGATGCTCGTGTCGAGGCGGTGGTATGTTTTCATTTCCCCTGATTTTTCTGATGATTACTTACTAACTCTAGTCCTCTAGTCTGTCCCTAGAAAGGAAAAATCTTAGTTACTCGTTGGCTAATGACTTTATGTATATATATATATATATATATTTATATATATAATTGCCTGATGATCGAGAAATCGTGAAACTAATAGTCGCAACTCCGCAGCTTTATTTTCTGTGTCAATCTACCTATGTTACGCTTTGCGAAATGTATTGAGCACTCTCAGTTATAGAGGACACAAAGGATACAATATATATATATATATATATATATATATATATAT
>OLMO02000231.1:14923851-14938576 GCA_900291935.2 Cassiopea xamachana | reverse complement strand
AGCGTTGCAAAGATATCTGCTACTGTTTCGCCTGCAAGATAAATTAATAAGGCTCTTTTGCGTTTCTCTTCTTGTATATCGGTTGCAGCAAGGTACTGGTCAAATCGGGTTACCCATCTTTTCCATGCCGTATGAGCTGTCGCAGGATCAGAAGCTTCCGTGAAGGGAGGCACAGGTGGAAGAGATGAAGCCTGAGCCATTATGTAGAGCTTTCCTCAGTCGAAGTACTTTATTCTCGTCGCCAATTTAATATTCAGAAAGGGCACGCCAAGAACATGCTATCGCCATATTTGATCACTGCTTAATCTGTCAATCAAAACCTCACTTACAAGATATATAACAAAAGTAATAATAATAATCATGAATACGACACGTAACTAGTTACTGACTCTGAAGAACAAAATTAACAGCTTTAGAAACAAAAAACATGCAAAAACAGTAATTAAAATGATAATAATGAAGAAAATAACAAAAGAATTGTCTAAAGCTCTTATCTCTACATGGAAATCTCCAATGATTCTGATCAGGGTTGGCACAAGGTGAAGTTTAGGTGAGGTATAGCTACTCAAGTAGATAAGGCTAGCCCCCTTCGGAGGATCGAAATCTCTTTTCTTCGGAGCTGTATTGGCAGTTTCTATTTTCAAAAGCCATATTGAACGTTTGAAGGGCGAGAACTGCAACTGTAGACTTTGCAAAATATATATACCACAGGTTGGGTACCTAACATGATATGTATCAATTTTTAGTTTACCTTGTAATATATTTTAATTTTTTAAGCCATTAAGCCTTAATTAGCAGTAATTTTGCTATCTTAATTTCTTTTGCCTACTATAATTAAATTGTTGATATTGATTGATATTGATATGAGATATATTCATATTCAAGTTTTATACACAATACCCTTCAGCATAATTACAGAAAAAAGGAAAATTACAATTTAAGAGCTAAGTAATATATAACGAAAAGTAGCTATTAAAATTGAACAATAAAAGCAAAACCTATTTAGCGTGGAGCTGCTCTTCCAGGGGGTTGTGTTTAGTTATGTCTTGCTCTTCATATACAATTTCAGTTGCCTTTTGAAAGTATTTATTGTTGTAAACTCACGTATGTCTCTTATTCACTTCCTTAAGATCTGAGTAAAGAAAGCTTTTTTTATAGCGCTCAGTCCTCTGTTTTATGGATTTGGAGATTTTGGCCATTTCTTGTATTGTAGGATGAGAAACTAGACCTTGTTAGTTATAGTTCCCTAGTAGCCATATTTTAGTTTTCCATCGAAAGAGCCAGGCCTCGATTGGAAATTCTTGGCGCTACCACTGATTCATTCTCTTTCGTTTCTTTTATGCTACCTCGATAAGTTGCATTGTAAGCTGTTGTTGGAGTTTGAGATCATTGAGTTAGGTGACACAAAACAGTTTCAAAAACAGGCGAATTAGTAAAAGCCAAGTAGATTCGCACTTGCAGCTAAACAAGAACGTAGCTAGAGAAAATCTCCTGCAAGTGAGATCCTGCCTCCACCATCGCTTTGGAGGTCAAATACCCTACTTGATTATGTACTTCGTAAATAGTTCTGTCAGGAGCAAAAATGTAAAATTGTTCATCTAGGGGTTTTGTCCCCCATATTTCCTGAAACTAAGTTTAGCATATAAGCATTTTGTTAGCCAATATAAGAATGTAGCGGTTCTGCCCGCAATGTCTTTCAAAGCTTGGGCTTACAAAAATCAAGTGGCAACATCTTGCACCGGAGCTGGAAGTATCAGGCCTAAAGCCTGGTCTTCACATATCGTAATTCATCGGCGATCTTCGCAGATGCGGTTTCCCGACCATGGGTTATAGTCCCCGATTGCTTATGACTTATAAAAACCGCACTATCGGTGACCATTGAGGATCATCTGATGGTTCCCGACGAACAAAAGAAAGATAAACAATAGATTGCAAGATTTTTTGTTGGTGATCATGCTTCTAGTCAAGTTGGGAGAGAGGATTGGAGTGCATGAACAAAGTGGATGATGTCTTCTAGCTTGAGATTACAAGAATCTAATGAAGAAAACGAAATTAACACTTTTATTATGACAACTTCTAAAAGAGTGTAATACCTGCCCCTCAATTTCACTTTATGCACCTAAATTAGCTTCTTTGCTGCATTTCATGTGTTGGAAAATGCGCTGTGTATTCCTCCAAAGTAAAACTATAGATAAGATGTACGTTTTCACTTCCAATTCTGTCAAAGGAACGCCCTATACATGCAATGAACTTTCCCGTTCCACTCTCAGAGCTTTGGCGCCATTACATTCTCTTTGTTCATCTGGGATGATCCCGACCATCGGGGATGGACGCCGATTATCAGGGCTGATCCCCGATCAACAGGATGTTCTATATCGGTGATGATCGCCGATGAATTACGACATATGAAAACCAGATTTAATGAAAGCATTGAAGCAAGACAATAACTAGGCATCTTCTGCAACTTCAGCTTCAAAGAAATATGTCTGTTTTGTAGAAAATCTACATTGAAACAACATTTCTATAGCTTCACCTTACGAGGTTGCTCTACAAAATTTATTGAAGCCAGTTACTTGCTATTCATGGCAAAACAACATGAGAAGAGAAGATGACGTACCTTCCTTTTTACTCAATTTGTATTTTGTACCGCTACCTAATTTAGAACTGCCTTAGTCACTAATAGTAGTGTTGGAAATTTAAGTAGTGGCCTTGGAAAGGAAAATTGGTCGGAAGACATGAGACAATTCGATAATTTTATTGTTCAGAAGAGTCTCTCTGGGCTAAGATGCTTAGCAACAAAACCGCATTAAAAAAAGAAGATCAGGAAAACTGCTACGTTATTAATGAATTTGTTGGTTCCAGCATAACAGCTAGGTGTGGCTTCATTTTGCTGCAAATGACAGGAGGCGCTCTAAAGAAACAGTGGTGTTTAAAAGCATCTTGCATTAGACGATGTGTTGTACCATCATTGCTCATTCGAGGTTATGATTAGGATCACTGTCAAAAGTGAGGCTAGGACTGTGGCGAATTTTCAAGGAAAATGGAGGCAGAGGTGCTAAATTTGCAGAATAATTTTACGGGTAGAGGAGCATTTGTCGAGTAGACGTGTTTTCTATAAGAAAAATATATTCAAGAAAAGTGAGACTTAGGAAATATATGGTTTTCTTATTAGGACAACGTGAAGTCAACCTTTGGTCAACTATTTTGCTGAGAATTTGCCAACTCGACGCACCTGGGGTGGGGGCACTTTGCTCTCCTTGCCACCCTTAATAGCCGCTACTGGACTGGAATGGGCAAACTTTGACGAAATCATGGCCAAAAAAGTTCAAAACGTTCTCAAATATGGCTTCAATTTCAATCTCACAATTTCGAATATTCATTAAGGTTGCAACAGTTTCTGTTGCATGGCAATTTCAGCTACAAAACTTTAATATAAGTAATAAAGCTGAAACAAAACTCAAAACACATGCAAAGGAAAGACGTCTTGAAAGTTACGGCTCTATTATGGACCTTTTGGAGCGGGTTAAGTTTGGATTCTTCACAACGCACCAAAATCGCGCAACAATAGCTGAAATGCTGGTCAGCAATTTCTGTGTACAATTGTTTTAAGCCACCTGATGGAAGAAATTTTGGTATGCATAGTAAGACCAAAGGCTTGTAGCGCCTTGTCCTTGAGATAATCAGCCTGGCAGCCCCAATGGAGTTTGTCATTAATTTTAACTCCTAGAAGTTTTTTATCACTTATCATCTGTATCTTAAGCTTCCCTATGTATTTTACAAAATGACTTGACATCAGTTTGCTTTTCGAGTTTTAGAATGTTAAGTCTAGATGCTATTATCAAGGACTGTGTTTTAAAATTAACAAGATGACATGGTAATTTCAAGATATGAAAGAGATGTTCATGATAACGATGGCTTACCTGTTAGACTATTTCCACAGATTTTGTCAACTGATGCTTCGTCTGTGCATCTACCATCAAGATGGCAAGCACTTGTCACGTAGCAATCCATCAAAAGGAAGTCATTCGTGCCTTCCGAATTCCATTCATTTTTACCTCCTTGGAACGTCCCAAAACGATCGTAGTGAAAGAAATTATCATTGTCGAAGTTCTTTGGTACATTGTTGCCAGTTGCAACATTAGCTTTGAATCGGCCACCAAAACTGATGCGAGGAAATTGTAAATAGGATTGATATTTTTCGCTTGGAAAGTCGCCTAAGGAGGAATTACAAAAGAGATTTTATGGACAGGAGAGGAAAAGAATTATAAGCATCCGTTGAAGTTTTTAAAGGTATACATAGGAAATATTCAGTCCGTTTTTTATTTGTCTAGATATTACCGAATATTATTCTAAACTTACATTGATTAACTAGATTATTCTGTGCTATATAAAGCTTATACTCTTTATGAGAGAATGCTTTTTCAGCACAGCATTAATACTTTATCAGCTTGGTCATGATTTCAGAATAAACGCTTCTTTCAGATTTTCTTAGCAGAAGATTTTTTACCTCTGATTTCTTGCATATGCACGTGAAATTACAGTGTAACATTTTACATACACTCTTGAAACAATAGAAGATAAGCTGGTGAAGAAAAAGGAAGCACAGCAAACACATCAAATAATAACAATAATAATTTTTTTAAACTTATCATGATATACTCTATTACAAATACAAATCTTTCTACTAATAGGTAATTTGTATCTGGCAGACGAGGTTACAACTAATTTTCAATAGATGTTTCATAATATAAAATATAAGATCAATAATATAAGTATAACATATAGAAAAAAATTTTAAACTTCGTATATAACATCTCATTAAATATTACAAGAGCAATTCTCACTAAAAAGGCAATTTGCACTTGGCTGGCTTACAAAAAACAATAATAAACATAATAATAATAATAAAACAGAGCTATAGTGTATTTAATGTTGTGTCAGTAAGGGAGAAGTTCTAGGTCAGTCCATGGCTTGTTTCTCATGCAAAATATGTAATACGTGGTGCGTATGAAGATGGTGGTCATTTTACTTGTTATATAGTTGAGGAGAGGTTTTTCAATGCCTCAATATAAAATATAAAATTAATAATATAAATATAAAATGTAAAATTAATAATATAAAATAAAACATAAAATTAATAATATAAATACAAAATACAAAATCAAATAACAAAGCCAAATCAGCAAATCTACAAGCAAGCATATATAAGCATATAATGGGCTTCTTGTCATATAACTAATACATAAGGAGCTCAGGGCAGAAGATACAGTATGTGGATCGAATAATGATGTTTGTTGTTTTCCTTAGTATATACAGCACGTGCTGTCTCACAGCATCAAGATCCTTGCACATTTCACTGAAAGATCTAAGCGAATTATCAAAAATCCCTAAGGAGCTAATTGAGAGATTAATTAACACAACGGTACATTGATGAAAGATCGTGAGTAGGCTGACGGTATTTATTGTGTTTTCTCTCTGAATTATGGTCAATGTTAGCTTCGAAAACAGCAGTAAGTTCAGTGATATAGAGTGCATCTGTAACAATGGAGAGGAGCATGTCAGGACATAAATGGTCACCAGTTACAATATAATGAGAGGCGAAGCCTGGAAGGCCAGCAAATAAGGTTAAGTTTGATACACTGCAATGATGATGCTATAAAATGCAATACTGAATTATGTCTCCAGATATAACGGCCATCTTCAAGGTATGACTCACAGCCTGCTACGAGATGGAGAAGAGGTTCAGGATGTAGGCAAAAAGAACAATCTGGGGTGGAGGCAGTTTCCATTCGTGAAGATTCGTCCGATTAGCTAAAGTGTTATATGGGTATGGTACAGTGAAATTAAAAAGTAGGACGGATTGACATTGAAGAAATTTCACAGATGGAAGCTGAAGATTCAGACCAAATCGATTGTGAGGAAGACTAATGCCACTTAAAGTGGCACTAATTGGGAGGTCCAGCCACTGACGTACAAATCTACTTGCAATGTTTCCGAGATTTTGAATTAACCGTGCTTTTGATAGTGTTGCTAATGTGAGGCGCCAAGATAACAATGAAAGGATGTTTTTCTGGCAGAGAAGTAGAGTGTTTTTAGGCAGAACTGGAAGGGCATCAATGCGATATAGCATATCAGAAAGAGAGAATTTCAGTTTCTCCTTATGGAACTTGTTGTCCATTTGAAAGTTGAAGTATCGACCCAGGTATTTAAAATGTTCGGCAGATTTAACCGTCGATACAAGCAGAATAATAATAAATAAGTTTGATTGATATTGGAGGGGTCGTGAAGAAAACTGTTTGATGTCAAATTTCACACATTTCTCAACCCTTATAATCATATTTGACCAGTTACACTATTTGCTAAAGCAATTCAGAAGACGCTGATGGTCTTGTTCATTGGTTGAGAGAACAGCTGTAACATCTGCATACTGGAACCAGTGAACTGATGTAAAAAGACAAACAAGTATATCATGCGTGGAAATTGCCAAGGTGCTGATATTTCCCTTGACGAACAAATTGTATGAAGTTATGAAAGCACATGTTGAATAAGAGGGGACTAAGACAGTCACCTTGAAGAACACCTCTTCGAACGGGAATAGCAGGAGTAGTAAAATCATTGGATATGACTGACGTCTGAAAACCAGAGTAGAGACTTCAAGCCATAGAGTTGGCTTTGGTAGGAACATGATACGAGAGAACCTCTTCAATTAAATTGTGGTGTACTTCAAAAAAACATTTTTGAGATCCAATAACGTTTCAATTAAAGAGTGTTGTTTAATGCGCACCTTATCAATGATGTGGGTCATCATGGAGATTTGTTCAAGAACACCAGCAATCTTAGGGCTAAAACCTATTTAGATTTCTGCTACAATAAACTCGTTTAACTTTAGGAATGAGAAGATGGAATCACGAAGGCAAGATGTAAAAAACTTCAAAGGGACTGATTCTAGAGTGATAGGCCTGAAGTTAGCAGGGTCATCACTGCTCCCCTCTTTGTGTACTAAAATTGCGCAGGCATTTTTCAATTCTGAAGTTATATGACCAGATGCCCAAGTAAGATGATGTCAGTTAGAAGTGATCGTAAATAAGGGAACCTCTTGAAGCATATTATGGTTATCTTTCAAAGGGGCATGGGGATCCAGATGACTTCATTCTACGTATTACATTAGTGACTTTTTCGAAAGATGGAGGAGATTGGTTAAATGGAATTGAGGGATCTGGCAGGGATGGAATCCAACTTGGGCAGGTAAATATCTTATGTGAAAGTATTGCACGAAATGAGTGAAGAAAGAAACTTGTGCAATGGTCACTGGAAAAGGAAGGCATTATGTAAGAGCCCTTTTCGAGTATTTGCCTCACAACATTCCAAAAATTTCTGCCAATACGACGATCATGATTATCAGAGACAGACTTGCTCCTAGAGGAATTGCTAAGTCTTGAACGAAGGAGATGAGAGACATGTCTACTGTCTGCGAAATCTGCACCCTGGCTTTTCAGTTGAACTAATTGAACTGTGAGCTAAGTAAACACGTCAGATGGCTATCAGCTTGTGCTGAATGGTTCATAACAAAGCATGAATTCACCCTGTGGAAATTAGCATTTCTTGGAAGTTATTTCACTGTATCATTGCTGCCAGCCCATCCCATAGGAATCTACAGTGATTGGCCTGAGCGCAGATGTCACGTTTGAATGTAAAGTTAACTCTCGTTTTGCATTTTGAGGTAATCAAAAAAGAGATATTTGTGCTTAGAGTTTCAGAGCTCAAAGTGTACTCAATATTCAGTCTTTATTGTCTAATATATATTGCAAGGCAGTATTATTTATGATTCGTATAACTAAACATAACACTTCAATTCAAGCACACACTTCAATTGATTTCATTTCAAATTCCACTAAATACAAAGTACTTTCTAAATTAAACAGCTTGCAACAATAAATAACATAAATAAGTGACACAATGATAAAGACATAGAGAAAACACTTATAATTGACACTAAAGGATTTGTATTAAGGAGAATTCTGAAGGAGGAACTCTTCCACTAGTTCGAAAACTAACGTGCGGAGAGCACCACCTGTACTGCTATAATTTGTTGCTTCAATAACGGACACAGATTTCAAAAATACCCAATTCTAGAAACTTCAAACTTACATAGAGTATTGAATAAATTTTTTCAGATTTTTTATAAAATAAAATTTAGAGGCAGAGTTTTGCAGTATTTCTGGGAGTTCATATCATGTTTTTGCCCCCGTATACCGTATGGATCTCCAGCCATATCGAAAACTATTTGTGTCATACTCATTGCCACAATTGGACTGTCTAGTAAAGCATTCATGAACATCTGAGTAAAACAGAAAGAAATCATGAAAACAATAGGGATTTAATTTATGAATTGATTCACATACGAAGCATAGCAGTTTGATTGATGTAATGTCATAAAGCTGTAAAATTTTGAAGCTCTTGAAGATTGGCAAAGTATGGGAAAAAGGATGCTGATGCACAATTTTGTTAAATACCCATGTTGTATTAGGACTAATGGTTGTAGACGTGAAGCAAATGTTTCTCCCTGAACAATAACGCCATATTGAAAAAATGACGAGAATAATGAATGATAAACTAAAATCAGTGTGCTATTTGAGAGAAGCTTTCTGATTTTAAGGAAGATCCCACACGTTCTAGTTACCGTCTTTGAAAGTTCAGATAAGTGAAATTTCCAACGAAGATTTTCAGCTAAGAGAAGTGTTATAAACTTGTTATGTTCACGCAATTACTGTCTTCATTATCTTTATGGTTGTCATGTACAATTGTTTGATCATCTAAACTCGAATCATCATCAGTGCTATATCCATTAAACTTTTTAAAGAAAGACGCATTTCGTGTTATTTTGTGTCCATTATACTCCGCAGAAAGACTCGTTCCTTTAGCAGATATGATGACATAACAAGTTTATAACATGAAGGCCTAGAGATCTGATGTATTTAGTTTATAGCATCTAATCGGCAACGAGATGCGTTGCTCTTCAATGATTGACAACACTTACAGTTATTTGTGGAGCAGTTTGAACTTGATCACATTTGAACTTTATTCCTTGTCTTGTAGTTATTTCAAAGATACTTCTTACAAATGTTGAAATATTTTTCACTTACTTGATTCTGCAGCTGCACTTGGTACCAGCTTCCAGTAAAGTAGAAACAGTGTAATGTAAACTTGCATCGTCAACTATCTAAGGCAACACCAGAGAAATGTAACAGTGGATAGCGTAACATTCAAGTAGAAAATCACTATATTTTATTACATTTAGACGCACCGGAGGGGCATAGACACGTTGGAGGGAGCTTGTGGGGCTGCGGTCCTTCAATTTTTACTTCTGTGTTAGATCATACAATAGATAGATAGATAGATAGATAGGGTGTAGTTTGATGTTAAAAAACGGGACTTTCTTGCAATCCAAAGGCGTGACTTAAAACTTTGTCTGGGGTAAGGCCCCTGATTCCTCCTCCACTCTCTAATAGGTGCAATTAATTATATTCAGGACATGTCAGGAAATCAGTGGTGCAGAACTAGATTGATAACTAGGTGAGCTCAAGTAGACAACTAAGGTAGAAAATTGGTCAACTTTTGTCGTTGTTGCTGATACTTTTATTGATGTTGTTTTTGTCGTAAACTGACTGTGTACAAGCACAAGTGAGATGGTGGTCCGTATTATGAACATGGAACTAGAATCTCTTCTGTAAAAACCTATTTAATTGCCCTGTTTTGCAACACTTGCAACAATTTTGAAAGCACTAGGGATACTTACTTCTTCCAGAACGTCTGAAAAACATATATGGGGCTGAGCGCCCCCCTCCGAGTCCCCGATCCCAATACCACTGCGTAAATGATGCCATAAGAAAACGTTGTTTGGTAACGACGCTAACCACATATTACAACCTCTATAGAAACTTGCCAATCGCAACTTGGCAAGTTTTTGCGAGTTTTATTAGCATTGACCTCAAGTTTTTGCAAGTTCTACCGGCCCAAACAGCGGGCCAATTTTTCTTAAAAAAATTGTGGATAGAATCTTTGGCAAGCAAAGGTCCCAGAATGGATACTGGACCTGGGTAAGACTGATACAGTTGGCATTAGAGACAAGCTGTCATGTTGTACATTGCAATTCTCACCAAAATATTGATTTCAATTATATTTCACTAACAGACAAAGGTTTGTATTTCCTACTTCGTTCTGATCCTTTTGCTTTTATCTTTTACTTTGCAAATGAAGCATAGTTCTTATGTCATAAGAGCTGCCAAGTTCGGTGTGTATGTCTCTTCACTCGCTAAGCACGGCGAGTGAATGAATACCAAGTAAGTTACTTTTGTTGTTTTTAGTAAACAACTTGCAAAAAGAACAAAACTTCTAGCCCAGAAATCAAATCACTTTACCTCTATTTACTGGGCCAGGCAAGGGACCTACCAATAGTCTAGCAGTGAAAATGTCGAAAGATGCTCTGGCTTAAATTATGAAGTTGCTATGACAACTGTTCATGCAACTAGATTGGTTCTAGCTATTATTATCTCTTTTGCTGTCATACAAGTTCAGTGCCTTAGTTAATAATAGTATATATCATGGTAAAACTAATTCCTCGAATCATACACCGTTTATCGTCAATCGTCTTTTTCAAATGTTTATCCTAGGAAATGGATGTACGTATTCAAATAGGAGGCCGGTTTCCAAGCAACCAAGTACTAGTAGACACCCTAAAATTTAAGAAACTTCTACGACTTCAAAGAAAGAGTCACTAAGCTTTAGACAAATTACACATGTGTGAGTTTAAGAAGCACTTTAACTTTCACCTTATACTTTTCAAGATTTAAAATTTTGAAAATTAACTGTCTAAACCTGGCAAAGCCACATGACCTTAAAAAGTCTTAGCGAACTTCTCTGGTTTACCAAACTTTAGTAGATTTTTTACAGTTCTTGATTTGAAGAACTTTTTGAACACAGCATAAGCTGCACACTCTTGAGCTGCCCACAATCGTCACAATGTCTCGGTAGCTTTCTCCATTATTTTTTACACAACAATTTCCCAATGCCACTATTACTGTATTTCATTACACTTTAAAACTTTTATGTTCATGTATCTAACCGAGAAAAATTTCATTGTTAATCTGCTTTTATACTGTGATGCAGCTGAAAAAACTTCGAAACATAAACAATGTCTTATGAAAGTATGGTGAAAATAGCCAATTGTCCCAATTACCAAGATAGGATCAAATGCATTAACGTAAACAGCCTTCGAAACATCGAAGGTGTCCCAACACTTTATGAAAGATAGTGTAAAGTCACGTTTACAGTTTGCGTATCTTTTTACAGCAACTTTGTATATTAAATTAAAAAACTTGTAAGAACCCATTTGAACGGAGATGTTGGAAATATTGCGAAACTGTCACTATTAGGCCTTGAGTCTGGTTTCTTATCAAAAATGAGAGCCCATTCTGTACTTTCGATGTACAGAATGCAAAAATATAGCTATAAAAATAGCTATTTTTATTCACTTATTCGTCAATTTATTGCTAGATTCCTTTACATTAACAGGTACATTGTAGGTAGCACGTTCTATATCACATAAAACGCAAAAGTTCAAGAACAGAATTCTTTGATGCTCAGTGAGTTTGGTATTAATATTGTATATTGACATGAATAACCCAAACAATGTAGATGCGGTACAACCAAAACTTAGTATTTTGTTGAGCAAACAGCACCCACCTTTGCTTGGCACCTTCGCATCGATCTTCACTTCGTAAACCCGATCCACTTTAACTTTTGCACGAAAACAGGAAGGTTTTACATATAGTGCAGTAATTTTGAATGCCCCTACAAATCAGTTACTACCATTAGAAATTTTTTGACGGGGGTTACAGCATTAAGTCAAATGGCAATGTGTGCTGGTCGTTTGCTTTTGAAAAGCCGCCACTTTAAAAGGGTGGCTGTTCGAAATTTTATAACATGAAATACATGTTTTTTTATAAGAAAGCCATCAGTTTGCTTGAGCCTCAATTTTCTTAACTTTTCCCAACTTGAGCCAGAGATTTTCTTAAATTTTCTTAACTTTTACTGAAATAAACTGGCAAAAACGGGTTACATTCTCGTTATTAATATTGTCTACTTGAATTTGAATTCCATCTTTAACATTTGGAATGCAATAACAACGAACTATCGAATTTTGGCCAATGAAAATAATAAATTTTGGAAATTGAGCCTCGCGATTTTCTTCAGATTTTCTTAAGACTTTGACCATTTGAGTCTCATTTTCGTATAACCTTTTTCTTATAGAAAAAAGCCGTGTAAGTGAGTGATTAAAAATGCAATAAGCAGAGAATTAAAAGTTTGAGCTAACTGTCTACCAATCTATATTAATACAACATCTCCCAACAGCAACCATCTTAAGCACTTACTTGCGTCATATATGCTCCTTTTTATAAGAAACCTACTTCAAGGCCTGATTCTAGAAGTATTTTATTTTGGACCTCTTTTTATGGAATTCTAGTACTAAAAGCTCCTTAATAGTTCCTTAACTTTCACTTAGCCTACAGAGCCATGAAAAGTAGAACAGACTCAAGGAAGCATCAAAATTCTAAAGTTTACCATTAATTTTGGCCAGAAATCAAGAATAAAGGCACCAATGAGGTAGGAAAAAAGTTTTATAACTGTACCTACATGAGCTTAGGCTGTAAATGAAAGGAGCTGGCTTCATATTTCTTGATTATTTGCAGTTACAAAACTTTTTCAAATTGCAAAGTTCCTTAGGTTTTTCTCCGTTAGTAGCTTAAGTTCCGTAAATCTTTCGGCCGTCTAGATGAAGGTTCCTTATAAAGTGGCTCCTTTGAAAAAAAGCATGAATCCACCATCCATTGTTTGGCCAACCAACTACAGCATAAGAGTGGAGGGGTTCGAAAAGCTCTTTAAAAATAGGCGGGGAAGCTTTTCGAGACAGAAGCAAGCACATAGCTTAAGGAAATATCCTGGAGGGGCAAGGGCTGCCTGTTCCATTACATAAGGGGGTCAAAAGTTTTACTTGACAATATAAATTTTCTGGTCAAAAATTTTGTAGGGGGAATTATGCAAAAGTTTTCACTTGGAGGACATTGCCTTCAGTGCCCCCTGCAATTACGTACTTGGAACGAAGAATACGTTGCAAAGAGGTATTTTATTTTTGTTTAAGGTTGCAGTAGCTACGTAGAAGCTGTGTTATTGAGCATCATCAGGCTGTCTCCCACTTTCCCTTTGCCTTTTCATATCTGGACATCTACTCCTTGAAGAGTTCAAACAAATTCTGATTTGCTCTCTTTGCTTGTGAGAAATCACTAAAATGTGCGAGACTTGAGAGCTTTGAACCAATACTAACTGACGAGAGGAACTGGAGATTTAAATGTGGCTAGGCTTCTCAACTTAAGCCTCTGCTGAATAATGAATGAGCTTAATTCGAGCTGCGAGGTATTAGAGATCGTCAGTCAGTCAAAGACCTTCCCAGCTCCCAATGGCGCATAGGGCGGCGCCTATCTCCGTTTCAATAGTGGTTGTACACACTCATATTGTAGCGGAACACTATATTTGTTTGGTGTATTGAAAGGTAGAACAATCGCATCAATGTGGTATTTGCACTCAATTAAGTGAACTTTTGGACAAATTACTACTTTGTATTACGTGGAATACCACCACAGCATATTCATTCTCCCCCGGATTACACTTGCATTGAGGGCAGTAACAATGCGGTCAGTATTCCATGGAAAATCTCTTGTTATCAAAATGAAAAGCCACATAACTATGCACGGAAGAATCTTTGAACAATCACACAATTACCAGGGAGATATAGATGGGCGGTTATGACTCAAATTAACTTATTGCAAGCCCGTAGAAGCTGGAGACATGGGGACATTGCAACTTGTAAAATTTCAGAATTACTTCTACTCAATCTAGAATGCAAGAGCATCAAGCCAAAAATACACTTGTAAAAATTACTTAATTAATTTCATTTTTATTCTTCTACCAAGATAAAGTATATACTTAAAAAATAATACTCTGAAAAATGACAATCCAACTAACACTGTCTGATAAAGCTTTTGCTGCCTGCGGGTGCAGCTTTTTTCCCCTGTTCCTAATTGTAATTGAATTTACCGTAAATCAGATGCATTGTAGCTTATTTATATATTTTATCTTTTGTCTATGTATGCTGATAGAGATTAATGGATAAACAATAAAGGAATGAAACCTGAGTCTTTGTCGAGCCCTGCCAAAAAATCTAATTGCAGTCATAGTAAAATAAGATTTACTGTTGCTACTGCATAATATCCAAGCTCCATTGCTAGGTCGAGGCGAGCCTCTTAGCAGCAATTAATTCTGATAACAAAATACAACATTAGAAGTATTTTGCAAGCGATACGTCAGCATGTTCTAGAGCAGAGCAATAAATTGTCATAAATGTTATCATTGTTGTTATTGATCATGTATGCTGTTTTGTGCATGTTTTCTTTGAGTTTCGACATATAAATATATATGAATATATATATACTTATTTATAAATTTATATATATATATTTATACATATATATAAATTTATAAACAAATATATATATAATTATAGATATATATGTATACAAATATATATATATATATATATATATAAATATATGTATATATACATATATATATATACATATATATATATATACATATATATATATTTACATAT
>OLMO02000231.1:14879763-14889773 GCA_900291935.2 Cassiopea xamachana | reverse complement strand
ACATTCTCAAATTTATTTATGCTTCTTCACGTTAAATGTGTAATTAAAGACTTTTTCGGAGAATAACACAATGAAACAGGTCATACATAATTTTAATTACGCTGGCCATCTGTTCGGCGGCTTAGGGGTGCAGGCGCGGTGACCCGCCTAAGGGTGCAGTGGGTTCTTACATGAGGTGCGCCCTTAAGCGCGTTCATGGGGTATATTGGCATAGCGCTTTGCTAGTGCTATATTGGCCGTATTATTTTGCCGCCTGGGACTAGTATTTCACTGCAATGGCGCAACAGAGCCGTTTGACGTCTTCAGTGAAATCAATGAGTGAAGGAAATTATTTTTTAATCATATATTAGAACATAATTGATGTGCATAACATTATTTACCAGCTATACTTTGTACCATTATTTTGTGGCACTGAAAGGTCAGATATCAACCTTGTACTCATTTTAATGGTGCTGTGAGTTGAATGCAAAAATTGACCTTCATTAGAAAACCTTCTTTCTCACAAAGTTCCATTGGGTGTTTTAGTTTTATGTTTAGAAGCGCATGCCATGCGTTACGCCGCTGGTATGCGCCTGCAGTATTCTAAAGCCAGGTTCCTAAATATTCTTTAGGATCGTTTTGATCACTGTCAACGACCCGGCGATTAGTGATAGCATAGCTGAAGCTATTGTTTCCACACAATCCATAGTGGATCGCTGGAGTAGGGCACGTTCCTGTCCCAGCAATCATGATTTTCGCGGTCGCTGGGATCATTTGTACGTGTTTCTTTTAAATGGCTAGGATCGCTGAGATCGCTGAAGTCGTTCGCAACGATCCAAAAGATCGTAGAGATAATATGGAAACCAGGCTGAACTGCAAAACTTCCTATATGGGTTTCTTTTCAGTAAAGTTTGCTTATTGAATCTTAATGTTTCCACCATCAAAAAAGGCAGTGTAAATTTTAAATGTACAAATATTAACTTTTTTTGAATCTTTAATTCGTATTTATTTTCCTCTTATATCAAAGAATGTAATTTTGTTAATATTTGTATGTAGGTATTTAACCTTAATATTGTTAATTTCAAATTTAGGGCTCCAAGCGCAAATTTCAAGGCACGAAAGCATCCAGTGATGTTATTGAACAGGTATTTTCGACAATAGTCCAGCATTGACTTTTGCACTCCATATAGCCTATTTGCTTCGCGCACCATTTTGCAGCTAGACCTTACATTAATAGAGAGTTTACGCACCACGACACGCCTGCTGATGACTAGCCAAAGAAGCCTAGAAACGAGCGCGGTCACGCCATCCTTTCGCAAGCATTGGCGCGAATCTGAATATCGTGCCAGTTTCGAGACTCCTTTGGCTTGTCATGAGCAGACGCGTTGTGTTGCGTAAACTCTTTAATATGCTGCATAGTAAGAGGTTTTTTAAGAAAAAGAAGATCAGATTTAGATTTCATCATAATTTTCTTCAAAAGCTTCTAATTAAGATCTCTAATAACTCTAAACTCAAAGACTCTAATTAAGATAGCGAAAGGGATTTGCATAACAATTCCTAGACTTCAACAACCTCAATTTTTTGATGCTATATACTTTTTCCAAATTTCTTATCAGAAATACGGTTTTCTTTAATTTTCAGAAAGGAGAGGAATTGGCACCCCCCTCAAAGAAAGTAAAAAGTACGTCTGTTATTGCAGTTTGTTCTTTTATGTGTTTCAGTGGGAAATGTCAAAATTATTCTCCATATAGTTTCATTTATATTTGAACATTGATTCAATCCTTGATATGCATTGCAATCATTTAAGAAACTTCATTGATTTTGGGCACTGATTCCATTATTAATAGGCCCGTCAATGGTAGATTTAACTAAGCTGCGGATGCCAGTCGAGGGACGCCGGAATGACAGTCGGGCAAGGGGCCAATGAGGAGTAAAAGGGTACCGACTACTATGGGCGAGTAAATCTAACCAGGAATTGAAGGGCTCCCGAGGTATTTCTTCGGGAATATCAGGAGCTTTTCAATTTTCTTCAATTTAGATATATTTATGCACAAATTTACCCTTCAGCAAGTTAAAATCTAAGGAAAGATGGAAAAAAGGAAGTCTCATCTAATCTAATGAAGAATCTAATAACATCGATATCAAGCCTAACAATTACAGAGTATAAGACATATAGATCTTATCTAAATATTGCTGTTCTTCCAGGGAGTTGTGTTGTAGTGTCAGCTCTTTAGATGCATTTTGAGTCTTTTTTGAAGTGATCTAGTGTCGGCAGTCTGAATTTCAGCAGGTGTGTCATTCCAAGATTTGAGAGCTGCATAATGACAGCCTTCTTTGCAAGTTCAGTCCTATATCTAGGGATCTGGGGATCTTCACATTGCCTCGAGTGAAAATATCTCGGTTGGTATTTATCCCATAGGCTTTCAGGGCACATTCTGCTCATTATCTTATAGGTCATGATATTCCGATCGTAACGGTAAAGATTTTCTACGTTCAACCAAGAAGTCGATCAACTATCTTTTATTCTTGCGTTTGTTGTTATTGAACACGCCCGGTCTTGAAGGCGTTGAAGAGCAGCTATTTTTGTTTTTGATAGACTACCCCAAATGATATAGTTCCTACAATCATATAAATAGTTATCTTTTCCAATCAAATATGGGGACATCCATACAGGATGTCCCCACTTTGTGGGTAGGTGTAGGCCTGCAACAATTAAGACAAAAGTGGACAGGGGAGGGATGAGGGTTTAGCTGTAAGTAGACATCCATTTCAATGTGGTCTCTGGAAGACAGAAGAGGGCATTTAAAGGTCATTTTAACATCATCTATCTTCGTTAAAGATTGAAAAGTGGAGAGGCAAGCAAAAAATATGTACAATGTGCATGCCTTGTTCGAAGAGTTTGTTTTTCCATAGCTTTTGCCTCTTTTTAATTGTTTTTCAACTCAGAGTCCGCACGGACAGGGGAAGGGGGTTGTTAAAGAAAAGGCAGACAAGCGTGGACTGAAGGGGAGGGGGTTGAAAACTTGGAGAAATGTGCGGAAATCCTTTATGGATGTCCCCTATTGGGTATTTATAGCTTATTCAATCTCTGTTGTACCACATCAACGTTTAAAAAGCAAACTGATCAAATTGAAAAAGGGTACATTTGCTCCCACTGCTCCCCCAAATTACCAAATTACAAGCAAGAGGGGGCGATTGCTCCATTCTTCCCCCTTCCAGCACCCCTGTTCCAGTCTGAATTAGGAGTCTCACACAGTTATATCAAATTTGATGAAAGCACTAGACAAAATAGCTGTGGATCCAGCAAGCATTTGCATAGTGCAACTTGCTATGTAGCAAACTGCGATATGCAAATGCTTG
Source organism: Cassiopea xamachana (assembly GCA_900291935.2). Taxonomy (NCBI): domain Eukaryota; kingdom Metazoa; phylum Cnidaria; class Scyphozoa; order Rhizostomeae; family Cassiopeidae; genus Cassiopea; species Cassiopea xamachana. The sequence goes on along the minus strand of OLMO02000231.1, from coordinate 14,886,434 downwards.
CTTGTTCCATAGCTCTTTTTTGAGAGACTGATTTAAGAGCCGTTGACTGCAAAATTGGTGATTTGTTGTTGACAGAGTTTCTTGCTATTCCTTTGAGATATTTCATTTCCTTGCTTTACGAAGAAATAATTTACCTTCGAAGTTATTTCCAGGGAGGACGAAGAACAGGAAGTTGCCATTTCATAGAATTATGGTAAAGCTTTTGAGTAGTTCCTTCCCCTTTTGATTTGTTTACCACGGCTTTGTTTATGAATATTTGTTTTTATGTGTATGTATTCATGCAAATTGTCTTTCTTTGTTTTTGATTCTTTTTCTGGTACAGCTAGCTGCATGCTTAGATACTTTCTAACATTGCAAAGAAATAGATCTTCGTTTCCCCTCTAATCTGTTCCTATCTGCGACTCTCCAGCAACTTTCCTTTGACGTTTTTATATTTGTCAAGGTTTTCTCAAAAATTTATGTTAGGTGTAGATAATCTATTTATCAACTGATTCCGTTATTTGATGTTAGATTTTACAAATTCATTTAATAAATTTCCCCACTCATGGCCTTATTTATCCGTTTATAGTGTTGCTCTAGATTCCCATCTCTGTCGCTGACAGTATTTCGTGCGTTACACAGCTACTAGCTTGAGTATCCAAACTTATTATCAAAGAAAATAACAATTTACACATATTTCAACACGCTTGCTTTTCAGAATATACTTATTTTTGCTATCAATGAAGGACCTGCATATTTTTGCGTGTTTTTTCATTTATCACACATCTCAAATGCTCACTCATTTCCCCAGAGGAACGTCGTCTTTGTGCTGAGTGGCTACAAAAACCCTCAGCGAAGTGATCTGCGACAACAGGCAATATCGATGGGAGCTCAGTACCGTCCTGATTGGGAATCTGGGTGTACACATCTCATGTTGGTATCATAGCTTCCTTGGTTTTGTTTATTTGCTAAAAACTGTGTCAAATACACTGCTATTGCAAGCATTCAGGTTGGGTGCGATATGGAAAGGAAAAGGGAGTCAATACATTGATGATTTCATTTGAGTGCACTTGGATTAAGCTATAATTTTAATCCTGTTATATTATATTTTAGCGTAGTATATTGTATGTCAGTATTTTCCATTGTTATTATATATTTTATATATTATATTATACTATATTATGTTATGTTATATTATATTATATTTTGTTATATTAAATTCTATTATATTGTATTATATTATAGTATTATTTTTATAGCATAGTATACTAATTGTATGGTATATCATTATATTTAGTATATTGTATTATATTGTGTAAAAATTATATTTATTATATTTTATTTTAATTAGTATATTATATTGTTTTTGTCTTTTGCAGCTGTGCTTTCAAAAATACGCCGAAATATAACCAGGTTTTAGGTTTGTTGAACTGTTTTAAATATTTCTCCTTCTGTATTTGATCCCAAAACTCAATTTTTTTCAAATCAATATCGGGGTTCCGACGCCTCTTAAATATCCTAGAAAAAGAGAGCTATTCTGAATATCATAAATTGCCCTGAAATTTCAGGAATATCTTGATGTTCTCCTAAGTTTCTCCAATATTTTTCATAGATTGAATTTATTTTCAGCAGTTATGTTGCTTAATAAATTATTTTGTCATAGTTCATCGTCATGAAAATGGGCAAGTCATCAATGCTCTCCAATTCTACCATGAATATATTAGCTTTTGAATAGGGATAATGCCGTTTGCTGTGCCAAAACTTTTCTGCTATAATGACTTTTTCTGCTATACCATAATGACATCAACACTTACTGAACTTCTCTAGAATCTGCAAAACCTCCTAAAATTGCTCGAAGAAGTCTGTTATATACTCGTAAACATCCGTACTATCCAGTCCGGAATATAAGGGGGTTGGTAATATTCGGAGGTCGCAATAAACGAGGGGCTGATAAAGTGTCCCAGAAACACAGGTCCTTACATACTTGCATACAAACTACAATTGTTTCATCCTCTCTCGATACTACCATAATTGGTACGACTATCAGCTACATTGTCAGTCCTTTTGACGGCAGTTTTTCTCTTTTTATGCACTCATCTTGCAACGACGCCATCCTGGATCAAAATTAGTAAGCGGGGTGGTACATTTTTTCAAAAAAAATTAGTCGGGGGGACGTCTATTCCGGACTGGAAAGTATATGGATCGATGAAGAAAGAGGGGGAGCCCTGAATATATGCTCCGCGATTTATTTGGAGAATTGCCGAGTAGATCTCCTCTTTGCATAAATTAAATACATTTGTTGGAATGCTCATGTTTGATCGAACCGTGATGGTAACAGTGATTGTGGTTGAGATTTTTACGACGATCACTGTTAACGGTATTGATGCGAGTGCGCTGAATCTTACTCAGAGTGCTTCAGCCATGTCTGCAGTACTGGAACAGAGACAATGAAACTATATCTGAAAAGCTATATAAGTTTTACATGTAAAAAAATATATACATCAACATCCTGCTGTACACTAGAGTAGTTATTCCTATCTTGCATCAAATCATGAAGAAAAAAGTTTGAACATCAATGTGATAGTAGAAAATTGCTTTCATATATTGCTAAGGAATTTTGCACCATTAGGAGTATATGCTATTTTCAGTTGGCTATTTTCAGTAGCCTGATCTCTATTCTGTTCCGTATATGTTGTTACGCTTTTGTTTGCCAGCACATTTTGTTAAATCTTTCGTGCTCTACTTATACCTCAATAGAAACCTACTATCCACTTTCTGTTGGTTTTCAACACTTTTTAAAATTACAAATATAAAATATAGTCTATACCTACATTACGTCTCAAATTCGCTAGCATTTAAGAATATCTTAAGAATACTATAATCCCCAAGATAAGAATACTATGATCCCATTCAGACCGCTGTATCTTCAAATTATTATAATACTCCTTGTGTACAATCGTTGTGCAATCGTTGTACAATCGTTGTACAATCGTTGTAAATCGTTGTGCAATCGTTGTACAATCGTAGTTGTAGCTTCTGTACAATCGTTAAAATGTTTATTGTTCTGTTGCGGTTGTGTTTCCTTTTATCATGAAGCAAAACATAAATCAATGGAACACAGATCATTTCTTACTTTGAAGCACATGCAGACCATAACCAATTTTAGCAGAATATTGGATGTTAACATGTTTGTCCTGCCTTCTTGCCCATCGCTAAAGTCCTAGAGTAAGACAGCCCCAAAATATGTCAATTCTCGATCCATGACAAATTCGCCCTTCTTGGCCGCTTTCAGGAAAAGATAGTCCCCTTTCTTCAAAGTTACAAGTTTTGAGGTATACATGGTGCAGACTTCTACGCAGTTTGTTACCGAACATCTGCTCAAGGTTTCCACGTTATTCCTCATCAACAAGAAACTTGTAGATTTCTCCACACCATTAGGTTTGTATGTCATCTGTGAATAGGATCCAGATAAAGAAAATTACTAATTTGCATTACTAATTGTGGTGCCAGACATACATGGAGCAGTTGGCAATCACGTTCAGCTGTTATTTTAATATACCTACGGGATCATTCACCCGTTAGGTAACGCCTTAAAGGGGGAGGGAGGATACCTTGATTTGATATGCTATTATTTAATTCATATGAAAAGCTTTGCTACTGAGCATTGCGAGAGGGGAAGGGAGGGCCTCAAAAACGTTAAAATTTGGGGCTACGTAGTGGGTAAATGACACCTAAGGATATTTGCATAAACGAAATGGGTGTAGAGCCAAACAAATTAAACGGGGGCTTAAATTGCTGGAGGTAGTACCAGCTGTTATGAAGTTAAAAGAATGGAGAAAGTAAGTTCTACCTTCTATATCAAGTATTTGGGACAACAGACTTTTGATCCTTGGGAAACGCCCAGTTTACATATAGAGGCACACCCTTTCTGGATAGACAATGGCAGTTGATATTGTTGATATGCACATGAGAACCATCCTGAAATATTTTACCCAAGGTGTCTGAAGATTACCCAGGAAAAGAAGAGGAGACCCAGCCCCTACAAAAAGCTAGAAGGGGACTGACCCCCGGGCCCTCTTCCTTAACTGCACTGATTTTAAATGAGTGTCAAAATAGGATATTGATCAAATGAACATCGCATACCTGGGCGTATACCTGATAGACTCCAGGCCGTTGCACAACGATGAAAGTCATGGATTTGAAAGCAATATTACTGCTCTTTTTTTGTAGCTTCCAGAAAGAAAAGCGTTGATCTGTAAGAATAAATAGCATCAATTAGTTGTGAATTGCCCCGCTTGTTAAAAGATCCAACCGATTTTCGAGAGGAAGGAACCACGAGCAACAATGATCATAGTGGTAGTGATGACGGTTGTGATGATAATTATAATCATGTTGTTAATTGATGATGGTAATGATGATGATGATGATTATGATGATGATGATTATGATGATGATGATGATGATGATTATGATGATGGTGGTGATGATGATGATTATGTTGATGATGATGGTGATGATGATGATGATGATGATGGTGATGATTATGATGATGATGATGATGATTATGATGATGATGATGGTGACAGTTGTTGTGAAGATTATAATTCTTATTATGAAGCTTTGGGCGATAATCATTGATACTGTATTATCAATGTTGGATCGTAACAATCATTCATTTGACTGGAAAGCGTAACTAACCTTTTTCAACAGTCACATATCTCGCCCCAATGGCAACAGCTTGGACAAAAGCGACATCTTTTTGAACGTACTTTATCTAGAAAAGGATATTTTAGCAGTGATATTGCATAATTTCAGTTCAATAATATTAATATTCGTTATGAAAAAGAGACTAAGGGCAGCAGGAATTAGAAGGGGTAATTTGCATGGTCTGTATGAAAGACAGCAGTTTGTCTTTCCAAACATGGTTGAAATTTAGGCCACATTTACACTGCTAAGAATCACTTTTGATATGGATCAATGGCATGTAGTCCTGATAACGTGTAAGCTTTTGCGAAAAAGATCAAAAGTGACACGGCAAACGGTACCAGTTCTGCTTCGGATAGCTAGGAGTAGTATAATCGGAAGGCCAATCCGTAGCATTTGTGATACGGACCAACAAATGATTCCTGCCAGTGTAAACGGAGCCTTATCATAGTTCAATTTAGTTCAAGTAGACGCAGAACTTGAAATGACTCCTGGTGTTGAAAAGAGCATGTCTCTCTTGAATGAGATGGGTTTAGAACATAAACTCACAAAAAGTTTTGGACGAAGCCTAACCGTCTGAGTATATTGGTGTCCGTACACTGTTCTAAAAAGTGCAATAAAAATGTCCAGGAAAGGCACTTCCAGAATATTATTTTCTGGAAAACGTAGCAGTTGCTTAAAGTATTCCCCCAAGTGATGAAATCTTACGTGTTAATGAAAATTATTAAAGGTGCTAGCCACTTCAACTACCTGGGAGCAACATTAGCAAATATATATGATGACTCAAAAGAGATCAAAAAGAGGATACATCAAGCTCGAAAAATTTCGGACAAAACTGGTTTCGGCATGAGACCGCATCTGAAAGTTTTTTTGTCTGAAACGTGTTGCTTGCCGAACTTTGGAGCTGCTGAGTATTTTATTCCCATGTTTAATATCAAGAACGCTCATGATGGGTACTAAAAAGTTTGTAGGCAGTATAGAGGATCATTCTTTCGTTGTAGGCCTTTGACAGATAGACTATGGTAAAACCCACAATGGCAATCGTTATGGTTTGCAATCACTCTCTATCTTATAGCGTGATATAGCAATAAGGACAGGACACACTGACTAGGCTACATGTACATAGAACTCGTTTAAAGCTGAAAATAGAGAAAATATGGTATCCTCTAGCTTTACTGAGGCACATGGCGGTTTTAAACAAGATCTCACACGTGTAGGCAAGATGGAGTCACATATGCATGCATGCAGTGTATGCTCAAGCATCCAGTTGCTCATGCGCTTGTGCACCTTTAGAAAATGCTCTACTGGAGAACTGCTCTTGCAATCTCATAACGGTTATATTGCATGCTGCCATTGTCCTGCGCTAAAATGCCAACACCCATGCCCCATTTCTGGATGTCACTAACCACACCCATGCATTATCCATATTCCTCAGTATGCTCCCCCATCAGCAGAGTCGTTTAGTATGAACGATGCGCAGTGCCTGTACTGTGATATGTGGTACGGAATAGTCAGGCATACGATTCACTAGCTATCAACCTATGATCAGCGTTTCCTTGGGTTATGCAGTAGTCATGATGGTTTTTCTTGTCAACTTGCATTGCTGATGGATATTTTTCATTCGTTTCAACTCTCTATGCAACTGTGATGATTTTGGAAATTATGGACAAACGGACAACTTTAATCCTTCATGTTGTGTCACTGCCAGAACTTGATATTACTCAAATTCTTATTGAAGTTTTACTTTATCATAAAGCAAAAATAAAAGTGGTGCTGAATAACAAATATTGTATTGATAGTGAAAAAGCTAATCTACAAGCAGTGCTATATAGCTCAAATGTACAAACATTCTAAGTTTTAATGGAACCTGAGCCTTTCATTATTCTTAAGTATATTCTTAAATGTCAGCTATTCTGAGCCTGATTATTGTTTTAAACTTTGTTGTTGTAAAAAAAGTGTGCATATTGGAAGGCGCTGGACTGAAGAGA
>OLMO02000231.1:14868973-14879589 GCA_900291935.2 Cassiopea xamachana | reverse complement strand
ATGTTTTAATTAAGTGTCACTTCGTGGTGCCTCTCTAATTGTCTCCTACTGTTTGGCATCAGGGGTTCCCATCATGAACCCTACATTCTTCCTTGCGTGGAAGCTGTTGTATATGTCAATTATCGCTTGATACTTTCTTTGATATCTATTCTTGCTCATATAAAGGAGGAGTAAGCTTTCTTTACAATCTTACTATTTCGAGTTCATATCGGCCGTATACACTGCTCGCAATTATGTACTTTTCTGCGCTTCAGTAAAGGGCAATGGTTATAAGCGTTTTCAACCCGGTTTGCCAGGGTAGAATTTGCGTGTGATTTTGTGAAAGGCGTCAACTGAGACTAAAATTAAAAACTAGAGTAGAAGAAGTGATATTTTCTACTAAATGACATACACCTTTGCAAAGTCCCTTGAAATTAGAAAATATCGAAAAATTTTAGAAGAAGCATAAGTCTATTGCGATGGTCCTCGAGTCTAAAATATGTTTTCAAGTCGTATTGGAAGGCTATCTTTACAGCGAGGAGAGGGATAAAAGTAATAAGTTACCTCTCTAAGTATTTCTCTAGAAATGCTCCTGACCAATTCTTTATGAATGGAATCTACATACTTTATGTACGACCTCGCCTTAAGTATAGGGATATTGTTTATTATAGGCATGGCCTAGACATCAAGTTAAATACTGTAAAGCGACTCAGTATCAGTATCATTAGCTGAAGCATGGAAAGGTAAAGTAGACAAAAACTATATACTTTTTAACGAACGAGGCTAGGAAGAGCTATATCATAGAAGGTGGTACAGAGTTTTGTTCCTTTTTTTCAACTAACGGAAAATACGTTTACTAAACGCTATTACAGGCTATTTTAGTACCCCTTTACTGAAATACTGTACCAATCGGACCAGGGCCGCCAAGAAGGGGAAGGGGGCAAATTGCCCCAGGGCTTCAAGCCTCATAACACCCAATGCTTCAAGGTCTGGGGGCCTCATAAAGTGAACTAGCAGTAATTTTCCAAAGTTAATTTCTCGACTCAGAAAATTTCCTTCTCGTTTCGCTCGCAGGGGCCTTGTCTTTCTATTTTGCCCCGGTACCTCAGAATTCTCTTGGCGGCCCTGAATCGGACATGAATAATATTTCAATTTAAGATACCTCCACGAATACAGTCCTTCACTTTTGCATAAAGCAATACTCTGCACTCTTTCTAAATTTTCTTGCAGAATCATGTACCATAGAAGACAAAAACTTCGTAAATGACGCTGTAGCAAGCACATCTGAGCAGAATTCCGAGCTTATCTCAGAAACCAGTAGATTAGGCCCCTAATTTCGGCAAAATTATTCGTTTTAACGATTAGTTTTTCCGAATAGCATGTCGGCATATCGGCAAAACTATTCGTTTTTCAAATACTTACTTACAAAACGTCCTTTGTAAATGGAACCTCTGGCCACCCTAGTTATCTCTCTAGCTTGACACCACTGGGTACTAAGGCCTTGCACCGAAGAAGCGTGCTATCATGCTATGATACGCTCTTTTTTCATAAGAGCAAGGTTTTTTCATAAGAGCAAGGTTTATAAGAATATCAAGGCCCAAAGTCGCTTAAATTTAACAATTATTTAAGAGTACTGCAGGACTCAAACTTCATCAAGAAACAGAAGCTCTGAGTATTCTAGTTATAATACTCCTTGTAGATTAAGTTTTGCACTATCGATAAAATATTTACCATTCTGTTCCTTTTTTGTTTGCTTTATGGTGAAGTAAGATATCAGCAAAGACTTGAATATATTCCTTTGATTTTCAGGCAAAATTGCACCTTTGGTACATACGGATTTCTTAAGAATAATCTGAATCTCAAAACCAAACATGTTTTAAGAATATTGTGGCTCAGGGAAAATTAGGCACTCTTATAGAAAGAAAAGTGTATAAAGGATTTTCTTTTGCCCATCAACAATGCGTTACAGATACTGTTTCAGCACATTAGAATGTGTATGCTTTGATCCCGTGTACACGGGCTCAGAACAGAAAGTATCCGGATAGTTAATGGTGTGGATAGACGTTACATTTACACGGGACCAGCTATTCAGGTAACGGGCCAAAAAGTGTTCAGGTAACGGGCCAAAAAGTGCACTTTCTTGTGTGAACACTATTAAAAGGATCTCTGTTCAACCTCCACAACTATCCGGATATCTTTGGATCCGATTTTTTGTTGTCGTGTTAACGGGCTCTTCATACAGAGAGACCGAGAAGAGGAAGGGTGCATCAGGTAAATTGCTTTGGGGCCATAAGGTCTAGGGGTCTTCATAAGTAATGCTAGCAGTAATTTTTCAGGGTTGATACCCTGGTGGTCTATTATTCTGCTCACAGGGGACTCAGTGCTTCTCTTTTGCCCCAGGAGCTCTGTAGCCATCATCACCATCATCATTACAGAACATCATTTACAGTTGATGATAAAAGACAGTTTTTTTAAAAAGACTAGTTAAGGACAACAATTTAAGTAGAAAAGAATTCAATTTTCAACCTGGATGAAACCTCTCTTGGGGTGCCTGGCTATCTAGTTTTACAGGCTCTCATTTTAAGAGGGGTTTTGAAATTTATCGACATGACTTAGTGGCGAGAATGCATTTGGTTTTTGACATCGCTCTGCAGCAGGCAGTGCACATTCTGTTTGGAGATTAAGAAAGATTTCTTGGGCCACGCTCTTTTGGACGCTGGATAGTTCCGTTTCAAATCTGTTTTTAAATTACATGTAAGAATGGAGACTGCATTCAATCTGTTTTGACCAGTCCTGCATGATAAGTCTTGTACCTTCGAACAACAGCTGGGTAGTAGTGGCGCTAGTTTATGGCTAGGGAGGTTATATCCCCATCTTCGGAAACTGCTATCCCCCTTCAGAAGATAAAAAGCTGTTTTCTCTTAGGTTTTAGCAGTTATCGTACCCAGATAACCGTTTTTAACCCCCTTTTGGGATGAACGTTTCTGGCGCCACCCTTGTAACGTAGCTTTTGAAACTGAATTACCAAACTTAGATGCATTCTTCTATTTGTGCGTGTTATGTACGCTCCGATGTAAGTGGCGGGGTATGGTTTGTGATGCGCCGTGTGTGGTGATAATGGTTATGGTTGTGATTTATTATGTCAAGACATTCGTCACAAATGGAATTAGAGTTTCTTCATAAATATGAAATTATCTCTTATCTTAATTAAATACTCTCGGGTGCTTAGTACACGTACGGGGGCGCTTGTTAATTTTTCATATTTTTCCCACCCGATGGACCTTATTAAGACCCTCCCCCATTTACTAAGTTTTGTAAGTTGAACTGGCAAAGACCCATGCCAGTTATGTCAGAACGTAGTGTTTTGTTTTGTATTTCAAAGGGATAGCATACCATTGCATTCACGTTTTAGTTTCATTGTGAACATCTATGTTGTGTATGCATCGTTTTTAGAAACCCTAGAAAAGTGACGTACTAAGTACCTCTCCAGGTATGCTGTGCACACGCTTCTAGGGTTGACCTTGTAGACGTGGTAGTAGTGACAGTACCTTAGAAGTTATTTGACCATAGAACTTTGTGTTTCATTACCAAACGCATGAGTGGCCTGCTTTCTGAAATATTGCCCCCCCCCCGACTAAAAAGACCCCGTTTATTAGTATCTGAAGAAATCTCCCACCCCCAACTACTACGACCCCCCTTGTATTAAACATCCGATGGTAGTACCAGTGGTGGGCCTACACGAAGCCAATGTATCTTATTTACCTATCCTTCTTTAACTTTGAGATCTTTAGTTGGTGTGGGGTGTGGATAAAATAAAGGGGGTTAGATTTTCTTCAAAATTGCATAGATGGGGGAGCCTTGATAAATGGAAATGGATGGTGAAATTTTCAAAAATTTGCAATCGGGGGCCCCCCTATTATTCGTTACCAAAGAATATGTATTGATATGTGTGTGGGCAGGGACGTCACGTCGACATATTTTGGGGGTGTCAGAGGCTTTCCCTGTGAAAATTTTCTTTATTACCATTTCTTTTAGTAACAATAGTTGATCCAATTGCTCTGGGCCCAGGAAGTTGCTCTGCGACAGTACATGATACTGCCGCTTGTGCCCTGCGAAACGGGACATTTTCAAGGTTGTGAGTTTCATCCTTGTGTGTAGGTGTGCGCGTTGCTAATTTTGTGCGTGTGTGCGCGCGTGTTTTTATAACTAATCTGTAATTACATGAATACGTATTGACAACTTACTATGGTTTCCATTGATGCGTTGGATTTTAACGACGTATTAGATGTTCGCTTTTGATCGGTGATCTGTGGGAATCTCCTGTAGCTCGGCATAGATTCTGTATGTTGTTTACAATGGATTGCAATACAAGCTGAAAAAAGTATGATAGCAACAACCACACCGATTATGAGTATCCATCTGAATGTTTTTTTCTTTCTCTTGACATGATGTATGTCGTATGCTTTGTTTTTTGCAAATTTCTCCTTGTCATCGCCATTGCTGCTGATAACTAACTCATATACCTGGTCTTCCACACTATCTTCTTTGTCTGTGTTGATAACTTCATCATTGCGTGGTACTATTTGTGGAAAAATATCTGATTCAGGCATACTCATTGACTTTTTCCTTTCTATGGAAAATCACATTCAGCGGGCTGTGATATCAGTGTTGCTTCGGGACAGGTTTTTTGCTTATGCTCAGGGACATGAACTGTTCTTGGAAATAAACGTTAGCCAGAGGCAGTACGGTACGTCACGCTTCAGCTGAAACAAGGGCTGGTTTCTATATGAAGGAGGCTTTAACCGTACACCCCCATCTGAAAACAAATCCGAGTTCCTCCTGTTCTTGGAATTGGGGGAAGTGACGTAACTTTTTCCGTATTTGGGGATTCCTTTAATATGGGGATTCCTTTAATATGGGGATACAGGAAAATCTGAAGAGACCTGAAAGTTGGTCGCTCTATCGAAAGTTCATTAACATGGGAAACAACTTGTTTAGGATTTCGGTAGTAGACGCCTCAAGCACTCTTCCATGCGTTTGTGTGGCCTAGCCAGGAGTTCTGTGCACATTATAACCAACACAAATAAGCTCAGGCCAACTTTACACTTTTCATCTTCTCTATTTTGGCTGTGCTCACTGAAATGTTGTAATGCCTTGACAAGTCGTTACCCTGTGGTACCTAATAAACGCCCCCGCTTTTTATTTATCAGTGTTTTCCAACCCACCGCTCTTATCACGACCCTCGCATACTACCTTATTGCATAGAAAGTTTTGTAAATGGCGATTTTGGAAGTATCTTTCTATTTATCAGCGATTTTTTGAGTTTCTTAGTTTTGCTAGCAGTGTTTCTGCCATTGGCGCCTCATTTATAGAATTCAAGGCATGTTCACACTTTTTTCCATATAAAGAACCAGATTATATGAAACCTGCAGAAGGTCACAAAGTTTACAGAACTATGCAGGGCGAAGCTAAAGTATATTGTTGGTGGTGTGCACACCTCCAATTTGCCGACAAACGGACTTCGTTCGAACCCAATTTGTCGACAAGAGGACTTCCTCCGAGTTTTGGCACCAAAGAACGTTAATGAGTGTTACTGATATTCGGCAAATGTGCCGACAAGCTAAGTAGTCGCTACGCTCCTGCATCTGTAGCACGTAGGGGAAATCCCAGAGGAATTTGCAAGGTGTTTACAGGTAGATTTCCACTTCCAAGAAATTTTCCTCAGATCATGGACTCTTTGACGTCACAAAACATGTAGTACATATCCAGCAATGGTGTTGTCCGAAAACTGTAGCAAGGGGGCTGAATGGTAGGAAATATGTGGACCACACCTTGAGCCACGCCCATTTATGAAACAAGTTTCTTTGTTACTACTTTGAATTTGAAAACATATATAGAAAGGGGAAGCCAACCTCGGGTTTAGCGTACCTTTTGTTACACAATAGGTTTAATGTTCCGTGTCTATGAGGTAGTTTTTATTTTTATCCGTCCAGTGATTGTTTGTGAGTAATCTGTTCCATGTCATTACCCATCAGTTGCCATCTTAGATTGTAATCGCCCTTACGTAATAACCCTTTCTTTTTCTGTGTCATGTGTCTGCCATAAAATGCCAACGCTGTATTGTGTAGTTCAGTCGTCAGTACAAGTCGCAAGAAGAAGTTGATAGTGTAAGCCCTCTGTGAGTTTAAGTTGTCGTGAGCTTGAGTTTAAGTTGCTGTTCGGGTCGCTAACGTTGCCGTTGTGGTAGTATGGACTCGTAAGATGAGACATAGTTAAAGTCCTTAATTGAAGAAAATTCGCGAACTTTTTGTTAGTAATCATTGCTATTCCTATTTCGTTTACTGCAAGATCCTACAAATATAACACTTTCCTATGGGGGTCTTCTACCTTGAGCAAATGCATATTTATGAGCTTACCCAGCGTAAAACATGCTGTATGAAGGAGGGCTCGGCCTCCCAAAATCTTTGATAATTTTAAGAAGAGGGTGTCAACCCCCTCAGCCCTCATCCACGACACCCCTGGTAACAAATCTTCTGTTTTGTTTGTTCTGAAGTGTCTTTTACTAGCTTTCGTTATCTCTTGAGTCTGCTTAGTCGGAATGCTAAAATCAATCGACTTTTTAGCCAGGCTACCCAGCTGGAGTGGTGCCAGGAATCTTCCGACGGTGGGGCTGACTCCTCCAATGAGGGGGGCTAAAGTGTGGTCAGCGGGGTACTATAAGTGGAAAAAATGCCCGAGAAAAAGTTTGCACATTCCAAGGGGCTATAGCCATATATGTATGTATGTATACATATATAAATATATATATTATATATATATATATATATATATATATATATATATATATATATATATATATATATATATATATTATATAAATAAATATGTATATATATTTATATGGATTGTAATTAAATTTTATTGAAAACATATTCTGCAATCGTTATTCTATCTACGAAATTAAATTCTTTATGACATATCAAATGCCAATTGATAGTTTTGACTGTGTTGTTGGGCTGCGTCAAAAAATTTAGGCACCGTGAAAGTGGAGTCTATTGAATTAAGGCTATGCGTGGCAAGGGGAGAACTGCGCGGAAGTTAAGACGCCATGAATGTTTGGTTGCTAAAAAAAGTTAATGAAGAAGCTTTCCTAGGTCTTGAAGTGTCCTGCGCAGAAGCTATCTTCTGCCTTTTTTGAAAGGCTCCCCTTCTCTATCTCTGAGATTCAATTCCTACTTGACGTCTCTCTTCTTCGGCATAGGAACGGGAAGGGGGAGAGTATAAAAGTATATTTGCTTTATTAACTACTATTTGAGTATGCGGTCGTAGACCCCTAAAGTTAATGCGGGACATGGATATGAAAGCATATCATGCTTTTGGAAAAGTCGTAAAAGCTCCCGATAAGCATTCTCAGTTAATTTTGGGGGCGCTGCCTCCCCCCACTACTTATGGTCCTATTGTGATGTCAGGGTGATAGAATGAGCATTAAAACAATGCAAAGAACTGTTAATTTCATCAGCAGACTTTAATTACTTAAGGGAAGTTTCACTTCACTTTCACTTTCCTATTGACTAGATTTTGAAAGAGCTGAAAGTGACGTAGTTGGTTTCTTCCCTGTGTAGCAGCTTTGATACAGAAGTGCTCTGCTTTAGTTAGTTATTTACACTAGCAGCAAAATAAACCTACGATTTTCCCCGTTAAGTTTGTACTATTGCTATTAATCAGTACACGTTTGTTTATTTACAAGAATATGGTTTATAGAGAAAGTAGTAGTCAGGTGTTTAAAAAGTTAAGAAAGTTCTGTATTGGACTTTTAAGACCTAAGAAAGTTTAAAAGTGTACATATATATGACATTGGATTGTATTTGACATTGGATTGTATGTGACATTGGATTGTATTTGTCATTGGATTGTATTTGACATTGGATTGTATTTGACATTGGATTGTATTTGACATTGGATTGTATTTGTCATTGGATTCATCTGTTTAGAAAATTTTATATATGCTATATTGGCTGCCTTCTAGCAGTTTAACGTCGGCCAGTCTGTGGCCGTTTTTCTTGTACATACAGTAGTAGCCCTCGTATAAGATTCTGAATTTTTCAATTTAGCCAAAATGGGTTCTTATAGAAATGGTACTTAAAGTCAAGTTAGGCTACAGTGGCTCTTAAAATAGGTCCTTTCTTCTTTCTCACCAATTTCATCTCAATATACTAAATATGTCATGAATATCATCTAGTAAAACAGTATAACGCCCGCTACGTGTGCAAATCTGCAACTCAGTCCACTCCTCGCCCAATACAAAAAGCATTAGGGACAGTAAAATTGTTATTTGTTGGTCTCCTTGAGGGAGGCAACTTGAAAGCTGTAGAGGAAGTTGAGGGGATGTAATGCCTGGAGACATGACGAGCTTATCACTTAACGGAAGTGCGCGAAGGAACAGATTCTTAGCATAGATGCTAATACTTTCACTCTATTCCATCTCAATATACTAATTATAGCATGAATATCAACTAGCACAGTAAAAACTTCTTCTTTTGCACCATAGGACAATACATTCAGGGTACTTGGCAATTATTTGAAAGATTAATGTTAAGTAGCAACCCCACCGTTAAGACCCTAGCTAAAAATTCTAACCTAAATTGGTTCTACAGAGGGCTTAAAGTGAAAATTTTAGCCTAGCAGGTTCTTAAATTTCTGGTTCTTAAACGTGTGCTATTACTATATTAGTTCACTACTTGAACAACACACAAGCAATACAACGACCATACCACGGGTAATGAAATACCGTTAAATCCTGAATGTAAGCCCTGGGCTTATAGAGGTTTTGAGCATATTTTTGTGGACTTACGTGCATACAGAGGCTCTATATATGCTCTATCCATGTTCAATCATTATCCTAAATATACACACGGAATCCGAAATTTAAGCCCTGGGCTTATTATCAGGAAGCTACATTAGGAATGATATTTGGGTTAGCTTGCAGGGCGCCAAAAGTTGGGGGGCTTATATTTGGAATTTTACGGTGTAAGGACTAGCCCATGGCATATTCATGACAGCCACACAAATTACAGGGAAAACCTAATTAATTACAGATGTGAATTGACGTATTTAAACAACGTATACAAATTCATCTCAGTGGTGTTGTGGCTGGGCGGAAGGCGGGGAAACTGCTATCCGTCTCTGCCCTAGCCACTCCAATTGTATATCACCAAATTCACTTGCTCCTCAGTATTTAACGGAACTGTATACAAAGTACTCCGAAGGTAATGGACTAGACCTTCTTTCTAGTGAAACAAACTTGTAGATACCTTTGATTAGAACTTCTATTGGTCAAAACGCTTATTGTTGTTGTGGGTAAAATTATGGAATGAGCTCAGCCGAGGAGCTACATTAGTACCCTCCTTGCAGACTTTCAAGAAGTCCATCCTAGTCAGTATTTTAATGCTTCATTTGACGTTAGGCACTTATTTTAGATTTCTAAGTCATTATTGTTTTGTGTAATGTAAACATTATTTACATCTTAGTAGCTTCTTAATTACTTTTTCCTTTCTTTGCTTTTAAAACAGGACATTTTGTAAAACAGTTATAATGCTGAAATTTGTATCCTGTATAAATATTTGAAATATAAATAAAATATATTGTTGTCATACATGCTAGATGAACGCTTCACAGATGATCAATTCCACAGGGGTGGGGGGTGGCTAGGGGGCTATACCTCGTTCGTTGTAACATCCTAGTTCCCCATCGCAAGGTGAAGAACTCTTTTTTCGGAGATTTGTTAGAATCTATAGTACCCTCCTAACAGTATTTTAGCTCCTTTTTCATTAGACTCAGCCTCCTGTTGGAAAATTCCTGAAGCAACCTGTGCACTTCCATTCAATGAATTACGACAGTTAAATTAATTCCTTTGTCTGTTCATTTAGGGCAAGGAAAGATTGTCACTCACAAATGGATCACTGACTGTGCGAAGAAACGTGAGAGAATTTCTATAAAGAAGTAAGTAAATTGTAGTAGAAAAATTGAATTTCATAGCAAAGACAATATCTTGATGGAAATAAATCAGATATTATCACTATATGTAGTATTAATTGTGAACAGGCGCATATGTTAGGTAAACGACATGAGTATCTACCGGGCCGTCTTCAGTGTCAACAGACGGGGGCTTCAACGGACA
This sequence comes from Cassiopea xamachana, assembly GCA_900291935.2. NCBI lineage: Eukaryota > Metazoa > Cnidaria > Scyphozoa > Rhizostomeae > Cassiopeidae > Cassiopea > Cassiopea xamachana. The sequence continues at coordinate 14,869,433 of OLMO02000231.1, read as the reverse complement.
GGAGTTGCGAGCCTTGTTCTATAAAGTTAGACCCCTTTTACACTTGAGCCAAATAGAACCGTTCCAAAATTGGTACGAATGGGCCTTGCGTTTACTCTAGAACCCTTGGAATCATTCCATTTGGAACCGCTATCCGTAATCTTTTGGTTCCGCTGAAGGAACAGTTCCATTTGGAACCGTTCCGTTTGGTTCCAGTGTAAGCAGGCAGAGCCAGATGGAACCATTCCAAAGAGAACGGATACGAAGCTATTTCTCAATTTCTTCAGCTTTGATGAAACTCTAGCAGCTGTAAAAGTTTCTTTCGTTTCTCCTCTTGGAAATTCGTCTGTTGTTTCATCGAGATAGGCCTCTATGAAATTTTGATAAGTCGTCATGCTTAAAGGGAACAAGCTATCGTTAAATGTAGTTAAAACGGTTTCCATGAATATCTTATCTCGTCAAAAACATCAGAAGGTATTAG
>OLMO02000231.1:14852339-14863862 GCA_900291935.2 Cassiopea xamachana | reverse complement strand
ACCATTACATATATATGAGTCCCAACTTGGTGCACTTTGGGTCAATTAACTAAACCTTATAACATCGATCCCTTCACTTGAGTGTATATTTACGAATGTTCATCTTTCGATTGTAGGGTTGTTTGTGACTACATGAACGATAACATAAAGTATGTGATTTCTGACAAAGAATGGGATGGGACATTTGACGAGGCAAGTAGCTTTTTAGTGACCAATTTACTTGTATATAGCATTCTTTGCATGTGTATAGCATTGACCTTGTCACCATATGTGTTGAATAAAAGTATGCATACGTAGAACTTCATGATTTTATCATTTTGAAAATGATAAAATCACAGATTGAGTTAATAATTGAAGGCATGGGTTAGTATGCAAACGATATCTGAAAGCAAAGCCATCAAGTCAAAGCGGGAAGAAATATATAGTACTAAAGTGAGTTGCCATTAAGCAGACCTAAGAATTAAATAGCCTTGGCATATTATATCATTGGTATAATTAGTGTCAATATCTACTCTTTCTGTTCAGACGGCTGCATCAAATTCATCGCTAGAATTCATTCGACCCAGCTGGATTATTAAATGCCATGAAGAAGGCCAGCGTGTACCACCAAAGGATTTTCAGATCGACAGACCTTGATTTGGGGTATTGGACTGATAATTATTCTGTTTCCTAAAACCTTGTGGATTTGGACAAAGCCCACAGCCCATTATGGATCACACAACAGCAAGAAAATTCCATGCAACCAATAAGAGGGAATTGCCACCGTCGGAAAAGAGCTCTTACAGAAATGAGCATTACTGTCATCATCAATGACCATATTATTTGGCAAGAGCACAATGTCTTAAGGCCCGTCTACGTGATAAAACATCATCATACAAAACAGCGTCAGTCATCATTGAACATGTGTTTGATAATATGTTTGACATTTTCGAGGTGCACAAAACACTACTCTCATATGGCTAATTAGGCACTCATGAGAATCGAACGCCGTCGAACACCTTCGAACGCTTCTATTGTGAGCACCTACCAGCATGCTGTGCAAGCACTAATTCAGCAAACGTGATTGGTGAATGATGATAGAGCATCGTCAAACATCAGATTTTTGCTGCATGTTGCAAATACTCGAATATCACCCAACATGTTTGAAAGTGTTCAAGATTGCATAATGAAGTAGTCTACACGATCAAACATTTATGTTTTAGCATTATCAAACTCATGTTCGATGATGTTTGACGCTTCTTTGTATGATGATGTTTTATCGTGTAGATGGGCTTTTAGTTACGTTTTACGAGAGTTTTTAACTGTGAATCGCTGTTTAGTTAGCATATGAAAAAAAGATCCTTTTCTTTTATAAGTCTTCAATGATTTAAATGCATAACAGTTGCAATCACTTCATTTTATTCCAGAAGTGGTACGAAGTTCATTCTCTTGAAGATAAGTTTCTTTTCAAGCATGCGTTGCCAGTGTGTCCTCGGTCGTAGGGTCTGCCTTAAGCTTAGTTTCCATGTAACTTTCTAGTGCCGGCGACCCAAAGGCAACCCACCGGCGACTCCCTGGCGACATTGAATTCTTTAATGGAAACACTTCATTTCAACTGCCAGCAACCTACCGGTGACCTACCGGCTACCTACCGGTGACTTACTGCAGACATCGAAGGAAAGTGGAAACTTGTTCAACTTTTTTTCCATTTCGATGCCGGCGTCTTCGAGAAATTTATATGGAAGCATGACTGCGGTAGGTCGCCGATGGGTCGCCGGCAGTTTCAGAAGTTTGAATGGCTTCAATATTACTAAAAATGACTTTCATTTCAGTTTTATTTTAAAATTCTCTACGGAGGAGAGCTCATTGCTGTTGGGTCCCCGGTGAGTGAAAAGTATATGGAAATGTGCTTCAGTAACAATGTCGCCAGTGGGTCGCCGGCACTAGAAAGTTATATGGAAACTAGGCTTTAGCCTTGTACTTATGTGTAGTTGTCTCAAGACTTTACGATAGGTCTGTAAGGGCCTGTTTGCTTGAGGTGGGCTTTCCCACCTAAGAGAGCTGTCCCACTTAGGTGAGAAAGATTCCTCTGGTGTTTACGTGGAATGAATAGTCTCCTCTGTACGTTTTGAAAACAGGAAATTTCTTCATTTCCACTTGCTTGCTTTGCATTTTGCATGGACATTGAGTTGTCTGCCATTGCCAATTAAGAGATCATTAGCTGTTTCGGCACCAAACATGTTGCTCATGCGTGGAACCTTGACTTCCAGCCCACCTGATTGAGGCAGCCCACCTGATCGGGTTTACATGGATAATCTGCATCGCACCTGGCGCGGATCCTACTGCATTACTAATTGATCTCACCCATGTCGGCTGGCCCACTGCTCATGTAAAGGCATAGATAAATTTGTATGGAATCTTTAAGAATTAGCATATCTCACTGAAGCGAGACAGCTCGCTTAGGTGGGACAGTCCACCTCATGTAAACAGGCCCTAAGTCTGGAGCTTATCTATTTACATGTATGTATATGAATGCATTAAAGCAGGGGTCACTAACATTTTTGGGCTTCAGTGTCCCATCCACTATACACTACCTATACAAGGACCAAATGCTCATAATATAGAGCCCAGTTTTTGATAGTGCTGTTCAGATTGGGGGCCACAATAGGAAAAATGAAATTGGCGAACTAAGTCAAATGCAAAAGTAACAAAAAACATCAGCACCTTGTCAAAATATCATATTACTTTTAAACTGTATGTACTCTTTCCATAACCGCCGGGGACAGGATTGGGTGGTAGCTGGTGTTGAACTTTATAGGGTTCTTGGAGAAAGACCAGCAATGACGTCTTTATCGTAAAAATGGATCTTACAACGAAGTTTCTTAAGAATTACATGTTGTTGGCTAGAGTCCAATAAACGATCTAAAAGGTTGCCGTCATGCCAATCACAACTTTGGGGTCAGATCTAACCCCGGGGCCGGAGATAAGATATTAATCCCAATAGCTGTGGATATTCTGTTACTGATGATATTTTTGCACCCTTTTTCTAAAACAATAATGCCTTGTTTTTTGCCTAGTGGCAGTATTCTTAAAATTTGCGTCTAGGATTATTCTTAAATTTGTCCTTAGTGGCAAAGATGTAGCTTCGCCTGAAAATGAAAGGAAACTTTTCAAATCTTTCTTGACGTAACGCTTCATTATAAAACAAACAAGCAGAACAGAGTAAAAAAGTAATAGATATTTCTATCAACAGTGTGGAAGTCTAAGAGCAGCAGTATAGTACCTCCAATACAATCCATTCTAAGCAATGCTGAAACTTTGAGCTTTGCACCATAGTAAAACTATTCTTAAGTTCCAACGATTTTTCTCCTTGATATTCTTATAAACCAATGGGGGATCCAGAGCTGAACTTTGGGGGGGCATCTGATTTATTTTATTGTCTTTTTGATGTAGCTAGTTTCTTAATACAATTGCTTGCTATATGAAATATTGCCATTTGGGAGGAGCCATGGTCCTCCGCCCCCTGGATCCCCCTGTTATAAACTATATTCTTATAAAATGTGTGTATTTTGTTTGCAAAAAGTCTGTAGCTACCGATCATTAGATGTTTAATTGACTTTTGGATGATCAATCAACCCCTGGATGTCCAGCCGTTCTCTAGTGATCACCGTCACCGACTACAAGCTTCGGAAAACTTGCCCTTTTCCAGTCATGGACATTATGTCGTCACTCCTCTTAATATTGAGAGGAAGCGAATTTTTTATGTTGTTCGCCTTTGGTAGGAAACAAATGTATGAAGGTAAAAATATTACTTGAAAATGTTCTGAAAGTTCTTTCCTTTGTATTTACCAGTAAAAATATGGAATACTGTAAGGGGCATCTTTTTGTAGAGAAAAAGCAATGATTTTCCCCCTACATTAGAAGGGAAGTGTTGCATCATCATCACCACCATCATTATCGTCATCACCACCACCATCATCATAATCATCATCATTATCGTCATCATCATTATCATCATCACCACTACCATCATCATAATCATCATCATTATCGTCATCATCATCATTATCATCATCATCATCATCATCATCATCATCATCATCATCATCATCATCATCATCATCATCATCATCATCATCATCATCATCATCATCGGTTTATTTATAGTTGGCTATTTACTATTTAGCTAGAAAAAAGTTAACTAATGCCAACTAATGCTAAAACTAAAAAGATAAATAACTAAGAGCTAAGTTGCAGCAACTTCCATCTCGCTGTCTTATTCTCCTTTTAAATTCTTGCAAAGTGTCACTGTCTTTCAGACTACTGGGTAGTGAGGGCCACAAGAGGCAGCCTCTAAACTGAATATTTTCAGTGCCGTATATTGTTGTTCTTACTTTCGGCAATTGCAAATGATTTGGATTTCTCAGGCTATAATGGCAATATTTTTCTGCAAAGATATCCTACATAAAAGTTGGGTTAAGGTTGTCCTTTGTCTTGAATATTTCTGTCATAAGCAACTGCAAATGGCGTTGATGAATAGTCAGAGTTTATTTATATTGCAATAGTTATTTACGGAATCATTTCCACTGTCGTGACATCCAATTCGCAAAGCTTTCTCAAAAACTTCGTTTTACTTGGCATTAGCCCTTCTGTCGTGGAACACCCATACAAGCGGACAATAGTTGAACTGCAATTTTATGACTACATCCATTAGTAGTTGTAATTTAATAGGATCTATATAATTAGATAGTTGGGTAAGCGCATGCAGTTTTTGGTGTGCCTTTTTGCATAAATCTTGGGCATGTTTTGTTAAGCTTAACTTTTTGTCAAAAGTGACGCCCAAAAGTTTTTCGTATTCACTTTCTTTGATGGTGGATTTACCAGTGGCAACAATTACATCTTTACTTTTGTTGCCAAATAGCATTAAGTTGCATTTCTCTTCGTTAAACTTCTTGCAATTCTTTGAGAACCATTTCGGAAGTATTGAACTGTCGGTTTCCAATCTATTACTTAATTATTCATGCTCCCATTATGGCTCCATTTGCTATTCCCCCCACAAACTGCTGGTTCACTAAAGTTTAAACCACTTGAGGAAATTCGGCATGGAGCGGTTGCAAAAAGCGTGTCCACCGTGGAATATTTTGCAAAAGATAGCCTACAAAAATCAGTTGCTGTTCTAACATTCATCAGCGAATAGTATTTGTGCTGTGGCCTAGATTTATGAGTCCCCACCAATACTGCTTATATCAACTATTTGCAAACGTTTACTGTACAGAATTAATAGGAGACAAGTATCTGAAATGTGAAGCTGCGATTGTATTCCATAACGAGCCAATGTTGTATGGGTAAAGTTCGGCATTTCGTATCTACCCATATCTCAGTTGCGTCATACTTCTGCAGCTGAACAACAACAGGAAAAGAAATCAAGCTGCGATTATGGCTGCCGCAAATATGCTAGACCGGAATAGAGCTTCGGCTAGTTTTCCAAATATGAATCATTTTGATTTAGTTTCATCGTCCTTGCAAGCCACATTGCTTTCAGATGATGTCGTAGTAATTGAAAGCGAACCAGAACGAAATGGAGAGTTTAAGCGATTTGTGAAGCTGAAGAAGTCTCACTGGGTTGACCCAAAACAACGAAGAGTTTGTAAACTGTGTCTTGCAGACTTTGGATCAAGGAATAAAAAGCTGAACTGCCGAAGGTTATTTTTTTGGATTTTCATACTTCAAATATAGCTATTTTAAATCAAAATTATGGTTGGGGAAGGCGAGTTTGCTCATTTCGTGGAACTCAATCTATATAAAGAGGAAGTTGGCTGTAGATTGTCTTGAGAATTCAAAGTGTACACTCTTGATATTTATTGTCATTTGAATATATTATGCTAGTTTCTCCTTGGTAAATTACACCATGGAAAAAGGCATCTTTCAATAATTACTTACAAGTTCCATGGCACTCAGCCATAACGATTTTGTTTACCCTTGATCTGCACTTCAGAAACCGTTGATGTAATGGTTCACGAACTATGAAACAACATTCAGCAAGACAGTAGAACAATTTTGTTATCACTTTCGAATCCCTAATGAGATGAAATGATCAACTGCCTCCAGTGATGAAGCATAATATGCACTAGTAGGCATTAATATCTAAGAAAGGCTTGAAAATAGGACCCACCTTGATGAACTAAAGCTACTAATGAATGGCTTGGACATTGATACCTTAGCATTAAACGAGACTAAATTAGATTGTTCAATGCATCAACAGATCACTGAAATCTCTGGCTATAGTCAGCAGCGTCTTGATAGGTCTCATTTTGGTGGTGGTGTTTCTATATATGTCAGAAATTCCATTAAATATACATCCTAACAGCCCTGTTGATTTGCTTAGCAAAGCTGAGAAAGTGCTTTCATATCTTGATAAGGAAGGTGATGAGATAATTGTTATTGGTGATACAAATTTGTGACCTATTTAATGAAAAAATTTGTCCTTCAGCTGCTAACAACTCTAGATATATCTGTAATCTTTATGAGTTGTTCATTCTTAACCAATTAATTTGCGAGCTGATGAGGGTAACGCTTACAATGTCAACTCTGATTGATCATATATCTACTACCTGCATTGATAACATACTTTAATAAAATAATAATACATACAATAACAAAATGCATTTTTGTCAAAATGCTTCATATTTCTTTGTTATAATCAACTTATGACTGCCACCAAGCCCAGCATTCACTTTTCGTTTACAAAAAACCACATAGTGGTCACTCAAGGAAACTTTGTGCACCCCAGATTTAACATACTTGAATGCTGGGCTTGGTGGCAGTCATAAGTCGATTATAACAAAGAAATATGAAGCATTTTGACAAAAATGCATTTTTCGGTGATATTTCCAGTCTTCAGTGGGATCAAGTTGTTAATAAAACTGATAATGTTAATGTAATAGTTAAAGAATGGTCCTCCCTCTTTTCTGCTGTGATAGAAAAACATGCTCCCATCAGAGGGATTAGAGTATGAGGTCAAAGCTGTCCCTGGATAAATAGTGAGGTGACATTATTGATGAAGTCAAGAGACAAACTGAAAAAACAGCCATTAAGCATAAATCTCAGGTTTTGATGGACATCTATAGAAAAGTTTGGAATAAAGTTTATACCCTTAATGTTTGGTTAAAAAAGAAATGTCATACCAACAAAATTGTTGAGAATAAAGGCAATATGAAGAAGTCTTGGAAGCTAACAAACAGCCTGCTAAATAAACCTAGTAAATCTACAAATATCACCATTATTAAAGATGGGACTACTGAAATCCTAGAGAAGAGAGAAATTTCCAATATATTGAATAGTTATTTTTGTTCTGTGGGTGAGGAGCTGACTAGAAATATAGATGAAGCATCTAACTCCCTGTTGACAGGTAGTTACACCATTAATGATAGCAATAGTAGCTTTAAAGTGGAAGAGATCAATGGCATGCATATCAGAGATGCCATTTCCAAAATAGAAACATTAGAAAGGTTTGGGACTGATAACATTTCTAGTTACTTCCTAAAACTTGCACTTCCATTCATCAACAAGTCCCTAGTCTACATCTTCAATACATCTATGCAAATAGGAGTTTTCCCTTCCCAATGGGAAACTGCCAGAGTCACCCCCATATTTAAGGAAGGAGACAAAAGTGCAAAAACTAATTATCAATTAATCTCAGTTCTTCCAGTAATATCACACCTCTTCAAAAAGTTAGTATACAACCAGCTGTATAAATACTTGAATATGAATGGTCTTCTAACTTCTTGCCAATCTGGCTTCAGGGCCTGCCATTCAACAGAAACTGGCCTTTTAAAATATAATGATGATTGGCTCAACAGTTTAGATGCTAAAAACTATGCTGGAGTCGTATTTGTTGATTTAAAAAATGCATTTGACACAGTTGGTCATGACATCCTCCTTCAAAAGCTTGCTATGCATGGTATTCAAGGTCATGCGTTAGCATAGTTCAAATCTTACCTCTCTAATCATACCCAGCTCACATGGATAAATGGATATGAATCCAGTGTTCAGAGTATAAGATTAGGGGTTCCACAAGGTTCTTGTCTTGGCCCCCTATTATTTTCCTTATATATCAATGGCCTCCCAAAGACCATAAATAATTCCTAAGTCTATATGTATGCTGATGACACTTGTATCAACCTACAGACATAATATTCCTGACTTAAGTAAAACATGGGAACAGGCTTTCTCTGAGTGTGTTAAAGACTCAGTCAATGACTATCACCACAAAGCATAAGCAAACTGCTCTAGAAAATCAGAATGAGCAGCTAAATCCGCAAATCCTTGATTATACTCTGGAGGTTGTTCAATACACAAAGCACCTAGGTGTTCACATTGATAATTCCCTTGACTGGAAGAAACAAATCCAGGAAACATCTAAAAAAGTCACGCAATATATAGGAATGTTGAAATATGCTAAAAGATATCTTCCTTTTCATCCACTTAAAACTCTCTATACTAGTGTCATTGACCCTTATTTCCATTACTGCTGTTCTGTGTAGGGAGGTGTGTGGCACTACCAAAATCCAGCAGTTCCAGAAGCTTTAAAATTGGGCTGCCAGAATTATTACATACCTTACAAAATGGTTTCTAACAAATAAGCCCCCCTCAGATAAGCCCCCTTGGGACTTGTGTGTTCAGTATAATGCAAGTCAAAAACAAAAGAAAATCAAAACATTCAGCTATTTATCTGTTTATCTGGGCTAATATTTGACCTGAACAGCTGTCTTCACAACTTTCCCCTTGTTAATACCATCTCTATCTACATATGGCTTAAAGTGTTTCAGAGTATTTTTCTTTGCCACCAGTTCCTTGCAGAGAATATTTGATATTCTTTCACTATTCATATTGAGTTTTGAGGCCCCCTCCCCTTTTCCACATTGAGGATGTGCCTTATATGAGTCAAATCTTAAGGAGACAGCAATTTGATAGTGCAAAAAATAATACAAGATATTGTGTTTAGCAGACCCCCAGACAAGTAGATTTAATAAGCCCCCTTCAAATAAGTCCCCCTTGAATAAGCCCCCACCTGCAAAATTGTTTCTGGCAAATAAGCCCCCAGGGGCTTAATTGAGTCTTTACAGTACTTGCATTTGTGCCTAAGTCATTTACCAACATTAGTTGTTGCTAGTCTGGTCACACCCACACTGCACCCATTAGCAGCACTGACCACACCCATGTACTTGCCAAATCTTGTGTGTGCAGCTGCCATATTCCTCGCACTACATAGCAACAAATTGGCAATATAATATTATCATTCTTTCCCCCACTTAGTTGTTATGCTCTCTGTTACCTAATTGTTTACGTATTACCTTTATTCTATGTTTTATTGTGCTGCTGTTGCATATATAGTAGATGCAGTAGTAGAAAAAATTAAGAAAAATCAAATAAATAAATACCAGTGCTGCAATATACAGTTATTCATCAGCACAAAATATATGTATCCTAGTAGTGCACACTATTTTTATTTTACTATTTTACCCATAGATGTGGAGAAGTATTTTGTGAGAAATGCTGTTGCTATCGACGTAAGCTGTCCCCTAACTGTGAACCCTCAGCTGATGGACATTACTACCGGGTATATGATTTATTATCAAGTTTTTGTTTGTCTTATGCTATATCCACCTCACCAAAAATATCAAAAAGCAAATAATAATGAAGCACACATTTGCAAAGAATCATGCACGATCACACATGCGCATAGCTAACATGCTTAGAAATGAATGGCCATTTTACCCAGAGTAGGCCATCAAGAGACAATAGAATAGCTTTTGGTGTCTAAGGTATTTATTATACATAGATGCTAGTTGTTGGTTAGTGGTAAATAACGGATGGTGTAGTATAATTAAAAGGAGTTGATCAAGGGGTGATGTGTCGTTTTTCAAAATAAATGTGTTCCAAACAGGACTCTTTATCGAATGTCCCATAGACACATTGATTCAGTTTATTGTGTGGAGAACTTGTTTCAGATATTTTTATATATCATTATTGCATGAATTTGTCATTTTAATCTATGTTTAAGGTATGCTATCATTGCTCAGATTGCGGTATTCAAGGTGTTGGACAAACAAGGAAGTTAATGGATTACTTTGAAATGCAGAAAAGTACTAGACACATAATTATTATGAGAGAGATGCAGCGTCTAGTTAGAGGATTTGAGGCCAATGTTAAAGCTTCAAGGCTGGATTTAGTTGTTAAAGATACAATGTCTACCATAAAGGTCCCAGGTTGGCAAATGTCTGAGAGGTGGCTGGTAAGATAATATTCTACCATTGCCATTTGATATTCATCTAGAATCTTGGCTCATTAGCCAAGTAGGCTAGCATTTCTCCATGCCAAATGAAATGGCCATGTCACCACCCATTTCCTCAGTTTTGGCTCCTTTTCACTCATGTATAGTTTTTTGTGTACCAAATTTTACTTGAGAGTTCAAGCTGTTGTTAAAATGTGCCTAGAGGTAGATATAAAGTTTATAAATGTATGTGATTCAATAAAGCAACATTGGTTCCATAAGGCAATGGCATAAAATCAATGGCGTAACGGAGCAGTGTGGGGCCCTTAGTCAAAGTAGTGGTTCGGGGCCCCTATTTTTTTCAAATCACGTTTACAGGCTGAGATTGCCCTTAACTGCGTAAATATTTTACAACGATATACAACTTCTAAACAATGTCAACTAACATCAACAAAACAATTATTAAAATATAAAATCAGGTTACTATACTTGTTTAAGTCAAGCTTTATCAAGGTAATCAAACCGTAAACGTAATCAATAGAATTTCTGTAAAGTTCTGGGATAGCTTGTTCACAAATGGTTAAAAAACGTCATGAATACAAAGTTATTTGAAGCTTTAACTTAAAAAGATGTAATTTCAGTCTTACAAGCCAATTCTTTTATGTCTCCGAGCATTGACATTTGCGAATCGTTGAATGAGTTCAGCCTTGTCAATTGATTTGGCTTCCGCACTTTCTATAGACAGTATTGCCAAGTTATCGAGTCTGTCTTGAGATATCTTTGATCTCAAGTAAGTTTTGATCAATTTGAGTTTGGAAAATGATCTCTCAGCTGTGGCAACAGTAGCTGGAATTGTTACAAACAGAACAAGTAACTTGTATGCTTCTGGAAAAGATGAACTCACTCTGCTTTCCAGCATTAAACTGACAATTTCCAAGACTGATATTTTGTCTGCAATTTCTTTCTTAAACTCATTTGCAAATGATGTCAATTCGGTTTCCAAATTTTCCGTAAAATCATCTGGATATGCTGCAATTAAAGCTTTTGCAGCAATCACCAGTTCAGACAACTCATACTTTGCCAATGATTTGGGGTAAAGAAACTTGAAAGATTTGTTACTAGACTTTGCCCGTTAAATCGCATTTGAAGATGCATAAGAGCGGTATCGACTGCTTTGTAAAAAATATTCACTTTGAAACATCTTTCAGGGTCACTTATGGAATCATCGCGAGACAATTCATCAAAGAAACGCTTGACTTTGCTTGCGGTTT
>OLMO02000231.1:14799378-14850063 GCA_900291935.2 Cassiopea xamachana | reverse complement strand
CCCCCCCCCAATAAACAGGCTAAAAACATTTTGCTTGGATTTAATTTGCTCAAAATAGTTTCAAGGTCACAATGAAGTCTCTAGGGTTTTTAGCATTTAGGAAAGTTATGGAAATAACTAAATCCGTTTTCCAGGACCTGGAATGGATTCAACATAATGTCATACCAAACACTGCATATGTCATGCTTGTTTATTTTAGTAGTTACAATATGAAAAAAATTCCATTACAAAATCATGAGACATTGCATTGAATGTATTGTTTTTTGTTTTTATGGAGTTTCAAAATGCGAAAAATGTGTTTTGTGGTTTTGGAAACTTAGTAATTTGGCTTTGGAAAAAAAAGTTTTGGAAATATATTAAAGTATTTTATGCAAACCCTGGAAGTCTTTGGTGGACCAGGTGTCACCTGCAGGCTGTATTATTTGGGTCATTATTCATAGCAGCCAATTCTCCCTTTTTGGAAGTTATAGCTTTTGATGTATGAATTTTCCTTATTTCATTGGTTCTAGGAAAGCAAGGAAGTTGATTGGTGTGGCATGTGCTCAGGAAAATTTACTATGTTCATGCAGAAGCATCATTGTAGGTAGGCCCATTAATTTTTTGCAGAAGCTGGCTTGTTTGTGGAAGTTTGATTTGATAAACAATAGTATCAATAATGCTCCTGTTGCTAATACCCTCCCTGTGCTATTTTTTGTGGCATTTTATATGCTATTCAATCAGCTCTGAAGGAACGTATGTAAATTTTTTTCAGAAATAACCAGAAAGAAGAATTTTACATGTAACTTGGAAGTGATATGTTCAAACGTTCATTGGTTTAATATCGGTTTGACAGAACTTCCAATTTGAAAACGTGAGATTTTGTGGGCCAGATTAAGTATAAAAAATCTGGATAGATTATTCTGAAAACTGCAACGCTAGATTGTGAAGACAACACATAGGCAATTGCTTTAGTCTGACAGGTAAACGCATGCACAAACCATTGGATACACTAGTCATTTAAAAGTAAACAAAAATTTTGGTTGCTATTTCGATTAACATTCTTTGTGTTTTATTGGAAGTTGATTCCATGATATTTTGTTGAGGTCCGCAATTGGCCCCACAGAGGTTTCAAAAGACAAATTATTTGTATTGTATAGAGGGAAATTGAAATAAGTTCCAATCTTGCTTAATTCCAAAGGGCCCTGTGTATCTCTCTTACGCCTGTAACGTGACCCTACTTTCATCTTGTCATAAGGAGATTGACAGACGTTTTTTTTAATTTCCAGACTTTGTGGTGCGGTATTCTGCCATAAGTGTTGCAGTCAGGATTTGTTGCTATATTACAATGACCAAAATATTGCAGAATGGGCCATTATTCGTGTGGTTGGGTGTCCCGATGCTGAGCCGAATGTCTGCGTCTATCTAAAAGTTTGTTCTCACTGCCGACAGGAAGCTGAAAATTTGCAAGTCAGGGAATTTAATAATGCAAAAGTGAACTCTGGACAGACAATGGAGACATTTAGCACGTTAAGTTCCATTGTGGAAAATTTGCGATCTTGTCGAAAGAAAATATATAGCGAGCTTCTGTTATATCAGGAGATGGTAGAGGGACTAGTGGACGGGCAAGGAAGGTTCAAGGAAGTCTCTGAGTCAGGTCAGAATGTTGTTAAAGTTTTTGCCAAACTTCAATTGGATGTTACTGACCTGTTTTCGCACTACGTCTCGTATCTTCAAAGTTTGAAAAAGATCAACATGACATCACAGAATGAGATCCAATTGCTACGAAACATATCTAAAGTTCACTATGAGTTCTATCAAAGCAATATGGCAACTTTCAAATGTTTCAAGGAGAATCTGAGCAAAACACTTCCGACAGAGATGCTGAGAGGAGTTCAGGACTATGCAGACAAGCACTCTCTCACCAGCACATGCATAACAACGCGTCTGTTGGGCCTAGAATTATTGAACATATGCACCAGGTTCAAGTTGGAGGCAACAATTGCACAGAGAATCAGCGAGCTGGATAAAGCTTGCAAAGATGATCTTGAGTCTTTTGTAAAGAGATTCGGCGAAGACTGGGAAGATGACAATAAGTGTATTAATGCTATTGTAAAGGAGAGATTTCAGTCAGGGAAACTCATTAGATTAAATAGTTCTTTTGAAAAACTTGACAATGTTGAACTAGCCAAATCTCTAAGGAGAAGATGCTTTGATATTCTTTCCCAAGTGCAGACTCAATTGCTTGCAAAATCGTCTGAGACAAAATTCTCAGAGACAAAGTCGATATTAGCAAACCTTATTTCAAGCCTAGAATAGGAAACTGATGCATGCTAATGGTGGAGCCTAATGCTTGGAAGAAATTACTCTAACCCAACATGTGTAACGTATAGAAACGTATTTTTACGGCTTTGGAGAACAGTGCTATTATCTTCATATATTTTGAAGCAGGCAGTGCATGTGCTGATGACATATTTCATAAAGGCTTTCGCATTTTCAGGCTTTAGTTCAGAAAATAGAAACATAATTCTTGTTATATAACGCGTGATTTACTTTACATGGTTCTTAGGGTGCTTGGAGTGTTAAGTCCTAAATACACTGCCAGCAAGTAGCTTATGAAATTTAGTCCTGAACCATACTGGAATCCCTTAGTTTACACGTTTTTTATAAGAAGACCATCATTGTTTCCTGAGCCTCAATCTTCTTAAATCATCACGAGATTGGACCTGAGATTTTCGTAAAATTTTCGTAGCTTTTTGCTGAAATAAACTACCTAGAATTGGCTACATTTTGTTGTTTATCTTGTATACTCCAATTTGAATTCCATCTTTAACAAATTTTATGTAATAATGACGTAATATCGATTTTGGAAACTGGACCTTAGGATTTCTGAAGATTTTGGCCATTTGAGCTTCATTTTCTTATAAACTTTTTTCTTATAAAGAACGTGTATTCCGCACTAGATTTACGCCATGCCCCGAGCAAATTTCCACACACATGTATGACAATATTTATCTACACTATTTAAATTTTGTTTAAGTTTCATTTAATTTTTCATTTGCTATGCAATGGATTTGCAGTCATGCCCGAAGCGTTCTTCAAGAATCCGAAAAAGTTTTTACATGCAGAAGAAATTCTGCTCAAGCTTTCCGCATTAGATTTCACTGGATGTATTTTTGCTGATCTGAGTAGCCTCCAACTTTCCTTGATTTCCAACTGTGAGTTACGAATGTGAATTTCGAATGTGACGTACGACAGTGATTTTGATTTCCGACTGTGAATTACGAATGTTAATTACAATTATGAATCGCGAATATGATTTAGGAATGTGTCATGAAAAGTATCTCCTTTCCCTCGCTCTTGTTGAGTTAAATAGCTGATATCCCCGTTTATGGACAATTATAGCATTGACTTTTGCTACCAGTGGCGTGCCGAAAGACCTTTGAGTGGGGGTGTAGCAACAAAAATTTACCGACAGGCTACTAAATGTCCCAGAATTACCGACAAACAATGATCGATTACCGATAAACGATGATCGATTACCAACAAACTATGATCGATTACTGACAAACGATGATCGATTACAGACAAACGATGATCGATTACCGACAAACGATGATCGCAAAGCAAGTAGTTACTAACAAACTATAGACTTACCGACGGTTTCAGCAAAAGCGGGGAGTGTGACACCCCCACACCCCCTACTTCGGCACGACTCTGTTTGCTGCATTTTCGTAGTTTTTTATGCCAGCCATCTTTAAATTAGATATGTATACATTACATTAAATTCCAATGATATCATTAATTTCTGAAAAATCGACACATCTAGGTATATTTTGTACATTTATTTCTACTTTTTTTATCTTAGATTCATCACTAGTCATGCTTGATTTAGGCTATATGTAAATGTGAGCAGAAGTTGATAATGCCCTGTTGTTTTGAAATTCGCAAGTGGCCAGATATACAATCCTGCCACAGACGCTACTTTTTGCCAGCATCTATCTTAGCTATTTTTAAATCCTAGCTGCATCAAGAATTTGACGAGTTTTAAGTAACTGAATAGATATATTTGATTAGTGAATTTATTTTTTAAATTAGAACTAAGTGCATTATGCCGAATATTTGCAATGGAATTTGCATCACGATGAATTGCTGTTTCTTTCTTCTCAAATTCTGAGCATGTGCTTTCTCTTCGGTGTCAAATTTAACTATTGTTAAGAAGACCGTCCGAATATTCGCTAACATCGTTAATAATCTAACCAACATATGAGTCCTATTTATACCTTTTCTAAAAATAACAACTTTGAATAATTTTAATAAACATACCACAACGCGCAACGCTGTCCTCAAGAGAATGAGTTTATCAAAAAAACAACTATTGTAATGAACGCAAAACAACCTAATTAACGAAAAATACCTATTGTATAAATTAACGAAAAACAGCTTACTATGAAACACCTATTGTCTCATTAAAGTAAATGGTTGCCTTCTGAGCAACTATTAAATGCTAAAATACATGATCAGTTTTTTTCGTCAGTCTCTGTTTAACAGTCTCTTCCAACAATTTTCTTTGCAAGGGTCGTCGTCGTCGTATAGTGCCTTGTCAGATACTGACATTGGACGTCACAGCATGATATAAAGTTCTGTTTTCTGCCAAATGAATGATGTCCACTCCTCTCCTGTCTAAGCATTTGCCTAACCACCCAAGAAATCTGTCTTTGCCTTCCTCTATCTCTCTTTCCTTGTACTTTCCCTGTTACCACTTGATACTCAATGCCTCCTTTCCTTACTATGTGTCCAAAGAAGCTACACTGTCTCTTCACTATTTGCTTCATTAATTGTCGTTCAGTCTGGGCTCTTCTCAATACATCTTCATTCGTGACCTTCTTCATCCAAGAGATCTTCATCATCCTCCGTAAAAACCACATTTCTGCCGCTTCGAGCTGCTTTTTCATTGCTTCGCTTATCGCCCATGTTTCACATCCATAAAACATTGTACCCCATATATAGCATTTGATAAGTCTTAGCTTGGTTTGATTGTTTATGTCTCTTGCAGTGAGCACATTAGACATACCTTTAAATGCTGTTTTTGCGATTCCAATTCTTCGCTATATTTCTTGATCTGATTTCGCATCTGATGTTACTAAGCTCCCTAGATATTCGAATTTTTCTACCTGTTTGATTTTTATTCCATCAATAACTAAGTTGCACTTTGGACTTACACTTTGCAAAGATAGGGTAAGGAAAATGTAGCCTAATGTGTTATGCAGCCAAAAGCAAGAAGAAAGGAAAGCTTTCTTGGCCCAATATACCTTCAAACAGAACACCTAATTGTGCCATCTTTACAGTATGAAAGAAGCATTCCATCTCTAAAGTTTTGGTGATGTTGTTGGACTCTTTCCTCAGTGCAGTAAGCGATTAGTGTAAAGTATACCTACATATTTTGCACTTCAACATTGTCAATCCCCCATTGAGTTGAAACACCACTTCTTAACTGGTATGAACTTGATTGCATTCATTTATTAATTCTGCATGAATAATCATATCAGCAGAAGAGAAAATTTGAATCTTTTACACACAAATAGTAAAGGAATTCAATACCATATTTGATCAATTGAAATTGCAGTAAATCCCTGCAGATAGGAAGCTTCAAAAACAAGAACCTAGAAGCTGTTTTTCCTGACTTACGCACCTTGTAACAAAGAGCCATCAACAGATTGATAAAGAAATATGTTCTTATTGCCAAGTAGAAACATTGACTTTTATGTTTAAGACATCCAGACTTTTAAAGTCAAAACATAATCGTTATTAACTGTTGTATCTTTAAGTGAAACACACAAATCAAACAAATTGTTTTATTAAATATTTTAGTATATTCACAGGCTCGGTTACACTATAAGAAACGCTGTATATTTACTATGTCCATAATGCTCAAATTCAACAATTGATTATCCTTGAGAGCGTTACTGTATTTACATACATGCAATAGAGACTTCTAGAAAGCTAAAGAACATTAATTACGTCATATATCATTTTTGGACGATACAAGTTCTGGTAACTGCGTCTAGAATATACGGGAATGACCCGCTGGAATACTCAGTCTATTTACATAACGGATTAAGCTTACGTCATAGTATATCTGTCCATAACATTAACATTTTTTATTGTGTAGGATAATTTTGGTATCACAGCCAATGTAATTCCTTAAAAGAAACATGTATATACTTTCTACAAAGTTTGAGTAATAAATTAAGCCCTCCACTAAGAACCGTAATATCCTAAATTTAATCTAAGCATCTTTGAAGCAGGAGCCTAATTCAGCCTTACAATCATAATACCAACGGCGGTTTGCAATCGAACAACTTACTATAGTATGTCGTGTTGATAGAAGTAATTTAACCGAACTGTATGCATCTTGCTCGACAAATAGCCAGTCGCCTTTTGCTTCGGTATTTTGTGTTCTTTAAAGTGATTTTTTGCAAGTGCTGTGGTGTCTCCAACTTGAGATTTCTTCCATTCCATTTTTTCCTACACAATGTAAAATAACACAAAGCAGCAAAGCATATTTACGAAAACGATGTCATGGCGCCAGGGACTTTCCGACAGAGGACTGAATATTTCGAGAGGAAGACAAATACATGGTTTATCAGCGCCCTAGAAGTACTAATATTACTCCGAAAAATAATTCAGGCTCTTCCAATGGGAGGCTGGCCCTACCTTAATGATGGCTCTGAGCTTGGACTAAATCGCCTATGCTATTTGATGGGGATCTTACATGGCTATAATTTGTAAAGATACAGTTCTTGACATTTATAAATGCTTTTCAAAATGCTCAAAGCTTAATGAAGAGAAGTATATCTAGGTATGATCCTTGAGGAGCGCCATATATTTCATTAGCAATCTGGGTGTTAGTAATAAGGAACCGTACTGAAATCGCTTTCCCTCATAGCACATTAGTCATTTTTCTAAATCCCTGAACCAGCAGATAGTCAGCGTGGGGACGCTGAAAAGTTTCTACAGATATCTTATGAATTTGGCTACCAATCAACTGTGCTGTGAATAATGTAAGGCGTGGGTGAGCTAAAATACTATGAAAATGAAGTATCTGACATTTCCGAAAAGGTTTTTCAGCCTCGTTCAGCTAACGCTAGATATGATGGCCTCTTTTTTGCAGACTCGCCAGTTCTCTTCGCAAGGTCGTCGAGGTGTGACTAAAACAGCATAAACAACTCTTCTCCGCAGAAGCATTCAACTCTTTCTAGTGCCACAACCTACCATTCCCTAATTGCAGTGCCTATTTTAGAGTATTCCTGACCACGCGGTCTTGGAAATTTTCCGGTCAACTTTTGTTGTGTAGTAGGGAAAGGCCAAAGCTTACATAATATAGAGTGATCTTGGAAACGTTCCTTAAACTAGGCACTGCTTAATCATTAATCAAACGGTCTTATTAGCTATTCATTCTTTTGTCTATGCTTGTGCGAGCCTAAAGTCATTTCACTGCATATGGTACTCAATTTTGCTATCAAACCGACGTTGTTAAAGTTCAAAAGCACAAGAATATAATTAAATGACAAAGCGAGAAAAATGAAATTCTTGCTGCAATTCCAGCGATCTGAGGCATTCTCTAGAATGTTTTTGCTCTCCTATTGATTTCTTATTAAGCCATGGACTGTCATAATACCACCATAATATTCAAGGAACTTTACTAAGAACATAAGAATCTATCACACTCCTCCGTGATTCTCTGCATGATTAAGTTTAGAAATGATTGAATACTATTTTGTGGGCATGGAATATTGAATGGCTAAAGCTCCGCAAGTAAGATCCATCAATACAAACGTACATCCTTGAAATGAATTGGCATGCCAGTATTGCATAAAGCTGAAGTAAATGGCCTTCAGTTTCGGAATTCAAGCCCATCTCTTTATTGCCAACGGGACTTTGTCTCGCTTGAAAAGCAAATATCATATTTATTGAATACAATGCTAAGTTCAATGAGTGATGACAAGCAATAACAATTCTTGGTAGTTTCTGAAATATTTCAGCGTGATGACGCTTGTTTTGAATGAGTTGTTTCATCTCAATTTTGTTTTGAGAAAATTTTTGTACGTAAGTAGAAATTCACTTCTGTTAAAAAGCTGTATTAAATTCATATGTGTTGCAACATTTTTCAACAACTTGCGATTACACTCCAACAACACGTGAGCAAAACATGGCAATTCGTACGATGCTATGTTTGAAGTAACTAAGATATAAGATTATTGAAGAGACAGTTCAGAAAACGAAAGAATCCAGGTATTTTCTGCCTAAAGAACGACTCCTCCTACAAAGAAGGAGACAAAGCATTCAAAAGCAATTGAGCTGGAAAGGAGTTCGTTGTTGATATAAATTGGCTTACAAGTGAAAACCTATCGCAAGGTTCGTTTCCTAGATTCTTTGTGCAGGTTTTCTATATAAACTTTCTTCAATTTTTCTTAACTTTTCAATACCATTTGTATTTGCTTTCAAAGATTAATGCTTTTGCTTATAGTTTAGCATCAAAGAAGCCCAAATCTTCTAACTTTTATTCCATGTCTGATGGATCAGTAAAGAGTGGCCTTTAAAATAGAGCAGTTAGAATACAGGTTGATGGATATATAAACAATGATTTGAGATCTTTTATTCGATATCAAACACTATTAATTCCTTTGAAATCCTTGAATTACATGTTATGTATTATTACAGAGAGTCTGCGTGAAGTTTAGGTAATGTGAATGAATTTGGGGCTAACAGCTTGTAGTTGATATTCAATCACATAAAGCTTTGTCATCGAACTGGCTACTTTTCAGATTATAAATTAAGAAGCATCCACCAATTTTAACAAATACCTCATCATTAAAAATTCCTCTCTATCTTCCTAAACTTCATGAAGATATATAGAAACATAGCCTCTTTTATGGAATCGTATCTGGGGGGAGGGCAATGTACGTGAGGTACCTCATTTCTTCCATTAGACACTCTCATGGATGTGGATCCAATATAGTGGAAGGAGGCCTAAGCACCTAGCTGGCAGCACCTAGCTGGCAGCACCAGCTGTTAAGGAGTAAAGAAGAATAGGAATCAGGGGGATTGATCATCTGGAAAATTTCTAGAGCCACATCCTTCAGATCTTAGGGAAAAGCCTTCTTTCTAGAAAAAGTGGCAGATGACGTCATTGATGTTTATGTGAGAACTTTCAAAATATCAACGAGAAAAGGGACAACCTTTAGATAACGATACTTGAGAAAAGGTTGCTTGCAGGTCAAAACAATACTAGAAGATACTTGGGGGGGGGGGGGTCAAAGCACTGCAAAATGCTGTAACTGGACGGGCAAGCAGAACAACTTGGTGGGAAAGTACCCCCTAGTTTGTATGTTAAAAGAGGCCTTGTATAGAAAGAACCTCTAAAGATATAGATGTTGTCTCTGCCGTACCTTTACAATTTCAGGATTTTGTTACTCTTTGTTTATGTCAGTAATGGCAACACAATTCCCTGCCTCCATCTTTCAATTTTGATTCATTAGGTGAAACCAATGGCTATGTATAAATGCACCCAGGGACGCCTGCGCGTACCTAAGACAGGGGGGCATGACTTCCTCTGAGGGCACATCTATGTATACGAATGTTTCTTCACAGGGGTAGATTTTGGCTTTCATGCTCTTATCTAGAAGGATATTGTTTAGTATATTGGTCTCATAGTTATACAATATTAAGTTGAAGGTATAGAGGCTTGGCCCCAGAAATGTTGTCTTGAACCAAACTGCCTACATCGCCGAAAAATGCCCCTTCACGAGATAGGAGAGATGGAAAGAGTTCAGTATGAATGGCAATTCTTGCCCCTCCTGCTCCCCCACGGAAGAGAGCATATGACTGCATACAAGATGATTTACTCATAGCAAAGTTGGATGCGTACGGGTTTGAAAAATGCATTAAAACTTGTACACAGTTACTTAACTAATCGGAAACAGAGAAGTAGGTTCAGCATACAGCACTTTTCAAAGTATTTCAACAGGTGTTCCACAGGGGTCTGTGCTTGGCCCCCTACTATTCAATATATTTATAAACGATATTTTATACTTAGATCTAAGGTCTGAAATTTGCAATTTTGCGGATGATGCAACAATTTACGCATGCGAAAAATCTATTAACACCGTGATAGTAAAACTAGAAGATGATTTACAAAAAGTTCTAGATTGGTTCAAAGAAAACAGAATTTGTGCTAATCAAGCAAGTTTCAGGTGATGTTTTTGGGACTTAAGATTAAAAGTACCCTATACCTTAACATTGATGGACAGAAAGTAAAACAAAGTGAGCATGTAAAATTGCTTGGCGTCCAAACAGACAACAAATTACATTTTGATGTGCATGTTAAGGAGCTTTCTCAGAAAATAAATCAAACTATCTGCATTTTCGAGAATAAGACTACTTATCAATAGAGAAAAAGCTAAAATACTCCTGACATCTATGGTCATGTCAAATTTTACATACTGTCCTCTGATATGGATGTGCATATCTGCCAATAAAGAGATAAACAGGACAAACAGGCGGGCCTTGAGGGTATTGTATTGAGATTATGATCCATCATTTGGACAGCTCCTTGAAAAAGAATGGAAGAAATACTGTACATCAAAAGAATTTACAAAATCGCACGACTGAAATTTACAAGACAACCAACCAAATAAATCCTGCATATATGAGGGAAGTTTTACCATCTTCGCACTAAAGCACTATGCAGGCTTCCACAGGCACAAACAAATAGATATGGACTAAACTCTCTCTCATTTAGAGGTATTCTCCTATGGAATACTCTAAAGGATGAAATATAGAGAGCTGGTACCTTGAGAAAATTCAAAAAATTTATCGCAAAGTGGGATGGCAAAGCATACCATTGCTTAATTTGTAAATAATTATTTCTTATTTTTGTTTCATTTATACTAAACCATGTCTTTGTTATTATTTTACTTTGTTTTAATAGTTGGTTGGAATTAGTTTTTAACAACTATAGTTGTAACCAACAATGAATAAAGATAATGGAATGAAGTGAAATGAAATGCCCCTCCCCAGCGTAGGTGTCCCTGAGTGTACCATATGTCATAGGCATAGCTAGGTGCGGACTGGCTAAATATTTCCGCTCGGGAACAATGTGATTAAACCAGCCCATGAATTTTAGAAAGCGTAAGTCCGTGGGCAGAAATATTGAAAAAGGCCGCAAATTTCTGATAAATCTGCAGTTTTAATATCTGTTCTTTCGTTTTCTCTATTCATGCAGCCGGCCCCTCGGACATTCGTCCTAATCATATTTACTATACCCGAATGGCCCGACCGGCCTGTCCGACTCTGGGCACAGCCACTAGAATTTGCTTACAACAATTGTTTTACGGAAGACTATTCTGCATATTATCTATAGTGTAAACCGTAGCAAATGTCCCAAGAGATTTAGGAGACACTGGAGCCCATAGAGATAATAGAGATAATATAACTCTATGCTGGAGCCCAATGATTTTCAACCGGGGCTCCCCGGAACCCTAGGGCTCTGCTAGCACAGTCCAGGGGTTCCGTCAGCAATTGTAAACATGCTATGATCGACAGTTTATCGTAACTCTCCTGTACAGATATGTGAACATGGGGGTTCCTCGAGCCGCTGGAATACATTCTTGGGATTCCGCTCCACCAAAAACGTTGAAAACCACTGCCGTAGCCTGTTCCTAGCTAATTCCGTAGCTTGTTTGCACAGTCTTGAAGCAGTGTTCTTTCACAAAATAGGGTGTTGCAAGCTTCTTTATTAAATGGCAAACAATTTCCAGAATTGAGCCTCAAAAAACTTTCCGTTACAAGAGACCATAGCTGCATTCTATTGCCATGATGCAAAGTTTGAGATGAGCATGCCGATGAGAAGGCAAAAGGTTTAATCTGATTTATGGGAGGCTCAGCCTCCAAATAGTACATAATACCAGAGAATGTTCCTAGCACAATCAGGCAATAATAATAAGCCTATTGAAAATCTTCGTTAAACAAACATTACGCCTCCATAAAGAAACCAATGATTGTTGTTTGGGCCTTTCATTATGTTTTCTTTCATAGCACGTAACAAGATTTGATTCATATTATTTTAAAGCGAAAGGAATGTTCAAAGTAAGCCTGTATGGGCTCTCCCTGTGTGTTATTACAATTCAGTAGCGTGTAGGTCTATGAATTCTATAGTGAGCAGATTCTTCTCAGAGTTGTTTTGCAATGATGAGCAAATCAAAGTTCAAATCTTGTGTTTCCTATGACTAAACTAAAGCCTATAAACTGTTGAACCCGCTACTGTTTAAGAGACATTTATTTTCAATACAATGTCAGTACAACAGAACTTCGAGGTTTGTTCTTGCATTCTTAACTTACCACAAGATCTCTAATACATTTTATTGCTCTACTGAAATTGACACTTACCAGTTAAACAGCGGTAAGGGCGTTAGTCTGCATTGCAGACAGATGGTGAATTGGGGCACACTTCAACCCATGGCTTAATTCTCAGCAGTGGTTGGGACTCTGATATGATAGCTGTGGGATATAGATGGCAAGGAATAGGCCACCTATCTCATTTACCGATGACTCAGCACTAGTGTTCTCCCGAGTAGGCACTTCTCATATGGAAGAAACTGTAAGAGTCCCTACTTTATCCTCAAACCCCGTTTATGAATTTTTAACTTAGATAGAGATATGACCAGTGAAAACTAAGTTGTCTGCAGCTGTTGTATTTGATAGCAGACCCATGAGCAGTGGGAGCTTAGAGGGCTCATGCCCCCAATACTTTGCTGAGATTAAATATAAAGGCGTGCTGCAAGGTAGCTCTTGTTCAAATCATAGTCGGCTTCAGCAATCATGCCCTTCGCAATCCAATTCAACTTAGGACCTGTTTACGTGCTCTCTGCAAGTGGGCTAGCCGCTTAGCGAGATCTCGCCACTTCAGGAAATCAATAGGAATATTTAATTCCCTTTATATGGCAGAATGCCTACAAGTGGCAATGTCTCTAAGGTGTCTTTAAAACGGTCCTAATCAAAATTTAGATCGGATTTGAGCTGTGGTTGAAAGGATTTCATCGCAACTCAGAAGTTTTTTAACAAGGGAAATTCAATACTAAATTGCTGAGATCTAAGAAAGCCAACAGGCCATATGCATTTAAATTCCAACTATCTTTCTACATTGCGCCTTTTGTTTTCAACAGTTCATCTTCTATTGTTCATAAAAGATCGTCATTTTTTCAACGCAAAATGCACGGTTTCGCAATGCCTTTTAATGTAACGTTACAGAACATTGGGAATCAAAGAAATTTTTCTAAAAAGGTCTTTGGGAAGCCTTGATACTGAAATCACGAAAGAGCTAAGAATGTGTCTTGCAAATTGAATTAAAGCATGTTTGCGCGAAAGATGAGCATTTCCTCGTGTATAGCATGCAAACGTAGTTATATAGGCTGGAGTATCAAAGTACATACTTTAATGGCTAGCATATTAATGTCTGGAAAAGGGAAAACCATTAATGAAAGAGAGTGCCAGGTTACTTTGGTAGAAGGCAACAACATGGTAGAATCACTTTGCACACGCTAAAGGTGGAGTTCTTGTAATGCACATCTGGGCATGGTGAAACTTTGAATCCGTTTGCATCTTGTTCTAAAGACATACGTGAATGTCCAAAGCTAATCAGGAAGGAAAAGGGTCTGTTCATATGAGCCCGCTTAGCGGGCCAGCTCACCTAGCGGAACAGCTCACTTAGCGGACCAGCTCACTCAGCGGACCAGCTCACTTAGCGGGATAAATTTCATGTTCTGTTCATATGAGCCCGCCTACTAGAATAGAAACTATCACATGAGAGCTTGAACATTTTCAGATGTCAGCTAACACCTTTAGAGTAGTTTTCAACACCTTCTTTGCCCGCTCACCGAGAACTCGGCAGTCCTCAAGCGAGATCTCACTTAGCAGGCCAGCCCGCTTTCTCATATGAACAGAAAGCACACTTTGTATGGTATTTGCGGGTTGGGCAAGATCTCGCTATGCGAGCTGCCTCGGTTGGTGGGCTCATATAAACAGGCCCTGTGTAAGCTAAGCAGCTAGCAGATGAATAACAGTGCCAGCTACGATGTTGATAATGCCTACGATAACGATAGGGGGCATCCATAAAGGATGTCCACACCTTAGGAGGGGGATCAGCAGCATTGTGGACAACAGTGGATTGGGGGAGGGAGGGGGCTTAGCTGTAAGCGGTCTTTTTAACGTTTCTTTAAGAGAGGAGAGGATTTGAAGATCATTATCATCATATTCCTTCGTTGAAGATTGAAAAATAAAGAAGCCAACAAAAATAAATACAGTATGCATGTCTTTTTCAAAGAGTTTTCATTTTTTCATATCTTTTGTAGCTCTTTGATTGTCCTCCAGCTCAGCAGGTAGTTGAAAACTGGCAGAAAAAAGTAGGGATAATGTACGTTCGAAAATTGAAGAAAAGCGACTTGAACCTTTTTCATGGCCTACTTTCCCCTTCAATGAACAGTTTCATGGGCACTAAAAGGAGCCAAGGCATTTGCTTTGCATACGCTCCTCCTAGCATTACTTTTCAGCTGAATATCCACAAACAACAGCATATTGTTAGAACACATTGGAATTCGTACGTAGTAAGGATATTAAGCCAAAAGCTAATTATTTTTACATTGAAACAGGAAATTAATGAGCTGTACTTTGCGTCTCCAATTGGTTTCCATGGAGTCACTGGTTTCCCTTCGAGTACAACACATTGCGCCCAACTGAGGCTCACGTAGGCCGATTGTGTTGATTACAGTTTTGTCATCAAAAGAAATAGTAAATCTGTACGCTGTCTAAGAAAGGACTGATAATAAACTCTTCTGGACATTTTAGAGGCAAATGCAAGCTTATATCCAATGGGTGAACTCGCAGCTGAGGAAAAGACCTGGAAGCCGGGTCGTCGACGACCTCCAGAATGACATGAAAGATGGAGTTGCGTTATTGCAACTCATCGAAGTTGTTGGTTAGTATTCTCTTGAAATAAGTTACAGTCGAAAATAAGCTATAAAACTTTTATGAGATAAAGAATTTATTTGAGGTTACCATTGCGTTGATAAATGGTCCCGTAGTTTGAAAACGATTGCGCTCGTTTTCATTTCAATCATGAATAATCAGCGGCGTTCTGTGGTTTCATCATACATAATCAGTTCTATCATACTAATTGTTGAACAGAGAAGGGTATGAATAATGCAATGCTTTTCATATAGAAGTGTTGAATATTTAGAAGAGTAGGTTTATCTTATATTCATAATGTAGATCTTAGCTTGTGTAATTAAAGCGGCTTTGCGGACAAGGCAAGTATAGAGCCTATTGACTGTCTGGTTGACTGCATTTAGGAAGTACACCATTGACCATGAATTGTCTTTAACCAGTGGTTACCTATAGAAAGAACGAAGAGACATACCTTTTTCCCCAAAATGGTACATAATCCTGCCGTTAAAAGTGGAAATGGGAATTTATATTCAGTGTTCTGCCAAAAAGTAATGTTTCAGGCACTACACATTTTTTAAAGAAACATGTCAATAAGAACCATAAGGCTCATACAACGATAAAATTAAGAAACACAGCAGGTTGAACCTCAAATGTTATCATGAAAAAACTGTTTATATATATGTAGTTCAATGCAGTTGCCTAATCTAGGTTGCTGTTGTTATTGTAAGTTTCAAAAATTTAAAGAAACAATTACGAAACATTTGAAGCTAGATTTAGCAAAGTATTAAGAAACATCCAAGCAGAAGGCAGACAGTTTGTTAGGCAGACTGGAGCCAAGGAGGGGGTGGCTGGGGAACTGCAGCTCCCCCCACTTTTTGCTAGTATTGCTGTCATATAATAGATTGCCTACCATATCTAAGATAAAAATGTACTTTGATACCAAAAAGGGGATTTTCTTTCTCTCTAAAGGCACACTTACAAAATTTTAAGATGCTCCACCTCCTAGCTCCTACTGACACATTCAATAGGAGCTTGCCACTCATCCTCAGCCCCCTCACTCAAGAGTTTGCTCCAGCATCCCTATTTGTTTTTTATAAAAAATATGTATTCTGGTTCAAAATATCTACACTGTGTAGATATTTTGAAGCAGAATATTTCCTGAAGCATAATATTTTGGCAGATTTATTTGTTCGATAATAAACTAATCAGCTGCTTTTCTATTAAAGGGAATGAAAAGATGGGGATTATTGAGAGTCCAATCTCTATATCTGATATGTCCTCAAATGTTACAAATGTTCTGAAGTTCATGGCAGAAAGAAAAGTGAAGATGCATCAGATTAATTGCAAGGGTATATCTCAGAATTATTTTCTCAGTTTTGCTGATAGATTAATGCATGGAAGTTGCTTGATAGAAAATAATTTTCTTTCAATTTTTTTCTTCTTTCTTACAGTAGTTTTTCTTTTTGTTGTGGCTAAGCTGGATGGGGTGGAGGAGGCTTGAGCCCCAGATCAAGCTCAAGGATGAAACTGTGCTAAGTTAAAGGATCATGTAGGGCAGTGGTATCTGACCATTGGACTCAGGACTTGCACTGGTCCATAGATCAATTAGCACTGGGTTGCATGAGAAAATCATTGTTACAAAATTTATCATATGAAAAGCATACACTCTGCCAAGTTTACCTGGTGTACTATACTTTCTAATCCCACTCCCAGGAAACATTGAACATCCTGCAGCAATAAAAAGGGTTGGAGACCACTAATTTAGGGCATCTTTCAAGACAATTTTAGCAGTTGCTTATGGCATAACCATTTCCTGCCCCCTCCCCAGTGCTAATGGGACAGATAGAGTCCAGTATTTTATGTGTATATGAAATTTTAATAATAATATTCAAATTCTGCTTCTCAAATCCATTGAGCAATATGCAGTGAGAAACATAAAAATAATTCTAACTATTTCTACTGTGACAAAGTTTAGTTTGGATAGTAATTGTTGCTTTTACATTCTTCATTAATCCAGAAATCTTTTGCTATAATATTCTCCTTGAAATGCTTCACATAGAGCACAATATTCTTGGATCACCAACATATTTGTATGAGGAGAAAGATTTATATTTCAAGTTGAGATATGAAGGTGTTAGTGTATTTGCAGTATCTGTAAGCTAGCATTAGGAAAATTGTCATTGCGGAGTACCAAGATACAGTTCATCTACTTTGGGTGAATAAAATATCATTACTTTCCCTTTCTTTTAGTTAGATTTTCCTCCCAGAACTAAAAGACTTTATCTTGAGCTCTTCCACATTATGATCTTAAAGAGTCATCAGTCTATCTTGAAATTGATGTCTGAGCTATTATCTCTCTACTCATAATTGAATCATTCTGTAGCCCACAATCCAATAACCAATAAGTGTTGCCTTTTAAGGCAACGCCTATTGCCATGTTGACAACTAAATGATTAAAATGATATGGGGCATGGTTTTGAATGTTGTGGCTGAAATTTTCTGTCAGCTGTTTTCTAAATGAAGTGCAATGAAAGCTTTGACTGGAAATTAATAGCTATCTACTAGCTGTGTAATATAGAAGCACTAAATAAGGAGAGCCAAGAAAACACAGGTTTGGGCAAAAATTTTTCATCACAAGAAGCAAACAAGTTACACTAAAAATACAATACACAAGACTAAAACACTACTTATGAATAACATTTGATTAGCTAGCATGGAATCCTTCATTATGAAAATATTCCTCCTTTCCTTAGTTATAGAGAATGTCAAATCAGTAGGGTGGGAGGGTGGTTAGCAAAATTTGCAAAATATGTGCATATATGGCACATCAGATGG
The DNA here is from genome assembly GCA_900291935.2 of Cassiopea xamachana. Taxonomy (NCBI): domain Eukaryota; kingdom Metazoa; phylum Cnidaria; class Scyphozoa; order Rhizostomeae; family Cassiopeidae; genus Cassiopea; species Cassiopea xamachana. The sequence continues at coordinate 14,832,249 of OLMO02000231.1, read as the reverse complement.
AATCAGACCTCAAGGATGAGAAATAGATAGGGAAGCATAAATATAGGAGTATGGAGGGCCCAAATAAGGTCAGAGGAGATTAGAATATAGGAAGCCATTGGCTGGAAATTGCATCATTTTAAATCTAATGCAAGAAGCCATGCTGTTGACTGGTGACCAGGAGAGCTGATACAATCTGATTATACCCTAGGGCTTGCAATGAACAACTTAGGTCCAACCAAGACTCCCCAAATTTAGATCAATATTATAAATCAGCAATGTTCCCCATTATAAAATATCACCTATTACAGGCCTTCTCAAATATTGGGCTGGTCCCCCATAGGTGATGTAGTTAGATACCAAGGGGGCACATGAGACTCTATGGAATAATTTTACTTGCAAATAAAACTATTTGTAGTCATGACAGAGAATTAGGACTTAGGTCTTTTCTTCTCCTTCAAGGCTCTTTAAGAAGTTTTGACCTAGTACAAATGTAATTAGTGCATCATGCTTGAAGCTCTATGAGATTCTATCAATTGGTTGTGAGATAGAGCATTTACTATGTATATCACATTACTCTACCAATAAATTATGCAATGACATTATGCTGAATTATAATTTCTTTTAGAAATTGTTGAGGGCAACAAGCGTGCTATAATGAGGGTAATTCTTGCACTGGCAGCTCATTTCAAGCCTGGGTCTGTGCGTCATTCTCATAATGACAATTCATTTGGTAAACTAGAAAGAGCATCTTCTACAATGTCATTGGCAGCAGAGGCTGCAATGGCACTTGCTGATGCCAGTCAAATAGCATCAAGTGCTGGATCATCTTTGCATTATAAATACAAGTATGTGACATTTGTGCATAGCTTAAAAGGATTTATTCAAAATATGCTTAAGAAGCCTTATAACTTAGAAAAATTTTCATTTTTAGATTGAAATTTTTAGTGACCTCCATTAGGGCTTTACCATTGAACATTTTTTTGAGAACAGATTCTACCTTTTACTAACAAATGGTTTCAATATTATGTTGAACAAATGTTACAGAGCAGCTGATGATTTCCTTTAGTATAATTGATGCCAGGCAAAAATCTAGAGGTCAGATGCTGCAAAAGTACTGGTAGTGAACAAAGCAAGAACATTTTATTGGGCATTGTTTTTCAATTTGACTTTTAAAATTTTGAAGTGAAGACTATGAAGGTGTGGATAATGCATATAAGTCATCATAAATTTAGGTGCCAAAGCTGAAAATGTGGAGCTCCAGCCCCCCAAGCACCCCTGGTAGCACAATTACTGTTCTCTAGTGTCCATCGCTGTTACTTCTCTTTGGCACTGAATAGTAGGGAGCCCTGATTGTAGATGTTTGAAAATTTCACCACCCATTTCCATTTATTAGGCGCCCTCCCCAACTAAGCAATTTTGAAAACAATCCAGCCCAATACTTTACTAACCTAAAGATTTCAAAGTTTTAAAAATGATCAGCAAGTTAAATACATTGGCTTTGTGCATGCATATCAATTTTTAAATCAAAACGAACTATTTACCTTATAGTTATACAATATTAACATCTAATTATAATAATTTTGAAATGTTTAGGCCCTCATACTGTCTATTAATTACTTTTTTTGAAATATTGACCCCCCAACTATTAACAACCCCCCAATTTTGCTTTTTTAGTAAAACTGCTAACCCCCCTTCTTATTATACCCCCTTCTGTTTGTTGCCAAAGAGTAAATGGTTTATTATGAAGTACTTCCAAACTCTTTTTAAAGTTTTTGACTTGGTTATGAAATATTGTATGGTGCCCTTTAGGTTCTGTGTTTATTTCTATGATGTTTTGGGACATCTGACAAGCGAGTTTTTCTTTTGACATCATTCATCCCCACAATGCAGTTTATTGCATCTGTCTTTTAATAAAGATACAGTTGGTGTTTTATAGTATCAGCAAAAGCTATTGATAACATTAGCACTTTCTATTTCAATAGGCAAAGACCTGATTTTGACAGAGAATTATCTCAGAGCAATAACTCTTTACATCAATTGTCAACGGCAGAAATAGTTCACTCCAGATCATCATCTTCTGCAAGCAGTACATCACAAAAGTCGACAAGCACTTTACCAAGGATGAAGCATAAAAAACATCATGGCAGTTCATCTCCGTCGCAAAATTCTCCAAGATATACGACCTCAGATGTTGATGCACATGCTCTTCATGAATCAAGCCCTAATCGACATCATGCAATTCGTAAATACCTTAGTGATGATACTGCTCGTCATACTCTGCCAAGGAAAATGAAAATTAGCGCCTCGAAATCTGATGGAGGCTCTGCTAGGTCATCAAGGCCTAGTTCTGCAAATAGCAATGCTTCTGTTGATGATCATACACTCGCTGAAGAACACAACAACATGATTTATGATGTCAAGGCATTGTCAGAATGTCTCATTGATCTTCAAAATATGGTAATGCTAACTTTTGTAGGGTTGTCTGAATACAATATGTTATATTTTTGATATTGAACTAAAGCTTGTATCATTTCTTCATAGTCACAAAAGTCTTGAGGTCTCAAGTACTATGTTGAAGCAATACTTTATCAAAATGATTTGCTCTGCTTTGCATTTTTCTTTCGGAGCTTATTCCCAGAAAAAATCGCTAGCAAGAATGTTATTCTTATTCCGTGTTTTGTCGCAGAATATTTTAGTTACGAGCTTACGCCGAATCATCACTAGACCACAGGATTGATGATTTTGTAGGGCATTAGTAGTTGTCTCTGACAGTGCTGCCTTTATTTGTGGTATATGCTGTAGTTTGGCTTTATTTGTTGCAGTTATAAATGTGCTTTCAGTTTGGTCTAAATCTTGACAATCATATGTTGCTGAGTGATCATTCATCCCTTACGTATCGCCCCTGAGGGGGAGGGACGGCACCCTGATTTGTTACGTTGTTGTGTAATTCATATGGAGAGCCACGGTACATAGCATTACGAGATGGGGATAGGGGTTCTCTAAAACAGTTTATATATCGTTACGTAAATATGGGTGGATGACTCCTTAGCGTCAAGCTACGTGTAATGTTTTAATATAAGTACGACGACAAAAAGAAATACCATATGCTTTTCGTTCTTTAGATCGAATTATTAGACACTTCCATATTATTCAACAAATCAAACTAAATACAATTTGATTCAATCCTAGTTCACAAATTCATTAGATACGTTTCCACCTAATCTTGGGCCAACTTCAGACAGAAATAAAGGTCCGAAAATCGTCATATATATGAGTTATTTATACAGAGGCTTCGGTTCCCATCATCTACTTCAATTACGTGTAATATCTTATCATCTTGCAAGTAGGTATAAGATAATGCTAGCTGATCATTTATTTGGCACTTGCTATTGTAGTTCCTAAATAGCAACTTATAATTTACCCAGATAAATACCTCGTATACAATCTAACATTTGCAGTTACTGCAAGGAGATGAGGCTGATGTCAATGAAAACTACAGTTTTTCACACGATATATTGTTGGATGCTTCATCGGCACAAGACCAAGTTGTGAGTTAATTATTATCACACCTTATCTCATATTGGCCTTTTTGCGATGAGATGAAGTACCCATGTGGGTTTTCTTGATAGTTCCAATTCCCAACATCTGAAGTGATGATGCAAATACAGAATATGTATGACTCCACCAACTGAATATGGATCGTTTTAAATTTTCAAGCCTTTTCATGTAAATAAGAAAAATATTTTACTCGAATTAAGCTAGTCTTAGCTCTTAACCATACTCTTGTCTGCATAGAATTAGCATAGAAAATATACACTGCATTTTGTAGGAATATTGTCAATGTTTTCATCGTATCACAGACGAGGCTTTTGTACTCCGTAGCTTTCCATGAACATTTGATTCCATTTGTAGTGTAATGACAAGACCTCGTATAAGTATTTTACCTAGAGTATATAAATCTTCCAAAGACAATGGAGAACGCCAAGAATCTTCAATGTTATTCTCTAGTAAATTTGCTTTTGAGCACTTTTCTTCTTTTGATCAAGCCTTACTATGAATAAGCTTTTTTTGAAAATTTTGAGTGTTTACTAATTTCTGTTGGTGAATGGATTGTACGTCATATTTGAAATGTTTTTTGCTCTGATTTGACATCGTTTGTTAATTTCTATGTATTTTTATGGCAGATAATTCTACAGGCGAGACTTGATCAAGCCCGAAAGGACTACCAGAACTTGAAGGTGTGTTTATATTGAATTCCAGTTTTCATGCCTAGATAAGCCCTAATCATTTTGTAGTAGATTTGGTACATTTACTGACTTTTCAGAGTAAGCTTGCTTGATGTATCAATGAGACAAACCTCTTTAAATGAGGCCTTCAGGGCTTTCACGTTTAGAAATTTAGCTCGACCAATCAACAACGCGGGCAGGCAGAGTTGAGCGAGCGAGTAAAAATGATTTGCTATTTCATGTTCGCTTTCATTTTAGAATATTAAGGAGAATTGCTCTTCAGTCATCCCGTTTTCCAAGAGGCCCTCCGCTAAAACTTTTCAAATAAAAATTATTTCGCAACTAAAATTAATAAACAACCTAATTAAAAATTCAAGCTAAGCTAAAATAAAATAGAAATGAAAATATCTATATGACATACCAACTTTCACTTTCACCAGTGGAAATATGTCACTGGGCGTTTCATCAATCACTCTCAATTGGACTCTCAGAAACGCTCGCCCCCCCCCATTAAAAGTCCTAGGTTTACTGAATGAACGGTTTGATATACTGACAAGCATCCCACTTGTATCATGTCTGTTCCAGACATTGATTGTCTCATGTATAACCTTTATCCATGCTTTTCCGTCATCATGGATAATACTGTTTAGGATTTTCCTGAACTGATGTAGATATGTCTTCCCCGTGCTCGTTTTCCAGGTACCAATCCAATTGAAGATATATCTTCCAGTTTTTTTCTGACATGACTCAAGAATCTAGTGTGTTTCTAGTTTTGATCCTTTTCAACAGACCTTTACTACGGCCAGTTTTTCTGAGAGCATTCTCATTGACGAGCACAATATGATAAAATCTAGATTGCTCACAAAATCTCTTTGCCTAGGAAGAAGGGAGCTTTTGCCGAGCTCTTTGCTATCAATTAATGCTAAATTCAATTCTATTTTGTTTTAATTAGAACGCATCTCTAGCTCTGAAGGAAGATACAGTCAAACTTCAGGGTGAAAAGGTTTGTATTTCACCTTAGTTACCTTCGAAACTCTCATTCTCTAAGTCTGTTATTGAGCACACTATTCCAACATTTTTGACATATAAAGTTGATTGGTAGCTAACACGAGTAGAACTGACATTTTCCACTTGTGCCCTTGACCCTTGCCCTAGTTAGTATTTTAAAGGGGCCACCCTTGGAGAAAGAAATATTTTTGCTTTTTGCTCTGCTCCTTCTAGATGTCTCTTGGTTTCTGTCACAGAAGTGAGGTTGCCAGCAACCTTGTTTTTCCCTTGGAGAAAATAGTTGATTTCATTATAAGCCGTGTTTCTATTGTTAGTTTTAATCCAGTTTGCTGTTTGGATATGTGCTGCAGTGAGGCCTTATGTCCCGTTATTTATTGGGAACTTCCAGAAGTCAAGAAATACTGTCATTTTTCTTTATGCTAAAGAACGTTTACATTTAAAAAAGCTTATCATTCTTTCGATGTTGTATACTCTTAGGTTCGGAATAAGCGCGCCCCCGCATATTTTTTCGACAAATTTTCCAACCCCCCACTCTTATTAGGGCCCGCCTGCTTAATAAATGTTCAATTTTTCTAGGAGAAACCTGCAAAAAGTTGGTACTTTTGTTGAGTTACCCAAATAATGAATGAGATATATTAGGCAAGGTTCCGAAAAGTATTTTCTTTCAGTTAAATTAATCGGGGTATTTTGCATTTGTGCTGGTTGTTGCACAGTTATTTCAAGCTTCCGACCCGCCCTCCCCGCTTATTTTATCTTGAGGAATTTCCCAACCCCCCTGCTTATTAGGACACCCCGCTTATTTGGGACCTAAGAGTATGCCTTATAGATTGTAGAAATCTTTAGGGAATAAAGCAATTGAATGGATTTGCTTATAGGTTGGACTGCAATCACGTCTGAAGCAGTTAGAACAAGCAAGTATTGCTTTACGAACTGACCATCTACGACAACAACTTGCTTGTGATTCAGCAAGAAGCGCGAAGGAAAGTGCACAGAGGACGATTGACGAAAGAGAAAAACAAATTGCTAACCTTCATGAAGAGTTAGCCACAAGAGATCACGTTATTGAAGAACAAAGAAGAGAAATTCAGCATTTGAAAGAGACGATAGCTGGAAGAGAAAATACCGAGGTATTCTTGTTTTCTCACTAGCCAGAATATTTTACTCAAAATTTTACATTTGAAGCTGCGTAACTGAAGAGTTATTGTCCTCAAGCGCTCAAAAATTCTTTTAATGTCTACAATGAAATGAGCTTGAAATTGCTGAACACCCTTTTAATGTCTGAAAAGCAGTTGAGGATTGTTTTCATTTAATTTCTGTGCAGCATCGAGTGGGAAAAGGGTAGTTTAGCGGTATGAAGATCGGCATAAATCAAACAGTCAAGTTTTGGTCCTGGAAATTGTGAAGCAGCTAAGCGTATTGTAGGAAAATGTTAATTTAGCAGTATGAATGCTAGATCCAACAATCATAGTTTAGTTCTCAAAGTTGTGAAACATTGAAGACACGTAACTCGATTCTTAATCGCAGATTGCATTTTTGTTGAGATTGCATAGATTTTACGCTAGGGTGCTAAAATGATGATATTTTATAGACATTTATGCCAAGAACTAGCCATTATAAAAGTCATTAGCCTATTTCATCAAAGTTGCCTATCTAGGCTTGTCTGATCTGTTAAGTTTTTTGCCCCCTTCTGACATTCTACTAATGCTAAGTACCTTTATTTCATTTCATTTTTCACTTTCACTCACTCACCATAGGCAGACAGAGATGCTCAACTGTCAGTGAAAGAAAGTCTAGACAGTAGCTTACGGCAGCAAATAGAAGACCTATCAGGGAGGCTTGAGCAGCTTAGTGACTCTGAAACACAAATTACTTCAAATATCGATCGTTACAACAAGCGGCTGGCGAGAATGGAAGATCTAATGGCCAGATCAGCTCATCCGAAAGAAGTATGACTATTGCTTGTTTTTGACTCGCTAGTACAGCAGCTCGTCTAGCACCATTCTATCCTAAATGCCCCTTAGTAAGAAAATCCCTATTATAGGATAGAAACTCACTGCACTTAGTAAGGAGAACGTGGTCTTTGTAACATGTGATAGAGCCGAGGGTATGCATGTAGTATAAGGAAATTAAAGCCCTCTAAGCAGCCAAAGATTTCTTGTTTGAGTCCCTGAAAAATAACACCTATACGGACATTGCATCTGTATAATCGGTGTTTCCAAACTGTGGTCCGTGATCCGTTGGAGGACTGTGAAGGGTTCAGGCGGACCACGAGGGCAAATTTCTATAATCGAAAAGCCTTTGACTCGTTATTTTATTAGACTTTTTAATTTTTGATATTTTCTTTCCGTGAAAACATGTTTGTCATGGCCTTGATTTATTCCTACGGGTGACCTTGATTTAAACATTATGTTGCAAGGTGAAATAGCTTGAAAAGATAGGGAACCACTGTATATAATTGATCTTAATTATCTCTTCAGTACGAGAATTGTGATGTTTCTTCCGAAAGTTAAATGCATTGTATTATATCTTATATGTCCTTTGTGCTTACCCTTTCCAGCTAGCCTCCTTTCTGATTGCAGTCATCTAGCTTTGATCATTTTCTGTTCCTATATTTCTTGCAACTCACCTTAACCATTTTCGGTGTTCCTCCTTGATTCACTGGAACGGTCTCTTTGTTTCATAGCTCACTAAAGAGCATGACAAAGCTTATAATACTCTGGAGAATCTAAGGTCAAGTTTTGGCAAGCATGATCCAAGACAGCATGCATTAGACAGTATTAGCCAGGTAAACTTTGTCAATTTGGAGTGAGTTCTGCCTTAGGCTTCTCACCGTAAAGCTTGTAATTAAGATGCCCCTCTTAGTCCATAGTAGTTACGTTCAGTTAGGGTTTTTGTGTTCAAATTGCGTACATCCGATTCTACTTTCTCCTGTTCTATTATGTTATATTCTGTACTTCATAATCACTCTGGAATTGTCCTTAACTTTGGAATATTTGTCTTTAGCCTATCTCAAGTTGTGAATTTTCTGAACTTGTAGGTCTTATATGTTTGCTTACTATTTGACTATAATTTTATAGACTAAGGACTTCTTTTAAAGTAACATAGCCAGTTTTGCTATCGGTTGTGGTAGCTGTTGATAGCTAACTGACATAGTCTTTCTTGCTCTAGAGTATAAGTGCGATAGTCGAGAAGGCATCAACTTTGACTCCAAAGAATGAGGTAATGTTTGTCTTGATCACGTTGTTTCCAAGTGTTTTGGAAGTTAGGGCCTATATACATGATCCCGCCTAGCCGGGATATCCCGCTTAGCTAAGGTATCTCGCCTAGCCAGGACATTTTTTGGACCTGTATACATGATCCCTCCTAGCTGAGATATCTGGTCCAGCCGGGGTATCTCACCTAGACGAGACATGTCTCTATTTGCATTTACATGCTAACTGCCTCAAATTGCTGCTATATTGTCAATTTTGCGATGTAGATGGTGATCTTGTCCCGCCTGTTTCTGTATACATGTAGGAAAGTGCCCCGGCAATACAGGACGGGATAAATCTTTCATGAAGGATGTCAATACTACTGTCTCCATCACAGTCTTCGTTCATGATATGAGCTTTTTAGCGCGGCTTTCTTTAAAAAAATTTGGGCAGAGGTGCGGCGTTGTTTAGAGAGCGGCGTGTATCAGAGGTGCGGCGTTCCTTAGAGGGTGGCGTGTATCTGAGGTGCGGCGCTCTTTAGAGGGCCACGTTTATCAGAGGGTGTCGTTCTTTAGAGGGAATACAGTAATTATAGTGCAATTGCATACAACAGAAGTTTATATTCTTACAAACCAAATTTCTTAATTTATGCAATGTCATACTGTATTTCTCCACCTGTAAGCCCCCCCCGACGCATAAAACCCCCGCAGATAGGCTCACCTTTTCCCCTAACGCATGCTTTTCTCCGCGTATAAGCTCCCCCCAAAGATAGGCCCTATAGGATTGCTTCCTAGATCGAAGGAAAGAGTAAATTTGCGAATAGTATTGTACCTTTCTTAACAAATCTCTAACATTCTCTCTGCAGTTTTGTACAGCAGAGTTTATAGGTACAAGGTAACTCAATGTCTCACCTGGACTTTGGGACTGAATGGAGTGACAATGAGAGTGAAACTATTAGTGTAACTAGTGACTTACTGATCATAAGTAGTTATTATTTAGATTGTTGTCAAAGATAATAATACTCTCACTTTTTAAGCTAGCGAACTGAGATTTCTGGATCATTCGTATAAGAATTCGTATAAGCCCCCCGCGGAGAAGCCCCCCCGCAGATACGCCCATCAAAAAAGCCCTGCGAACACAGGTAAGCCCTGGCCTTATAGGCGGAGAATCATGGTATTATCATAAGTTACTAGAGACCTTTGCAGCTAACATACCATTGATAAAGAGAATAAAGCTTTACCAATAACTTATGATGTGGATTTTGCAACACGTTTTTGACAATTATCCTCACCATCGCCATCCTTTCCCTCAACATTACTGTGTTGGTCCTTGCCAAATTTCTATTTGACAAGATATGAATAGCAGTACTTATTTGATTCTGTGTACCTTCTTATCGTTCAAAAATGTTTCCTTCCTTAGCTCAAACCACCGGATAAACGATCATCGAAGACTCGTTTGGCACCAAAAGAAAAGCTAAAGCAAAGTGACGTACCATCTTCAAGTGATTCAAAGAGTAATTTTCTAAGTAAGAAATCTATGACTTTCTAACTTCTGTGAAAATCTGCATTTGTGGAATGCCTTGCTTTTTAATGCTGTTTTTTCCACCTCTCCAACGTGAATTGAACAGGATTTGTGTTGTAGAGCCTATCTTCTCATCGTCAATGCTATTGATCTACTCACTTACATAAATTTTACAAAAATCTGATGCATTTCTTGGCAAATGTATAAGGAACATTCCCAGTTGAAAACAAAAATCTTTTTAGATTCAATCTAGAATAAGAAATGAGCGACTATTAATATTCGCAGGTTATGTGAATATTGTTTTTCTTTTTATCCATCAATTGACATTTGCATTTGGTTTTAAAATCAGCTTAGAGGGTAGAGTTATAAGTACGGCATGATTCTCATGGAGATCAGTATCTACTATTGGGTTAAGAACATGGAGGAGCCTATTCCTGGCAATTTGTAGTCAGAGGCGAAGCTAAGAGAGATTATTAGGGAGGGGGAGAGATGCATAATCCCAATTTACTGAGAAAGAATGTTTATCTGCCGAAAATTTGTCGAGGAAGAACGAAGGAATACACCAATGGAAAAGCATTCCAAATAGAAACACACGAAACAATGCTAAAATGCCGTGAAAAAAATTAACAACTTGCCTAGAAGCTATATTCTCAGGGGAATTGCGGCACCCGCATGCACCCCTCTTTGGCTACGCCCTTGATTACGGGTTAGCAGCCGATCTTTTCGTTGCTTTTTGGATCAAGTATAATTCAATTTAATAATTTTAGGCATTATTTTCCCACTGCAGTCAATGATTGCCTTTCTGTAACGCGTCATTGCTTTCTTGTAGATGGATCTGTTGATGGTCTTGGATCCACAAAGTCTCAGAAACGAACTAAAGTATTATACTTTGTAAATCAATCGGTCACTCCATACTTAGCCTTTATAAATAACAGGTAAGAGGACGTATTTGCTCGAATTGTAGTCACAAAATTAGCTATCTTATTTGGGGTGTTCGACCATTTCCATTGTAAATATCTCATTCTGTGCAATTTACCAGTACAAACTGTTGAATTTGTCGTTGATCTAGCTTCACATTTGCTCCTTTTCTTTTAGTCTCGGTGAAATCACATTACACGACTTTAAAATGTTGTTAGACAGATCTGGTTCATATAGGTATTTCTTTAAATCAGTTGACCCTGATTTTGGTAGTGTTCGCGAAGAAGTAAGTTTTTGTTTCTTGTGATCAATTTTCAGACTTTGTTTATCCCTTGCAAATATGATTGGAATATGCATAGCCCTCTCCAGTGCTGCCAGTTTGGCCATTTTGAGGTCAAATTTCTGAAATTTGACCTTTTTTATTTCCGTTTAGCATGTAGAATGTCATTTTGTCTAGACCAAGAATTCGGCCTAATTTAGCCTTTTCAAAACATGCACACCTAGTTGTTATTTTAGAGAACGTAATGCCTTCTGATTGATGATTTTAACTCAAAATGAAAATCTGATTAATTGAACTTTGACGTAGCACTGCTATACTTAGTCAAAACTTTGTACAAACCCTTTGATAATTCATTCACATAGTTCTTCGCTTCAATGCCCATTTTACATAGTTTATCAAAATGCCATCATTATTTGTCTCGTTTTCAAATTTCTATTGTCTTATTGCATCGTTTTTGGTTTTTGCCAAATTTGGCCTTTTTCTAATGGGTTGGCCTTGAAGTATGGAGGTGACCTGGCAGCCCCTACCCTCTCCTTGAGGCAAAACCTCATATCATTATATGTAGATATTAAGATCAGATTATCTTACAGTGAAACTAGTCTCAACTAGAACTTTTGCAATATGGCATAGGTATTATACAAAGAATATGGTATTCACTGTAGAAAGATGTTGTTGTATTCCCCGCCCTGACTCTGAGAGGTGGCTTTTTTCAGATTGCGGAACACATTCTGTTGAGCAGTTATGCTTCAGTGACTGTACATTTCCTTTATATAGCGTAGATATTACTGTGCTTCATGTTATGAAAGCATGTAAACTTTTTGTTTGTACAAACCAAAGGACAATTTGAATTCCCAGTCCTCCTCTCGCCTTCAAAATTGGTGTGCGGACCCTTATCAGTGCAATATACTCTCAGGTGCCAAATAAACGTCTCCCCCGCTTATTAATTTTTTCCAACCCCCAAACCTTATTATCACCCCCCGTTTATTAATTTTAAGGAAATTGACTTTTTTTACAAACCCGTCTTTTCGTGCCCGTCCTTGCTACTACTATATGCGACCAATTTCCAACTCAGATCCGACCCCCCGTTGATTTTGACCCCCATGTATTAAATTTCAGAATTTTTTCCGACCTCCCAGTTTATTAGGACCCCAGTTTATTTGGTACTTGAGAGTACACTTTAGGATATTGCATTGGAAGGAAATTTTATAGAAAAGGTCATGTTTGAGACTATAACTTTGGCTCGCATACTTTAGTTGGTGCTAGGATTACGTTAGCTTTGGTACTTGAGAATTTGAATTGAAATTAACCGTTTCTGTAAAGAAGAGTATAGTAAAATAGAGTTGAATCTTACATGTTTAATTTTTTTCTTAGATCATATCTGACCACGATATTCTCCCAGGATGGGATGGCAAAATTGTTTGTTGGATCGAAGATGATAAAGAATTAGGCCCAGAATACCGAAACCCCGTACGAGGAACTCCAAAAAATTCGCACAAAAGCTACGTCGTCGAAAGAGATGCTGTTTGAGAATAATCAGTATTTTTATCCCATGGATCAGTTTAATTACCCTATACACTTTTCCACTGGACGTGGCGTATGATTCCTTAATTCAAGTTTGTTGTGGCATTTTTATGGGTATTCAGTAACGCCAAGGCTTCATGCAAATTTGATTATTTGTCTTTATGGGTAAACTAGGCTATGTATGCTACAATTAGTTTGTCAGTGGTCCTCTAGAGTTATTCTTACTCCTGTTAAGTTAGTATGAATAGTTTTTTTCAACTAAGTAGCTGTTTACAAACACTCAATAGCCTTTTGTAGCAATACCAATAAGGCTAATTAATAATTACCCTACTCACAAGTATTACTACAATTTTAACTTCTCTTATTCGAAATTTCCTCTTCCTTCCTTTCTCAGGTGATTTAAGTAGTAACTTTAAGTTGCATGAGGTTTCTTCAGGTATAGTCAAACTGATACATATTTCATACTTTTCTTTGTCCCACTTGTTGTGAACGAAACTGCTATAAAAGATGTTCCTGATATGACTGTCTAGTGACTGTATGCCGTGCTTGTAGCATCATATACAGAGACTGAGGTTCTGCCTTTTTGCTATAGGCAACTTTCACTTGTCAAATGTCCATTATGTAATTTTATTTCTGATTGGCTAATATCATTTAGAAGGCAAGTATCAGAGAAGAGACACACTATCTGTGAACATAAAATGTGGTTTTGTGAAATTCTGGTAGTAATGATGAATGTATTATCTGTGTGCAGAGTAAAGACTAGAACTGTATGTGACCTATCTCAAGCAAATGATAGTGTGATCCACCAAGAGTCTCTATGGCTTCTTTGCCATTGCTACTTCTTGAATGAAATGTGTTATTATCTCTGACATTCTTACTAAACATTTATGCTCTCTGCATGAAAGCTGCTTAATGTCAACACAATAAAGTTGGTTCTGATTTGATTTTGCCTCCACTCATCCATGGTCAACAGCACAGACTTGACTACGTTGTATTTTGCTCCCGTTTCTTAACCCGTGGTTGAAATTAGCCAATCAGAAATTGCACTACATAGTGGTCACGTGACATGTGAAAGTTGTTTATTGCTTGTTTTTTACATCAATCAATGCTTTGTGCTGCATGTGCACAACGGACTTCACTATTGTCTCACATGAAGTACTGCTTCTTTCCCTAACGTTTCTGGTTACCTTCACTGCATCAAGTCTTTCCATTTATTCGAAAGTAATAGAATAGAACGAGCTATTTTTGTGTTTTATTATCATCTGTTTGTAAATATATGAATAAATAAGAAGGGACGCGAACGCTGTTCCACAATAATTTGCAAACTTAAGCCATGATATCGTAGTTTTTGTGTAATACAGTTGTTCACCCGTTACATAATGCCTATAGCTTGGAAAGAGGGTACATTGGCTTGTTACTGTATTATTTGGTCCATGTAGAAAGTTGTGCTATGAAGCGTTGTCAGTAAGGAAAGGAGGGTCTCAAAGCATTAAATTTGGCGTTGCGTAACTGGTGAATGACCCGTAATCGTGTCCACTTCGCTATCATCTACGTATACGATAATGCTGATGTAAAAGTTGTGTTGTTATTGTTGTTAATTGAATATCAGCTAACAGGGTGGTCAATTGTATGATTTTATTTGTAGGTTTTGTGTTAATACTATGCATCCTCTATAGGTGCATTTCATAATTTATATGAAAAAATGATTTAATCAAACATCTAGATAACGAATATTACACAGATTTTCTGAGTAGTCATCATTTGCAATTAATCTCTTTTCTTTATCTGCAATGAGCAAGCTTTCATTTGGTATTGAAAATATTTTGAGCTAAACCCAGTGAGGTTGAGCTTGGGGGGCTTATTCGGGCTCATGCTCCTTAGTTATTTTTCCTACAGTTTTGGGGGCTTAAACCCCTTAGTCTTTCTAAACAACATCGCAAGAATGGCAAAGTAATGTAATAGAATAGAATTATACAGAAGAGAATCTGCACAGAACTCCGTCTCTCAAATGTCTTCATTTTGCTTTGAATCAAATGATAGCTTCTGTTGGACAAAAAAGTTTGATCCTTTATGTAGTACATGTCGAGAATAACCAACATACTTTCAAGCCATATACATGTTTTCCAACTTCAGGCAACGTCAGGATATCGAGCTTTCCATATTCTATTTTAGGCGTTTAAAATTTCATCAATAACCATAGAGTATCCCCTAACCGAGTGGTGGATGAACTGTCTAACAACTATTTGGTAATTAACCCCATGATGTCCCTGGTAGCAGATAATTTCCTCAGAATTCCTAGTAATGATGCTTGGCCTCACACATTCTCTAAATGTCCAAGGCAGCATAAATGATACCAGATAAAAAGGGGATGCAGGACTCATTTCTGGCATTTTTCTCAAATTCTTTCATCTATTTTGATTCTACCAGTGTTAGGTAAATTTTTAAGGCAAAATTTTTTTCATGGGCATTATAGGGTTAAGTAGAAAACTAACAGATAGTAGCTATCCACCCCTCACCTCCTCATCTAAAATCGAGTTCCACTATTATTATAGTGGAGGTAGCAGAAGAATTTTGGCTTAGATTATTTCAAAATTGCAATATTAGGAATCGATTGCAACTATCGCTCTGAAAATCATAAGTGCACCTTGGAAACCGGAGCCCCTCCCCAACAGTTGGCTTGTCTACAAATTTGCAGTACATCAATAGCGCTAGTCGATGTATTATTACTGAAAAACTTCTTCGTCGACCAGTTTAGTTTGAGAGAAGTCTTCTTTACCGGCAGATAAAAGTTGTTCACTCCTCCAACAAGTTCCCATAACTTCGCCTCTGTTTGAAATACGATGTCGCTTACCCTTAGGAAGGCTTCAAAGAAGGAACATGTGTATTTCTCCAAACTACTTTATTTCAAACTTGCAATCATAGATACCAGTCAGGATGACTTTGATTTTTTCCTAATTAACTTATATTTCCAGCACTGCTTGGAGGCTAGTATACGCTAATCAAAGACAAAAGAAATAATTCGAAATACTTTAACTGTATTCTGGATGGGGAGAAGGTATACTCGTCTTTCCACAGGGACCAGAAAGTCTATCAAATCCACATTACCGCAGCTCATGTTGCTCGTTGTTACCCAAAGTATACTGATGTGTACAAGGGCGAAGCTTTAGCAAATTGCTGGTGGGGTGTACAACCCCAATTTGCTGACAAACAGATTTCATTCGAGCCCAATTTGCCAAAAAAGATGACTTTCCTCGACTTTTATCAGCAATGTAACATTGACGAGCCCTATTGACAAATGTGCCGACGAGCACGATTGACATTCGGCAAATGTGCCGACAAGCTAAATATTAGGGGGATGCGGCACCCCTGTACCCCTATGGCTACGCCCCTGGATGTGTACGCTCGTCGATGTTCAAAGTCATTGCTTTCGTCTTCTTTTCCTATTCCGATATATTTTTTAATTTGTTGACAAAAGGCACCTGAAGCTAACAAGCCACGTTGTCTTGCTCTCATCTTGATCATTGCCTATTCAACGAATGAATACGTATTGGAAATTACTCTTTAATCAACAGAGCAAACTTTCATGAAAACTCTGTTGTAACATATTGATATAATCCATCCTTGCTTGAATATCAAGTGTTTCTCGATTTTCAAGTTACACAAATTATTATGCGTAATTTAATTGGTTGAATAGCGGGCCGCAAAACAAGTCAATGGCTAGGTCTTCGCCTCCATAACGCCATCAGCGGTCAGACTGCCTGTTTCATTCTGTCATCTATGAACTGACATCAATTCAGAGGTAAGTTATAGCTTTGTGTTTAGTTCTACTTTTGTGAAGGATTACTAAGTATGCGTTGCTATGCTTATAAGAATCACTCGTTGCAACCTCACATCTCACACAAGCAAAATGCAAGAACAGGGGGTGCATGGTACACATTTCCTTTCATATGAAACATGAGGCTGAAATTAGGCACAAGGTAGAAAGAAAAAATAGCTTGGAAAATTAGTTTCTATGAGAAAATCTTTAATCAAAAGAAAAGCAAAATAGAAGCAACATCCATTACATGCCTCACAAAGCTTAGCGTCAATTTCTTGCACAACAGTTGCCAAATCTGCATTGGTAATATTATTGGAAGTTGTAAGAATTTAAGAAACATTTAAAGGCTAGATTTGACGAAATTACTAAGAAAAATCCGGGCTGAGGGGGGAATTTCGTTTCTTATTAAAAAAGGAGTGCAGAACCAATCAACATATCCCTTCGAACTAGTGACTGCAACATTGCGTAGTCACAATCACATAACTTTCAGAAATAGTATTATTTAATAACTTAATTTGAAAATAACTTTACAAGGTAGCTATGACATTTGCAGCGCTACATTTCAAGTATAATTCAATCATCTGGAACATTTTTCTCTTGCTATGATCACCGATTTTTGAAATCAGAATGTAAGCTAGCAAGCTTTATCCAAGGATTGAAGTAAGAACTACAACTGTTTACTGTAGCCAATCATGCTAGTTTATATGCTATTAGGTTGAAAAATCCCCATTTAAAAATTGTTCATTCCTATCCTTATAATTTTCTCATAATTGGCGTCATAGCAAGGACTAAGCCTCAAGCGATAGTTAAGTATTTGTAGGCACGAATTTGTCCAGTGTGTGCTAAGAAATATATATCCTTTAAAGCTATTCCATAAAGTGTCCCGTCTGGAATACATTTATTTTGAATGGCCATATATTACCCCTTGATCAACTCCTATTTAGTATATTATAATATCCTTTGTATGCAACTAACCAACAACCAGCATGTATCAATTATTCAAAATAGTTCTTCACTTTCATGTAACAAGCGAAAAAAGGTCCTTATGTTCCGTCCGCACAGTGTGCCCCAGATGGACAAATATTGGAAAAAAGTCTATATCTCAGGTAAAAATCACTGCCTGAAGACTGTTTAGGGCTCGTTGGAAGCAGAATTTCAAGCATTATATGATGTTTAAAGTGGGAAAATGATAACATTTAAGTTTGGTGGTCTAGGCCAAAATTATCATTTTTATTCCATTTGGTTAGAAACTTCTATTGTGTCATATTTTAGTGAAAAGTGATTGTTAAGGATTGGTTGAGATGATGTAAGAAGTGAAATTTTATGCTCTTTGCAATCAAACAAATGAAAATGAGAAAATGTGACTTTTTTGGACTAGGCCCAAATGTCTATATTTGGGCACATAGGCCAAAAATCACTTTTTGCAATTCTTATAATGGCCTGAAACCACTTTAGGGCTTTTTAGAACCCAAATATTTAGCTCTCTGTAATACAACAAAGAAAAATTGCAAAAACTTCGCTTTCAGAGGTCAAATTATATTCAGGTATCACTTTTGGATACTTTTTTACAAACCTACTGTTTTCGAAATTTCTTAGCTACAGGGAAGCACTGGATTTTTCTGGGACTTTCTAAGATGCACAATGTCATGCACATTTCAAACAGCTAGAAAACATTATTTTTGATAGACTAGACCCAAAGCATCATATCTTGGTGCATTGGCCAAAATTGACTACCTCTGGCATATTACAGCTCAAATTGATTCTAATTGATCCTAGACAATCACTTGAAAGTGAGATATGCGAAATAAGTTGCATGTAACTAAAATACCAAAATTGCCAATTCTGGTGTATGCAACAGATCTGAGAAATGTGGGCGAAGTGCTTCCTTATGTCTCATGACTGTGCCAACTGTGTGGAGAAGCGTTTCATTGACTCAAGCTTGAATACGACAAGCAACACTTGGTTTTTCCAAATAGGCTTGATACCATCAACAGTAAGGACACTAGATGCATTTATTTTGGAAATAGTGTTGCAGTTTTACGATGAATTATGTGGATCATGCCCTTTTCTCATAAAAAAGTAGAAAAACTCTCAAATGTAACTTCTCTTGTGGCTTTGCACCGGAAAATGACATATTCCAGAACATCCATTAATTTGTAAATACTACACAAATTTACTATTTATTTCTGAAAACTAAATACGATTTTCTGAAGTCTGTGGATTATAATAATGTGGTTCTAGGCATACACATCAGCTACAACTAGTAGGTACACTAGAAAAAATTCATTCAAACCACACAGAATATCATTTAGGTGTAAGTTATTGGTGGACTTACTTATCAACTGTCAAAGTCATGCAAATATCAGGGTCAACACTACATTTTCAACCAATTTTTCTATGTCTTTAATACATTCAAGCAGGTGTTTATAATATAATTCAAGAATAATAGATATTCTAGTCTTATAAAATCTCAACCCCAAGCTTCTGTGTTTTTGTGGAAGAAAGTTCTGAACCAATCTTCTTTTGGGCCTAAGGAAGATTTCCTGCAATACCTTTATTACTGTGAAGTCCTCTCGCATGCTTATTTATCATGATAGATTGTTATAATGTTGGCAAAAAGGGGAATATTTCTTGTACTTGTGTGTACGTAGTAGAAAACTGAAGATTTAATATTTTACAAGATCTAAAAGGGATTCGTAATTATTGCTTGAAATCAGTTTATATTTCTGAAATCCTGGACAATTGTTTTGCCAAACACTTACGACATGAACGTACGTAGCAATCCTCAACTTCATGAAGCCATAAAATCCGTAAAAATTGCGCTTTTGATCTAATTATCTTTTGTTACCCTAGTTAGGTTTTCTACTTTCACGATACTACCACTTTAATTCGATACTAAACTCTTCAATAATGACTTTTTTCCACCCCTCGGCACACCGTGCCCTGGAACGTACAGAATGGCCCCTTGGCAAAAGAAAGAAAATCTACCATGTCTCGACGCATTGGTCGCAGAAAAAATTCTTTCGACTGTTGAAATTTTTGAATGTATTAGCGCGTCTTACAGAATAGTGGCATATTAAATCGCTTGATTATGATTCGAAGTCCCCTTCTGACTGATAAAAAAAGCAGCATATGCTGAGAAGTTGCTTCCTACGTTTTCTAACAGTCAAAAGGGCGTGGCCAGAAAAACATTTTCTGGGAGTTTAGCCACCAGGTCTCCAAACCACCTTCTTTTTCTGCTAGTAGCATAGGTATTATTTCCCCAAAACATTTTATCCTTAAACACGAAAATAAGTGACACCTTCAATGAATATTGTACCTTTTTCAAACATGCACAATGAAAATACTAGTAAAGTTAGCCAACCCATAAAGGAATTACCATTTCTAAGTAAGCCCTGACATGCAGTAGTAACAAAATACTGTAAAAATTTCCGGCTTAGAATTAGCATGGAATGTACCCTGGCTGAACCGAAGAGTGTTGTGATTAAAGGCTATCAATCTGGAAAAATAAGGAGCCAAATTGCCTATCCAGAAATGAAGAACTTGCGAACGAATAATATTCGCTGAAGCGAACGATCATTTTCAATATGCTATTACCTATTTCATGGTGAGGTACACACCGGGGTTTCATCAGGGGGGCTGACCTTCCTTCTTAAAATTATCAAAGATTTGTGGGAGGCTGAGCTCCCCTTCTCATAAAACATGTTTAGGCTGAATAACTTCGTAATTATGCGCATTTACTAAAGGAGTGGAAAAAGTATGTTTCTAACAAAAGAAGAAGAATGCTACAACCCTAAGCTGGCATTCACCATCTCCATATATTTTGCTCAATGTTGATATGTTCTGGAGGCAAATCTTAGGAGTACACTTATGCGCATGCTTGTACTTAACTTGTTTGGTTGCCCGGCCAAGCGACTAAACACCGCTCAACAACACCTCAGAACTAGGGACGTCTACGCTGGGGGGCAGAAGGGGCAGCTGCCCCTTGCTCTCATCCATTGGGAGCAGGAGGGGCCAGAATTGCCGTTCATACTAAACTCTTTCCATCTCTTCAATCTTCTGAGAGGGCATTTTCCGGCACTGTGGACAGTTTGGTTCATGAAAGTTTTTCTGAGAGCATGCCCCCAGACCACCAAAATAGGACTCTACTGCTAGAAGAAGTTTGAAGTCCAAAATCAATCCATGTGGAGGAGCATACATATACATAGATGAAGCCCTACCTGCCCCTGGTATGCGCAGGTGTCCCTGCTCAGGACAGCAGAAGCTTAATCTTGTTGATTAAACTTTTTTGACCAAGATCAAACTTCTATGAAGATCACTCAGCATCGTTCAACAACGCTGAACATGATGGCCAGACGACTGAACTTTCCACTCAACATTGCAATGAAAGCAAACTTTGAATATACACCATGAGAAGCCAAATTTTGCGAGCAGATTTATGTTCAAATAGTAAGAAATCGTCTTCGATGTGACTTTTGCTTTCCCCTTTGTCAAAACGGCATAAGCGTTGCTTATGAATTTGACTTCATGCCGACCAAAGAGTAGCAGCTTTATGCAGTAGACCACATTAACAATTATTGCACGCACTACATGTTAGAGCTTTGCAGGTGATATCTCTGTACATGTTAAGGCAGATGTTAAAATGCACTTTGTTGCTAAATCTAAAAACTAAGCACTTCCCATGGGGATAGCGTTACTCTTGAAGTTGCTTTTATGACGGTTTTGCTCCTCCGCACGCTCTCTAGCTGACAGCCAGCACATGAACTTTAGAGAATAAATTATACGGAATAATTATGATGGGAGAATGGAAGAGTTGTGATTGGCCAACAAACGAATACTGAATAGGCTCGCCTGTCAAACGTTCGAAGTGGTTTTCAAAGCGTCTTAGGACAAGGGAATTTTGACGAAGAGTGACATGAGGTAAGCTGCCAGTCAAAATTGATCTATTTCTCATCATCCTCTTGTATCACCTAGGCAAGATATAACAGGTTGTCCTTAACGACATATTACAACAATAAAAGAACATGTGGTTAGCTCTACTGAGCATAGCGGGTATGCCCTCATTTTGTGCAATGCTGCAATACAAGAATATCCATCCTAACCAACATGGACGCGCGAAGTTGCTTTGTGGCGGAAGGTCAGTCAAGTTTAGGCCAATTAGAGTAACCTTCTTGGCCATTGGTTTCAGCACAACAATCTTTTATATTTGTCTGTTGATGCCCAAAAGGAAGTTATTGTATTGATCGCACATTTCCATATTATGCACGACCTAAACAGCTAGAGCCAACAGTTGCTTTTTTTTCTCCAGTTGGTGTCACCTTACACAATTGTTGATGCTCATTTATCTCAGAAAATACATCCTAGCCGTTTCAACAAGTTGATATCAGAGACTAGGCTATCAGCTTTATAATGCACATTGCATCGTATACTTTAGAGCATATATTAGGAAGTGCCTACTCTGCTGTTTGTAGATCTGCATCACGTTCGTTCCAATTGGTCTTCCCACCTAATGGGGAAAAGTAGTTTCGTGACATTGTTTACGTCAGACGTATGTCCACGTTATTACCCAATAAGTATATGCAAAAGCAAACCAAGCAACTCAACACATGCGATTACTGACAATCAGTAGGTAGTCTTTTGTTCGTAATTGTTGGGGGGAGTCATATTACTTTTTGAAATTTTTCACCCCTTATGGCATTTTGTAATGAATTCCCCCATTTTAGCAAAATGTGGGCATCATCACTATCAGCAAAATTTTTATTTTCGTCCCTCTATTCATGAGTGAACTCTCCATCAAGTAATTTACAACCCTTGTCAGGTGGAACACTGCCGACTACTCCATCCAATTTTTGCTTAACACTATCTGGTGGGATCAACAATTCTTCTATGTCCTTCAGGGTTGTTGCGATTTTTCCAGTAGGTCATTTTATTACCTCCCCTCTACTTTATGAAAATCTAGAAAAATATTTACCCCCCCTGCTAATTGCATCCCCCTATAAGTAAGCACAAAAGAGCAATGCATGCGAGATGTCAGTTTCATCTCAAGTCCTGAAATATGCAGTGGTAAATTAGAATCAGATTGTGATTATGATGAATTATCTATTGATAACCAGGTTTGTAATGAGTTGAGAGATATAGATAGCAATATGAGAATAGACTCACATGATGCACATTGCATGGTGCAATGTTGACCACACAAATTTTCCTTCCAAGGGAAAGCTGTTTCACTTTTTTTATTATACCAGTAGTGGATATTAAGGGAGGCAAAGTGCCCCCAGGTGCCATGAGTCAGCAAAATTCTTGGCAAAGTGGTGCACCAAAGGCTAAATACACAATTTTTAAATAAGAAAATCACTTATTTGCTTAAGCCTCAATTTTCTTGTACATTTTTTCTTATAAAAACACCCATGTCCCTGGTGTATAAAGTGGTTGTATTCTTGATGGAGATATTTTTTAGATAGCATTAAGCATATGTATGATATTTTTTCTAAGCACAACTGACACATTTGCAATTCCTGTTGGGTGATAGTTTTTTTCTAAGCACAACTGACACATTTGCAATTCCTGTTGGGTACTATTTCAACATTTTATTCATTTTCTATTTGCCTAGATGGAAGGACCCTTAGCATCTCACTCCTTTGGCCAGATTTCATCTGCCCCAAGTCAACAGTCCTTTGTAGCAACTGGAAATGTTGCTTCTCTTCAGCGTCAGGTGGAGAGGATCACCCAGGAGGGCCAATTCCTTGGTGTGCAAGCAGCAGATATGCAACAGCTGGGTGTATTGGAGAATCAGAAACTCCTTGTCTATCGTCACCCTCTTTTCCCATTGCTAACTAAAGTCTTTGAAAAATGTGAATTTGCCACAAACTCATTGGATGCTGTAAACTCACAAGCATTTGACCAGGAAATAAAAGCATTTATTACCCAGGAAGCAAAAGAAGGGAAACCATTCTTTACAGATGATGCAGATGCCGACCAGCTAGTATGTTTGTCATTCTGTCAACCTCTTTCTATTTATTGTCTTATGAAGAATATGTTTCTTTGGCCTACTCTAGAGTATCAAATAATGGTACCCTCATGATTGTTAATTTTTGAATTTTTTCCAATCCCTCATTGCTATTCAACCCCCCTCCCCAGTATTAGATTTAGAGAACCTGATTCAGTTCCTAGAGATTCAGTTCACTGCAGCTTTCAGCCAAATAAAAACTGAAAAGCTGTGTTATTATAAACTATTTACATCACCAATCTTTATTCAGTTCTCTAGAGCAGGGTAAAAATTCCAGATGGGGTGTGTGACACCCCTCAACAGATAAAGCAGCTCAACTTGCAGAGCAATTGAATCTTTTTACAGGGCAATAGTTATATGCACAAGCCTTACCACAAATGAACTTCAGTGCACATCCCGGTGTAGACTATCTTGCCTTTTTGCACACTAGCACGAGATTGGGTTTCTAGAGTTAGACTATAGGCATACGACAGTAAAAGGAAATGTCAACTTAGCTTGTTTGCTTCTCATTTTTTGGTCAAGGGATCAGTATTCTTTCTGGGCACAGAGATCAATTACTATAACAACTGTCATCCCATGTTGCAAAGGGTCATTTTCCAATTTTCTAGATAGGATGGCCCTAAAAAATATATCTGAGGGCAAGACCCCAGGCCTCCCTTCTCCCTTTCCTATTCCTCAAAAGTCTTGTGTTGTGTAATTCAATAGTGGGTTTGGGAAACATTAGGGTCTTCTGGCAAATCAGTGAATTCATCTCTGTTGGGAATTATACATACAACTTGGGTATGAGATTTTTCTTAGCTGGAAAAGATGATGTTTTATCTTACATTTATTACTGCTACAATGGTATTCTTTTAAATATGTTATGAAAATATAGATGTAATTTTGTCTGGCAATACCCAGTGTTGCAGGGCAGAAATGTCTGACACTCTTCCAATCAAAGGATGGTAGTAGTATTGTAAAGATCCTATTCTCATTTTTTGCCTCAGAGCTGGGTTATTTATTTTGTTACCCATTGATGTAGGAAGCATTCAGAAAAATAATAAAAAGGGCAACACTCTAGGCTGTGATGGGGTATTTTACTAAAACCTTTTTGAAAAATGGGGACATATACCCCTGGGGCCCTGGTGCCCATGTCCATGGGGTTACCTCTGTGTTGCCACATGACCAACTGCAAAGCAAGCCTGGCATTAAAGTGCAGTCTTGAGTTGAGTGTTCAAAAGTGAACACATGGGTATTATTGGGCAATGATCGACTCCCCTCCCCTCTGTCCAGACTTTCTATTGGAAAAACGGATTATTTTTACAAGGGTATCCATTGTGCTTGACCCCCTCCCCTCCCCCTTTTACAGTCATCCTTTATGGATGGCCCCATCACAGTGTTCTGTATTGGACATATAACAGACATAATTTCAGGAGCAGATCTCCCAAAAGACATAAAATGGAAAAACAGAACTCATAAAATCAGGCAAAATTCTGATGGTAGCCCTGGCATTATAGTTCCCTGTAGGCAAATATTGGTCAAGAACTTCTCTGTTATGTAAGGATAGTAAAATTGGACTTTGTAGTGCTTCTTTGATACCATATGCAATTCTTTTAAATACATACTTATCACATGAATACCTCTTAAAGTTAAAATAGCTTCAGTTGTGTTGCATTGTGACTTGCATGGGAATAATTTTACTGAAGTTAGGAAATGATGATGATCTTCTGGCATGTTTTTTGAAATATCATTATAGAAACATGCTTGAATGTTACATTATGATTTAATAAATTATGAGCAAATGAGAGTTTCCCATGAACTTTCCAGATGCTGAAAGCTCTTCAAGTTCTGAGAATTCACTTGCTTGAGATGGAGAAAGTGAATGAATTATGCAAAGACTTTTGCAGTAGATACATTGCCTGCTTGAAAGGAAAGCTAAACAGTGAAAACCTCATGAGGACCTTGAATGTTCACTCTGTATCACCACCACCTGAAGACTTTGTAGAAAGCAACAGTCAAGCCACTCTTTCTCAAGTACAACATTCACAAACTGCATATCCAGCTCAGAATCTTGGGCAGTTAAATAATAACAGACCTGTTAGTATAAATGGATGTCATATTTTGCTTTATGTTTTTTGTTGGCGTGCAAAGGCCTGAGCTTTTTATAAATCCATATTACAGGTTGAGTGACATTGAAATGTTTTCAACATGTCCATAGTTTGTTTTGTATCCTTTTAAATAATGCAAGAACATTTTCCTGCAATTCAAAGTAAGACATGAGGTTGTTATTTATACAAACTTCTGGTTATTCAATTGAATGCCTTCCCATTGATTTGCCTGCTTACATAGTTGACTACAAAGTTTCTATTTTGGTTGTTGCCCTCTCCAAGTTGTTTGTGAACTTTGAGATAACATTTAATCATTAGTCAGGTCTTTCAGGGTTTATATAGTCAGAGGAAGTGACATGAAAAGGGTCCATTTTGATTAGGTCAGGGGCATTCAATGAAAGTTAGGAAAACTTGTAATGGTCAGAGGGAACATAGGATTTTCATAATGTAGGTTGGTGAAGATATTTCATATTAATCATCTTGGAAGTTTTTAAATTTTTTAGTTTCTATTTACAGTGTGTCATTTTCTCAGTTTTGTTTTTAACTTTGTAGTTTAATCAATCCAAGAACAATGTTGATAAGTTGTATCATTTACAATCCCTAGTCAAAAGTATTGCTATCACCATACTGAAAATAGATGCTGTCAGTAATTAAGGGCTTATCCTTGACCCCCCAGGTCAGGTGGAATAGGCTGTTTTACAGAAACTTTATGTTTTTTTGGTCAAAATTCAGGGAAATTTTAATCATAATGTCCTTATAAACTCAGATTTTGCATTATTTGGTTGTTATAATAAATAGTTTTGTTTTCTTATTAGGTAAGTCTCCAACCATCATCGCCACAACAAACTCAGTCAGCTATGGCTCTAAATACATCAACACCAAATGCTGCACTCTCAGCAGACATGTCAGACAATAGCTTACCATCCACACCAACATCACCAAGTGATGAACTCAATGGCCTTGTCAACTCTGATAAAAAGAAAGGCAACAGTAAGCGAGGCATTTTCCCCAAACATGCTACAAATATCATGAAAGCTTGGCTATTTCAGCATCTCATGGTAGGCGAAATGAATGAGTTTTGAGCTCTTAAGTACCAAATACAGAAATAGACATACATGAAATAATTTAATAGTTGCATAGTATATAGCTAGCAGCTAGAGCAGATACTTGATGAAATTTCTATCATGGTCTTTCTCAAAGAGTTAAGAATTGTTTGTTGATCTTCACTTTCTCCTCCTTTTCTGTTTTAATTCATAATACCATTGCCTTTTCATTGTCTTGTGATGTCATTTTGCTGTGCTCTATTGTTCATTCTTATGACCTTATTTTACCATTTTTGCTGTGTTTTATCCTTTTCTGCTTTTATCTAGCACCCATATCCAACTGAAGATGAGAAAAGACAAATTGCAGCTCAAACAAATTTGACAATACTTCAAGTAAACAATTGGTGAGCTATCATTTGTTTTTGGAGAGGGCATGACCCAACTATTTTTGTGTCTGTGAATATTAAGTTTGTTCATGTCATTAATTCTGGGCATTTTCAGTGTTGGCCACATTATACATTGTTGGGGGGGGGGGAGAGCACAGACAAAACCTCTAGAGTGTTGTCAATTATTATTACCTGTGAACAGACCTTGATAAATCCTTGGAACCTGGCTCGCAGGCACATTTTGTGGATGCCAAGCATCAACAGGCACACTTTGATATACATTTTGATATAAGTCTAATTACTAAAACAACTCTTAAATTTGAAAATGCTTTTATCTTTTATCTGGTGCTGTGTACAAATTTTGATGTTGGAATTCATTAGTTTGATAATATTTAACCTTTTAGCTTTAACAATACAGTAGTACTAGCCTGCAACTATACTGCCACAAGCACCTAAAAATTATTTAATTTTAAGCAGTAGTCCTTGAAAATTAAGCAATAGTTACTGTAAAAGTTACCGGTGTGATGGCTCAGTTGGTAGAGCGTCTGCCTCACAATCGGAAGGTTGATGGTTCGAGCCACGGCCGAGTCATACCAAAGACTTTAAAAATGGTACTCGCTGCCTTTCTCTTCTGGCACTTGAAACATGAGAACGGAGTGGGGAAGTTAAACACGTGGAGCTACCAGTGGACCAGCCCCCTGCTGTAGCCCCCCACTGCATCCGCAGACGCGTGGCCTAGGGCTAAGAAACGGAGATAGGCGCCGCCCTATGCGCCATTGGGCGCGGGAAGGACTTTACCTTTTTTTTTTTACTGTAAAAGTATATTTTTGAAAACTCTTTAAGTATATGTCAGGCACATTTTGCCACAACCTAAGGTTCCCAGGCACATTACTATTCTATCTAGGCCTGCCTGTGAATTATTGTTTTTGAAATTCTGCAAGCCTGAAGTTATGGGGGGGGCTGCAAGTGCCCACTTACCTTTTTAAATATGCATCACTGCATTTTCATGTTAATTGTAGCAAGGTTTAGAAATGTTATGTGATTTTCTACCTTGCTGCGTATCAGCACACATTCAGTTGTTTTTGATTTACTGAGCAATTGCACACAAGCTTGAAACTTAGAACTACTGTGTATTGCATTGCTATTCTTCTGTCTAATTTATATGCTTTATGATCTTATTTCTAGGTTTATAAATGCTAGACGAAGAATCCTCCAGCCAATGCTTGATACTAATACATCATATGCCAGCCTTAACAGGGCGAAGAAAATAAAGCCACAAAAAGTGCCAGCCCAGCGTGCATGGCCAGATTCTATTGGAGTGTATTCACCATATAATTCTACTGATGCATTGCAGTACCACACTACCACCGGTATTCATTTTAGTGACTTCAGCTTCTTTGCCTTGTATGTATGGTACTTTGGGTGTGTTTATACCATGTGCTAGCTACAAAGTTTGGATAAACTTCCTAGTAATTGTTGGGTCCCAAAACCATAATCTGTTACATTCTCTGCTTAGAGGATAGAGTACAAGGGCCAGGAGTCTTTTTGACTGAGAGAGCCATGAAAAATTCATGTTTCAAAATCTATTTCCATTAAAGCAATACAATTGGATATTGGTGTCACATGGGACCGCAAAATTTCCTCATTCGATACTGACTTGACCAATGCTCTGTCGAATTATTTGATACCTGAAGATGATACCAGTGATAACTTTGGAAGGCTGTTCTGGAGGTATTCACTGTTTTTCAATGTTATGAAGGCATGTCTGCTAAGAGATGTCTGCAAGCCAGAGATGCAGTCTTGAAAAGAGCCATATCTAGCTTGTGAGCCATAGATTCCTTGTTGCTGGTGTAGAGCATGTATAGTCTTGGTACCTGATAATTGCCAAGTAGTTTGTCCAAACTTCCCATACCTTTTCAGCCAAAATGCTGATTTTAATAATCTAGATATTTTGCTATTTGGTGTTTTTTTGCATGTTTAGGTGCATTGCCTGCTGGATACACTGTTGTTAGTCCAGGTATCACACCACAAGGACCATTGATTCTTAATGTTGGCACACCTACTAGTCATCAGCCACTTGCAATTGGATCTCAAGTACAATTTGTCCAAGTGTCTACTGTACCAACTGTCGTGCAGGCGCTACCTGGTGGTTTGATACAGGTTACACCTTCAGGCGAAGTTACGACAACAAGTAGCCTACCTAACGTTGAAGTTGGGGGTGTCCAAGATCCCCATCAAGTTCAAGGTGGACAGAGCGTTGCAGCACAAAAAGCAACAGCAACAACATACTCTGTTATGGAAACATCTACAGATGATTTGAGCGCTTTGAAAAACAAAGGCGCGGAAGCTGGGCTGCGATAGTTTTTGTCAGCTTTTTTGGGAATCGAACACTGTTGAAGGCAGTGATGCCAGATAAGGTGGTTCCTTGCTTTGTATCGTGCTATCTTTGCCTTCACCCGAATCCAGTGGTGTAGAAGAGGGAGCGCGGGTTGGGAGGGGATGGATCCCCCTAGCTGTGACTTGAGGGGGGCCCAGCCCCCAACTCTGTCAATTTTTTGGAAATAAGAGCATCTAAAAATCATTATTATGTTGTAAAAGGCGATTTTAGATTTTTAAAAGCTGCCGAGAAATCGTAATTTCACAAGATATAGGGTGGTAAAAGTACGTTGTTTACTGGACATCATTATCATTTTCTTGTATAAATACATGGGCTGACTTCAAAGTTTCTTATAAAGATAAATACAAGAAAAGAGTCCCCCTAGCAACCGATTTACTTCCACACCACTGCCCGAATCGGTACTACAAAACAATTTTGCTAGGCAACGTAGCTCATCAATGGGATCATTAGGTGTAAATGCTATTGTATATTCCTCGTTACCATCAACACTTGCCAGTCTGTTCTACAGGGTAATGCACATAGTCTATAGCTCCATGAAATTTCTAGTTTTAAGCGCCTTACAGATATATTTCTTTACTTGATGCGCAAGAATTGATGAAACATGGCGCATACTGGACCTTTTCACTTTCATGTATCTATCCGAAATTTGTGCGAAACCTCATATTACAAGGAACTGTTTTGAAAATAGGAGTAGACGTTAATTTTGGTTCGTTTTTATTTGATAGGGACTGGCTAAATGCTAGAT
Source organism: Cassiopea xamachana (assembly GCA_900291935.2). Taxonomy (NCBI): domain Eukaryota; kingdom Metazoa; phylum Cnidaria; class Scyphozoa; order Rhizostomeae; family Cassiopeidae; genus Cassiopea; species Cassiopea xamachana. The sequence continues at coordinate 14,802,120 of OLMO02000231.1, read as the reverse complement.
TTTATGGTTTTTTTGTTTTGTAAGCAATGCTCAATAGATCGTGGTTTTACGGATTATGATTGCGATAGATTTGCAACTCGTACTTACATACTTTTGCGCAAATCCATGAGCAAAAAGCCATGTTTTACATTTCGATATGAGGAAGTAAAAACATGCTCTGAGAGTCTTGTTAAGGTAGCAGTTTGGTCAGATTGTGACAGGCAGAAATGAGTGTAAAAGCACGAATACCTTCAGGCTTCCGCCGGCCTATCAAGTTGAGCTTAAAAAGTTACGGCATCACCGAAAACAGGACACTTATTCATGAACGTAGGAATTTAGGCGATTTCTCGGGCTCTGATATACTTATTACAGCACTGGTCTTACGATAAGATTTACAGGCTATACCGCGGGGGTAATTTCTAGGGAGACTAGGGGGTGGAGCCCCCTTGTTTAAATTCTTGCTCATTTTGGGGGCTCAGCCCCCTAAATTTTTGTATTACTCTTGCTTTTCAAAGTGCATTGACCTTGCTGTCTATGTTTTGTATTGTGTTGCTATGACGAATTTCCTTACTGCTGTATGGCTATTGAGATCTTTCTAACTATTAGTTATATTATATAACAATTATACTAAATTTCCATGTCTCTATCCTCAGAAATATGGGCGTGGCTGAAAATATGCCACACCAACTTTATGAGATTGCACCTAGAGATCTTCTTTTTAAAACTTCTAGAAATCACCCCTGCTATAACATAGTCGATGGTGCTGTTACACTGATGCCATTTTGGAATTAATACGTCTTTAGTGGCAAAGGCTATTTGTTCTTTCTTGGATGAATTTTGACACACGTTTTTTATAAGAAAGTAATGCTCGACTGCTCAAGAATTTAAGAAAGTTAAATTCTGGATTTATGTTGGCTGCTCTCCAACAGGTTGATTTCTGTTGTGCCCTGAGATTTATCATTATTTCTAGTGCAAATGAAGCTTGTTCACTTTCTATTGTGCATGTGCAGAGTATCAGAATCGAAAATTATTTGCTAAGGTAGTCTATAGAAGGTTTTAATTCTGGAATCATGAACAAGTTAAGACAATTTCAGTACTGAGCCCGACAGAACTTTCTTATAAATAGAATACGTGCACTATCTTTTGGCATGAGTTTTTCGTAAGTGTATATACTGTGTACGAGCAAACAGCTTGACCTCCCATCCCATAACATTTTAAAAATTAGCATTTATATATGTTGTATGTATATAGCTACATATTTGAGTTAATGTCATACCTCATAGGGGTGGAGCAGTATTGTATTCAGTTGCTCTTTGTACTTTGTAGAGTTTTTAACCAAGCTCTTATTATTATTATGATTATTATCAACCAATCAATCAGTGTAGTAGATGTGAATTATCTGTAGAATATTCATAATGAAGATGATATATTTGTATCATTAGTAGAGTTATAACTGCAGCAGAGTTTTATCGTTTAGATGCTCAATTACGTAATTAAAATGGGATTTTAGTTGGCTGATAGTAAAAGATTTTAGATACACCGGTCGCAGATGATTACGATTACATCATCATCATAGATCATCCAGTTGGTTGCGTAATTACGATAATTTGATTTTTAGATATAGCATGATGTATGAAGAAAACCATTTGCTTATCTGCAAGTTTCAATTCTGTCTAGGAATTCATGTCCACCGTTTATTAAGAGAGCTTTACATATACAGGGGCATCGATACCGGAGGGGGTGTGGTGGCAATGCCCCACTTTTTTCATAAAATGGCCTGTTTCACTACTTTTGCTTGAGCTTATCTCCGACTTAGTGACCAGGCACATTCACTCGTTTCGACGCCCATGACATCTATGCTCATAAGTTTATCCATAAGTATAAAACTTTGACTTATCAGACTAGAGTGTCTGCTAGTGAAGACACTGAAGTTATTTTTGGGGAGCGCTTTTGCGCACCACATAGTCTGCCATTGCATACATTCCAAGGAGGGTTGGCTGCTAGCATAAGCTTAGGAAGTGGGGGCTGCAGCCCCCCAAGTTGGGCAGAAATTCTTTTCACTCGGGCAAATTTTCTGATAGAACAATAGGAAATTGGGGCAACCTTTCTGCCTACTCTCTAGATCTATTTGATACTTTGAGCAGAAAATTTACAGCTCCCATAAATTTGACGTCCTCGTACGCCCATGGCTGCTAGCATTGGTATGTGAATTCCAGGCGCGGGGCCCTCATAGTCTTTTTCATGTGAGAAGGTTCTTAAAACTATTGACTGCAGTGGGAAGTATTGCCGTTTGGGGGGCCATTCCCCCCGATGGCTTGGATGATTAAACTGAAACTGAAATTTGATCTGCCATTTTATGAAATCCAATACAATCAGTTTAATATTGTGATATTTCTCTTTGCAAACTTCAGATTACCATTTCAATAAATAGTTCAATTGCTACTTATATGATTTGTGCTCAAATCCTCCATAACAGGATGAATTGAAGCTCCGGGAGCCCAGGAATATTCTGTGTTCCAGAGACTCGTTTTAGTACAGCCTCGTTTTGTTTTGGGGGACAAGCACCACCAAAACAGCAACCACGAGCATCACAAAGCGCAACAATATGGAATGCAAAAACAGTAGAAGCGACTATTTCTACACGCTTGACAATCTTCACCAGTTGCGGTATGTCGAGAAAATTTCAGCTATAGGATTCGTAGATCCGTACTGCATTGAAATGGATAATTTTGTTGCTGATAAAGACAAGTATCCGGATGTAAC
>OLMO02000231.1:14755433-14799278 GCA_900291935.2 Cassiopea xamachana | reverse complement strand
GCTCGTGGTGTGCTGTTTTGGTGGTGCTTGTCCCCCAAAATAAAACGAGGCTGTACTAAAACGAGTCTCTGGAACACAGAATAGGATTTGCTCACATCATTTTTACGCGTTGGGCGGCACTTTACGTAAATTGAGCATAGGAGATCTTCAGTGCGAAAACCACAGCTTGCAAACTGGATTTAACATGCTTGGTCTTGGCATACTCTGTCAGCAACTACTTTCACTAGATAATTTTTTATGGCTTGCCTGTTTTACAAAGAGATAGTTGCATAAAGATGCACTTGAAGCAAATAAACTGGTTTAAAAAACTAGGAAATGTCAAACGCTAATTTAATGCCGGAGCTCCGGGCTCAGCCGCTTAAAGACCAAATATTATAGCATATATGACGCTCAGAACACAAAGTATTTATCAGTAATATAAGAATAATAGTTGCTGAAAATAAAAAATGAATTCAAACAACTATGGGGCTGGAGCAGAGCCATGTAAAATCAAGAGAAATGTTAATAATACGTATTCTGCCCTGCTGAGCTCCCTGAGATGTGGGGGGGGGGCATAAATCTCAAGGGTAGCACTCACAAGCAAAGAAAGATACTTCTGTAAGCTGCAAAAAGGCACTTTGCACAAACATTTGCAAAATGTGCGGTGGGCAAGTGTCCTTTATCACGTGCCCTTTGTGCCAACCCGTTTCCTACGTCTAGGAGTATCCTGTGGTCAGTTTCCGAAGAAAGGCTCTTGGGAAGGAGCTGAGCAGGGTCTGCCATCGCAGCGTATATTGATGCTCAAGCAATGTGTATTTTTTGGAATAATTGAAAGCTTACAGCAACCAACTGTTCGTCATCAGAAAGTAGCAGGAAAACGCTTCTACCAACCTTGTAGAAGTTAGCTACACCTATGTGCGAACTGAGAACATACATAGCTCCTCGCGGTTAACATGCGGAGGCTTTTTTGTCCGTCTTGAGGCAAGACTTATGCTAGGCCTATATCTAGGAATTTGGTGGTACTTTTTGTTGCATGCTTCCACTGTTGAACCAAAACCAAGAAGGTACACAATCTGAGACGCCACGTAATGAATCTGCAGAGAGCGGTAGTGTTGTATTCGAAGCCAACGGAAGGGATAGAAAGAGGAAATTAGGGACAGAGAACTCCCACGACATTGTATGTATTGACCAAAGTAAGAAGTGTGGAATTGACGATTTAACTGTGATGGAGGGAAGCAATAGCAGTGCGCATCCTCCAACTCCAAGTAATGGTATTATTAGGCCAATAAACAATCAAATGAAGCCAGGCTTAGCTATGAATAATCATTTCCACCAGACTGGCAAAAGTAGTAATAGTGTAAGTTACGGTGCAAAATCATCACAGACAAAAAAACTTGTGATCAAGAATTTTAAAGGTGAGTGTTTTTTATGAATGTTTCCCAGTAGAAGAGAGTTATTGGATAATAAAATGCAATGTTAAGCTAGAAAAAGGATCCACAATAATCATATTTACTGCTAGAAGCCAAGAATGATTGCAAGGAGTTTGTTTGATTGACAACTCCCCAACTCATTCCAGAGCATTGACTACCTTTTCATCTCTATCATAAAATTTCTTCTGGGTTTGATATTGAAATTCGAAGTTTTCCTTGTTGCACATCCAATCTCCATGACTCCCATAGTGGATTATAGCATCTAGAGCAGATATAGCTGAGGGGTTATTCTAAATATTTCATGCTACTTTTTTCTTACTTGAGGTTTGAAAGTCGATGGAGTATTTCTCACTATGTGCTTCTGTAGTAGGCACTTTGTGATGTTTAAAATGTTGAAATTGGACTTAGCTTTGCTTGGTAGCAGATTTATTCTTTTTAGCATAGAATTTCATATAACTTTTTTATTTTGAACATGAATTAGAAATTCATGAGAAATTAACCATATGCAAGGATTTTGAGATGTATTTACAAAGTCACTTGAAATTTGAAGGTCATTCTAAATTTTCCAAAAGACTATTTGAAACTATAGATTTTCAAAAAGTAATAGAGGATAAATCTTCCATTGTATTTTTGAAAACCTGATTTAGTTTTCTCCTAAGAGTCTTGAACAGAGATGCAGAAAGTGCATGAGGCATGAAATGGCTTTGCAACAAACTTCATTATCTGAAAGCAAACTTGTACAGCTTTTACAGCTAGGACTTTGAGATTCTAAATAGGATTTTAAATATTTTAGATTGTTTATTTTGTTAGCTGATTTAATCATGATTTTTTTATTGGAGGGCCCTTTGAACACCAATGCACTGAAGGGCTACCATCCCTTTAGGTAAATATATGAAATAAAATGAAATGAAGAAGAATAAGAAGAAAAAAAGAAAAAAGGGAGAGACAAGAAGGGAACATAAGGAAAACCATAGTAATAAATTTTTTTTGTGCATCTTTGGGAGGAAAACTTGATTTGAAGTTGCTTTGCTAGAAGCTAAACTTTTTTCACCCCTTGACAGGTGCAGGTACAGAAGCATCATTATCATTGCAAATGTTTTATGACTTTGATAAAATAGTTCTAAGTATTCACTCATTGGTTTGGCTAACAAAAATAGGAGCTTCTTGTATTTTTTCAGGAATAGCTGATATCCCAGCATAAGTAGTATCTTGCTTCTACTGAAACCCAGTACACGCATGCGAAGGTTGTTGGGAAAGTCAGGTTTTCTGCACTGTTTAGTTTGCTTTTGTTATTTAACATTTGCATTGTTTTTATTTATAAAAAGTAAATTTTTGAGGTAGTCAACAGTTTTCTTCACAATTTAGAATCTACTTCCAGAATCAAAATTATGATTTTACTTTTAAATAAGTGGGACAGGAAGGAATATACGAGTATGGTCCTGATGTTAATTTCTCAAGATGTCATGTTTTATGGGGGGAATTTCTTGTGGGAATTGGGGAAAAGAGCCCTCAGGTTGAGGAAGATAATTCATAGGCCATGGATCACAAATGAACTGGTAAGCCTACATTCCTACAACTAGACTTGCAAATGTTTTAGCAATGTCATGAGTCTGGAAGGACTGTGTAATGCCATGGAACATGTAAGCCCTTGTAAGACAGGGTGAATTTTGCATAAGGTGGCTATTTGTAGTTGACTACTTTTTTCAATTTTTGTGTGTAAACTTCATGGTATTTTGCTGATCTAGAGAAACCAAATCTTCCTGACAACTACAAAGAAGAAACATGGGGAAAATTGAAAGAGGCTGTAAATGCCATTCACTCAAGTCGATCAATATCCTCAAGTCAGGAAGAACTGTATAAAGCTGTGGAAAATCTATGTTCTCACAAGATGTCTCAAGTACTATATGAGAAACTACGGGAAGTTTGTGAAATCCATGTTAAGTCAAATATCAATCAATTTGTTCAATATCCTTTTCATATTTAGCATTTTAGTTCATATTTAGTAGTTATCTTTTTGACATCTTAGGTGGTCATTGGGGTGTCATTCTTTTCATCATTATTTCAGAATCAATATAGTAGACAAGATATCAAAGATCTGTGGCAAACTTTTGGCAATCACACATTTGTGGTAAAAGTCTCCAGCTCATCATTCAAAGTATTTTGTGCCCTTTCAGATTGAAAAGCAGCATTGAACCACTTCACTTTTATATATATAATTGTTTCATCAACATGTGGTCATCATTTCATGACTTTGAATTTGCAATAAATTTTTCTGTTCACTTGTGAAAAGGGAATTTTCCTGTGCTTGCTCACTTTTTGATGCATTGCTAGTTGAAGGCAGTTAACTATTGTGAATGTCCAGAATATGTTTGCAAGTGAGAGCTCTTGCTTGTAAAAGATTTATGTTTCAACATTTATGACTTGATAGTCATTTTTCCATCCAATTTTCAAATGCAATAGTGATGGTGTGGTTATAGCTAATCCTGTAAAGCTTGTATTTTGATCATTTACATATTAAGGGACCAAACTGAAATTTAATGCATCATGTTTGATTAATTCAACTGGTTGTTTGTTTGATGATTTCTTCAGTTGGCTGGTTGATGGATGGGCTGGTTGGCCTTTCACTCAAGTCATACAGTTGATTTGTCAGCCAGCTAGACAGTTAAGCAGTTAGTTAATTAGCATGCTAGTCAATAAGGCAGTTAATTAGATCACTGTTCCAGCATTCTTATTTATTGTTTATTTGATCTGTTGTGGAATGGTATGCTATTTTGTTGTTAGGTTGCAGCTAATTGAGTGTAAGCATCCACATGGAAGTGGTTCTTCCTTAGTTTGCCATGGGTGGGGCTATGGGAGGGCTAGGAGGGGAAGTAGCCCCCTAATTGGAACATGCTAGCCCCTTAGATTTTTGGCAGTAATTGTACCCTGCAACCCATATTTAAGTCCCCTCATTAAAAGCCTCAACCTCCCCCCATTGGAAAATTTATGGTGCACCCCTGTAGTGTGCATTGGAAATAACACCAGTATGATGAGCAAACTTTTCCTCTTCATGTTTTCCATATTTACAGCTTAGAATAAATACATATATTCAAATAAGCAGTAGCTATAGGAGTTATCTTCTGTTTTTGCTACAGGACTGTGCAACCTTTTGTTGCCATGGATCTTTATATGAACCATTTTTCCCTATTACCTCCAAAAATTCATTTCTTATTTTGTGCTTTTTCTTTCATCCTAGTTTATTAATGAAAATAGTGTACTAACACACACCTGACCCCATTTAAAATCCATCTTATGTGGCTCTTTAGATTTTGTCCTGTAGCACATTGACTATTTGTCTTACTTGAATTTTTGTAGGTAGACTCATTGCTTATATTACAACCTTTTTCTTTATCCTTTATAATTCCATGAAAACCAAGTCATAAGTGTAAATATATATGTAGAAAACAGTGTTCAGTCTAGTATGCATAAAAGAGAACCGGTTATTATCCCAGCAAGTCTGGAAGTTGTTGTAGTGTTAGCTTTTCCTAACTCTTTACACTGGTGCTATGGACAGTGACGTGTTCTGTCATGAGTTGAACAGCTGCTGGGAGGACCATTGCAGACAAATGGTAAGTTGCGTAACACTTAGTTCGTGCAGATCCTTGAACTCCGTGAAAAGTGCTAGAATTTAAAATATAAGAAACATCCAAAAGTTTAAAGAAGATCGTAGATGTAAACTGGTGATATGCTGAGAAATGTTTCATCTTGGGAATTTTAGGCTTCCAGCCTATCCACACAGAACTCCGTAAAACTGTTTATATTAGTCCTTGAATAGTCCTTAAAAACTGCTTGAGTGTTCTTATCAAATTCCTGCACGAACCATAAATAATATCAATTAACTTGATTTGTTTAGCCAGGGGGAGTAGGATTCCAACAACTGAGCTCGCAAAGTCTAATTGAAAATTCGACTTTAACATGTTGGAAATCATCTGATTTGATCGCACCTCTATAGTTTAGCAATTTGTTACAGTGCCCTTTGTGTCCGAAATATGAAAGGAAATCTATAAATAGTTTTAGCTAGACTGCTACTGCTTATAGAATATAATTCATCTCTGATGAAAGAAACTACTAATTTGACATTGCACGCACCGATTATTTTTAAATTGTGTGGTGTGTGACCCCTGATGTGGAGCTTGGGGTATACATTAGAACTTGGAATTATTTGGAATAGGTATAACAGATTTTTACAAATTTAGTACGTGTGCAAGATAAGAAATGTCAATTTATTTCATCTTATAGATCATGATTCGAAGCATTTTCCTCTATTTGGATAGAACCTATGTGTTACAGAATCCTTCTATCCTATCTATATGGTAGGTTTTACCTTCAATTTAACATTTCGTATTACGACAACTTACATATACGTAGGCCTTTCAACAGACTATATACACCGTTCTGTAGCCAGTGTATTACTGAAAATCATTAGAGATACATTTCAAATGATTTTCAATAACGTGCAGGCCACAAATTGATGTACAGTAGAAATCCGCATAAAAGAGCCTGTTTTTGTAAGAATGCTGAGGCTGAGATTTCATTATTTGAATCCCCTAAATAAGAGCCCCAAAGAGGCTGAAATGGGAATGGTTCTTTTATAATGGATTTCATGCTGTCTGATTTAAAAATTCATGAGTAGATATTTTCATAGGCTGTCTGTGCTTTCAAGTTTCACAACGTATGACTAGATTGTTATGGAAGAATTCTGACTTCTAAGCTTGTTAAGAATCTTACAGGCTGGCATTAAGAATACCATTCCACTAATTAAGCACATATCCACGCTGCTCAGGAAAATCCTAGTCTCTATTATGCAGGTTTTTACTGTATGTAGTCCGTTGAAAGGCTTGTAGCTCTTAATGTATTTGAATCCTAAAATGTTTGCCTGGTCCGTTTTATTGCGGACAGCGAAAATGGCAACAAGCCAAATTATCTTTAATATATTTGTTGATTTCTCAACTTGTAATGTCAAATCATACACCATTTCTTTGTTCAAAATAATAGCGTATGGTTTCCCCCATGTATGAAGACCATGTTTATTTAAAGCAGGCTTGTTAATTGTTCATTTTGTTCATAAATTATACGTTTTTTTGAGGGAAAGTTTTCGGCTCCAATACTGAAAATGTCTTAACTTTTTCACAATTCCAGTATCAAAACTTTCTTAGAGACTGTCTTAGCAAAAATCCTTGAGTTCCAATATTTTGCACATGCACATTAATGGAGAGTGAAAATTATCCATGTATACTTGAAACAATAATAGATCTTAGTAAGCAACAGAAGTTACGCTGTTGGAGAGCAGCTAAAATAACATACATTCCGTTTAACACACTGCTTATTCACACTTATAGACATCCTTAAATCTCAAAAATCGAGTACTGAACTTTCAGATCTTTTGAGCAGACAAACACTACTTTCTCGTAAAACTTTTTCTTATAAAAAAGTATGTTTTAACCCATGCTCAGTTTAATGCGTTAAAAATTACGTATGTTTCAAATTTGGATATGGTTCTTAGAAATATTTGTTATATCCACTCCAGGGATGTTGGATTGCATTTGTTCAGACACCATGTGATGAGCAATCATGTTGTGCAGACCAGAACTGTTGATGGCCTTCTTATCTTTATTGAAAGAGAAAGGTAATAGCTGTGTTGATGTCGCAAGTAAATGCAAGAAGTTGGTGAAGCCCTAGAACAATATACCGTAGTTCCTCTAATGAACACCGCCCCTTTGATAGACGCCGTCCTGTAATGAACGCCGCTCTTAAATGAACGCCCCATAATAATGTTCGGTTTTTTTTATTAAAGAACGCCGCGGCGGAAATAGGGTAGATTAACGAGAGTTGAGCGAAGAGAACAACATTTAATTTTGTAACAAAACTACATTGTCTTTTGAAACAAAGCAAAACTTCAACTAGAGTTTTCCTCAATTAGTTCATTATAACTCATTTCTCAACTTATTCAACCAATGCGATCTACATTGTAGACAGGGACTGAATGATTATTTGCACATTTCATGTCTTTGAAGATACTGTGTTTTCTAGCATATTCAAATCCACTCGCACAATTTAGGCACTATCATTCCTTTCCAAAATTTGCCTTGCAAGTGTCATAGACATTTTTTCTATAGCACGAATTTGGATGTCATGGATTGTTTGGATATCTATGGATGGTGCTCGAGAATAATTTAGAACATATATTGCTGAATGTATTAAATGATATCAACGTAGACTGTAGAACTTTTGCCAGTTGATACAGTGTTTATTAAGGCCGTAGACTGTACTTTGGGTTGAAGCTAAAGATAATTGTTAGTGGGGTGCACAACCGTTTGAGCCCAATTTGCCGACAAATGATACGTTACTTGACTTTTGTTAGCAACGCAACGTTGACGAGCACTATTGATTTTCGGCAAATTTGCCAATAAGTTAAATATTAGAGGGTGCGGCACCCCTCCACAACCCCCTATGGTTACGCTGACTTTTCTATCGCATTTTCTTCATAACAATAGGCTATTTTATTCTAGGTGTAATGCAGATACCTGTCTATGTTTAGAAAAAGAGCCTTCCTTTGTTAAGCAAATTAAACTTACTTTTCTTGTAGGTGATTAATTCAAAGCGGACGTTTAAAAGTTATTTTGTGCCAATATTTATGTAATTGTTTAGAAACAGTTTCATGGACTTGCCTTAATTTCCTAGAAATGGAGAGGCTGTTGATCGAAGTCTGCTAAAGAGTTTGTTACGAATGTTAGCTGATTTACAGGTATGCTTTAAGCAATGTCGATAGGCATGACTTTTTCTTTCTTTTGTTAGAGACACGCCACTGCTTTTCGACGTGTGAATGATAGGTATTTACATTGATCTCTTAACTCATGTAATAGCAGGTTGGAAATTTCTTATATACCCACCGATTTCTCAGATTACTTTATTCTCGAGCGAATCACAGACTTAAAAATAGCAAATGGAGGGTCTGGAATAAGGATGGCCTGGGTGGATTTTGTAGAAGTTGATAAGAGAGGGGGTACGTTCGTTTGGAACTGAAGAGTATTTAATATTCCCCGTGTGTTGCCAACTATTTTGATTGAAATTGATTTCAAGATTTGTAGTAATTCTAAATTTAAGCTCGGATCTAAGTTATTAGCAAGAAGCATGCTTGATTTGGTAACCATATGATATTATATGAATTTAATTCAGAAGTAATCAAATGTAAATTAGATATTGAAAGAGGTTGAATAAAATATATAGTTTCAATTAAAGTACTACATGATTAGCCTTAGGTTATTAGAGATCTGAGTGCAATCCTATTAGTTTGTATCATTGGTTGATTGTTCTTATATTTATAAGTTATATTTCCGTTTAATTTGTTGGTTTATATTTCTATCTAAAGTGAAATACTTTCTCAATTAGTATTCCTTCTTATGATGCATGTTGTATTTTCTGTAATGATTTTACTAGCTCATTGATTAGCGCAAGTTAATTAGAGGAATATTTTGCTTTTATGGTAAAGCTTATCCATTTTATATGTTGTCTTTAGATGATGCGTCGAATAAGCGCCCCTCCCTAGAGTCAGCACACCATCTAATAAACGCCCACCCTATTCAGAAAAATTATGAGTAAAGGAAGAAATCAACAGAGAAACGGTTACAGAATAAAAGAAGAGATCAACAGAGAAACAGTCTATTTTTGACTTTCCAACATCTCAATGTCAATGACTGTTGGTTTTCTTCAAGCTTTTGCATCAAAACTTCTGCAAATTTAATGTTATTTTTCACTGCTGTCTACTTGGCTAACCCACCAGACCGATTTTTTACCTTCATTTGCCAACAACATTGGTCTTCCAGTTTTGTTTTTCGTTATTTATTTCCTGTCATTTTATTTGAGTTGCGCTGAGATCCATTTGAATAAGGCGCCCTCTCGTATAAGAGCCCCCCTCGAATAAGCGCCAACCCGTACAGCTTTAAAATTTTACAGGTGCCCGGACGCATAGGCAGGGTATTGCGGTATGCTATATTGCAAGTAGGTCAGCTAATATATTAAATGATGTAGGCCAAAATCATGATGATATGTCTTGAGGACTCATGAAATCTTAATTGCTTTTTATGCACTCTTCATTTCATCTCGTGACTAGTGTATCGATTATCTTTTAGATGTATGAAGATGTTTTCGAAAGGAAGTTTTTACAAGCAACCGAAAATCTGTACGCAGCAGAGGGCCAGAAGTACATGGAAGATAATGATGTAAGCTCAAGTATATATCTTACAATCTATACGATTATGTTTTAGGGTTAATTGATGTTGATACTTTTGGTCATAGCCTTATGATAAGAGGCGTTTTCCTGAGAGTAGGGAAGTGAAGGAAAGTATATCTTTTGACGAACAGTGGAAGAAAGAGAAGGAATATTAAGAATTATGAATTGAAGTACTAGAGGACAACGTTAGAAGCATAATGAAGAGTTTCTAACAGAATCTTAAACGAATAAGAGCAGGGAACAGGCAAAGCTACCGTGTACCCTAGAAAGCTGGTGAGATTTGTTTAAGGAATTATTCAGAAAGTATGTGGCAGAAAAAATTGTAATTTTGACCCAGCCACCTCCTTATGTAACGGCTTATCACACTCAAGTTAACCCCCCCCCCCCACCAGGACATAATGTAGCCATAGCAAAAGCTCAAAGTCACTAAGTTAAAAAATGATTAGAGATAATGCAAGACTAAAGCTTGATAAGGTCTTAAACTTCTTGTTCATTTATCAGAAAGTGAAAAAAACAGAACTATTGCTTTGAATTTTTGGTGTTAGGTAACTAAAGTAATTTACACCCCACCACCCCATATATTTTTGGTAACAGTTTGTCACAAAATTGGTACAACCAACCGACCCCCTACTGTTGCTTACTTTTTGAATGACCCCTAGTTGCTTTCACTTGTAGAAGTTTGTCTGGAAGCTATTAATTATATTATATCATTTAAATATCCTTCAGGTCCCAGAGTATTTAGCACGTGTTGACAGAAGATTGAAAGAAGAGTCAGATCGATTGTTGCACTATCTTGATCCATCAACAAGGTACGAGGCAGCATTTGGCATGTAATTTCTTTGCAACAGTGTATTAATCATTACTGATTCAAGCCTGTTTTTACTAGGTATTGTCCAACTTTGAGGTATAGTTTGAATGTCCGTCGTTACTCGTTAGCGACATATGCATCTGCCATTTCTCTATTTGATGGCAAACACTATGTTGCTAGTGCTGGAGGTTTTATGAATAAGGATATTTGATTTTTCTTCTGTGAGCCATCGTTTCTGTTTTTGTGATATAGATGTTTACTCAATGCATAGACAATGGAGATTTATTTTCGAAATATCTATGTTTTAATCTATGACTTATATAGTATGGAATCGAAGTGTTTAGGTAGAAATGACATTGTCATCATGTATTAAATAGTCATCCGACCATTTTTTTCCACAGAAAGCCACTAATAAACTGTATAGAAACACAACTTCTTGGTCTTCATTTATCAAATATTCTGCAAAAAGGCTTTGATAGTTTAATGGATGAGAACAGATTAACGGATCTTGCTTTGATGTATCAGCTGTTCTCGAAAGTTAGACATGGATTAGAAGAACTGTGTGCATATTTTGGTGCCTACATCAAGGTAAGGTTATATGTTTGGATTTGAATCAAGAATGCTGTGCTGCTTATTTTATATAGAGATGCATTTATATGATGCCCGATTTGAATTCAAAGATTTTGTTTTTATCCATTTGCAAAGGTCTCGCCTGAAACTTGATATGCAGTTCTTTCTGTCTTATACTTAGTATAATATATATTATATTATATATTATATTATGTTATATATTATATTATATTATATTATATTATATTATATTATATTATATTATATTATATTATATTATATTATATTATATTTTATTATATTATATTATATTATATTATATTATATTATATTATATTATATTATATATTATATTATATTATATTATATTATATTATATTATATATATTATACTGTATTTCCTTTAATATGCCCCCTTTTTAGTAGGTAACGTCATGGAAGGTCTCAGGGCCTATAACAAAGCCCTAATAAAGGGGAAACTAAGAAAATGGAGAAAGGTTAAGTAGATAGGGAGACAAGATCAAGTTTGTTGGTGTTAGACTTGAAAGAAGATAAGTTATAGGTCTCGGGGGAAGTAGTGGATGGCAATGAGTTCCATAGTTTCACATAGACGCCAAAATGTAATCAGAAGTTTGAAATGTGTTCCGCCGTCCTATAAACTCCACATCAAGAAACGCAAAATTGCATATCTTTTCTTTTATTCTTCATTAGCACTTTTTCACTTTATATTCTAATTAAAAGTGTATCATTTTACAATTTTATTATGTGAGTCCTTCATACACACCTTCTCTTTGCACGTACGATAAATTTCACTGGTAACACACATATAGATCTCAATGGTAGCACACTAGTGTGACCGACGTAGGTTGGAGATATGACAATTTCTAAGGACCCCCAAGCTTTTCAGCTTTTCAAGGGGCCCCTCCGAAGTTTTGAAGAGACAGGTTTTTTGTGTTATTTAGAGGGTAGATTAAGATAGGGGCTCCCATCTTGCTGAATTCCCAAGGGCCCAGGTTGCCTCCATAACACCTCTGAGATAACTCAAACAAGCTTCCCTTTGCGCTCTCCGGTGAATTTTGAAGTTCAATTAGCCGCTTTTAGACATTGTTTGGTAAATACAAGTTAATATTTAGCTCAAGGCGGATGGTGCCCTTTATTGATCGGTTCCCTCCAATAAGCGCCGCACAATGTTGTCTAAAATCTTATAACAGCCGTGGCTTTTGCTGGAAGCAATATGATGTTCATTAGTTTTGCACCTTTGTTCTCGGTACCTGGATGTAGGGGGCTGAGAGGGGGCAGGGAGGGCAAATTGCCACAGGACCTCAAGGTCCAAGGGCCTGCCTCATAACACCCAATGCCTTAGAGCCTGGGGGGCCTCTTAAAATAGACCAGGAGTGATTTTCTTAAGTTAATTTTTAAGCCCTAAAAATTTTCTACTCGCTTCGGTCACAAGGGGCCTCCTCTCTATTTTAGCCCCGGCACCTCTGAATCCTCTCGGCGGGCCTCCCTGGGCATGTATGTTACTTGGTCTGTACAGCGAAAAGCCAGGGGGACTGTTATGTTGTAGACTAAGGCTGCTACTGCCACAAGTTTCATATCATTTATAGGCAAGAGGTGCAGCTATAGTCATAAATCCAGAAAAGGACAAAACTATGGTACAGGAATTATTGGACTTTAAAGAAAAACTGGATAGCACATTTGAAGACGCATTCGCAAGAAATGAAAAATTTGTGAACACTATGAAGGTTCTTGTTTTTTTATTTACTATTTGAATTTTCCTGTTCAATGTGGGGAGTATGCTTGGAAAGGTTTCTACTGTTATCTTGTTTAATAGATTGTATACATTTGATTAGACTTGGAGCCTGCGTAGTAAAACCTGATTTGTTCAATAAGTTGGTTGGTTAGTGGACGTTTAGTTTGTAGATATTGTCCGTTTAGGTACTTGTCTTTTGGGAGTACTGATAATTGTGCTGTATAGAAAAGACGCTTTTTTAAAACAATACAACCTGTCTACTTGATATCAATTTGGAACTTTTTATTTAGGTGTACACTTAAGTATAATGTTTTAAATTGATATCAAGAGATAGTTGTGATTTTAAAATGGTACAAATTATTAACATGGTGAGGCCGTTTCTGCTTGGCCATGCTCTGTATGGTTTCCTTGAAGTAAGGATGGAAAATGTTTAGATTCCTGCGAAGAAACGTTAAAAATAATCTTTTTCCTTCTATTACTCCACCAATATTCTAGCATGTTGCCCCCCACCTTTCCCCCTCTTTTCTCTCTATTTTTTATCCATTTCTCTTTCACGTTTTTCTCTCCTGAGACGATAGAGTTTCCAGCTTAGCTGCTTCTCAGCTTCGTAAATGTTTTCCACCTCTGCCTTACAGTTTGATCCGATTAGCATGTGGCCAGTTGTACACTTTTTTGTAGGAGGCTTTTGAAAATTTCATTAACAAACGCCCCAACAAGCCTGCAGAACTTATTGCAAAATTTGTGGATACAAAGCTACGTGCTGGCAATAAAGTAAGAATAGTCTATGATTTGTACAGGTATTTTATGCATATACATTTGAACATGTTTGTATGAGTGTGTATGTGCTAGGGTGTTTGTGTTTTTGTATGTTTTTGTGTGTTTATATGTGTGTTTTTTTATGGATTTGTGCTTGTTTGCATGTGTTTGTCTGTGTTTTTTGTGTTTATATGGGTTTGTATGTGGTTTTATGGGTTTGTATGTGTTTGCACGAGTTCGTATATGTTTGTGTGTGTGTTTTTATGTGTTTGTATGAGCTTTTTATGGGTTCGTGCGTGTTTACATGTATTTGTCTGTGTTTTTTGTGTTTATGTGGGTTTGTATCTGGTTTTATGGGTTTTTCTTTGTATGCATTTATTTGTATATGTTTGTCTGTGTCTGTGGATGTGTTTGTATCTCAGTATTTGTAAATGTGTGTATGTTTGCGTTTGCGTGTGTATTTGTGCTCGTGTGTGGTCGAGCGCGTGTACTAAGTTAAATTCACGTCTACATATCTTATCAGTATTGATAGGTGGATAGATAGCTTCCAAAGCGTATAATACACACATGACAATACTCGACATGCTAATCTTAGTTTTCAAAGAGGCCAATTACCTTTTTCTAGAATCGCACTCATTGAACTGCTCACGGTATTTTTATAA
Organism: Cassiopea xamachana; assembly: GCA_900291935.2. Classification (NCBI taxonomy): domain Eukaryota; kingdom Metazoa; phylum Cnidaria; class Scyphozoa; order Rhizostomeae; family Cassiopeidae; genus Cassiopea; species Cassiopea xamachana. Next base: position 14,785,051 of record OLMO02000231.1, on the reverse strand, counting down.
GTACCTGTGTTCTTTACACACATGGATCCTTATTTTGATACATACATCAATCTTTTGATCGCAGGAAGCAACTGAAGAAGAACTTGAAAGGTTGTTAGACAGGATCATGGTTTTATTTAGATTCATTCAAGGTTAGTATAGTTATTAGATTTATCACCCAATGGCCATTTTAATTAACCCTTCTGCCTTCGTTATCATTATTGTAACTCCCACCATGAATCTCAGTATCTCTGTTGTGATGCGCAAGTTTAGTGACGAAGTTGTTGACAATATCCACACGTACTTGTAGTTCTATCAGATGCACCAATTGGGAGAGATTAGAGCGTTATCTTTTATATTTTTGAGTGTATCTCAACCATAACATTGTTTTCAAGAGCACTACAATATAAAGTTATTGTATGGAACCAATATGATTTTATTGTTTTTCTACTAAAGGTAAAGATGTATTTGAGGCATTTTATAAAAAGGACCTTGCGAAAAGATTGCTTGTTGGGAAGAGTGCGTCGGTAGATGCTGAGAAGTCCATGCTGACTAAACTTAAACAAGGTTTGATCTGTTGATTTCAAACGTCCATTTTATATTTTATTAGCTTTCTTACAATTATGGTCTTTTAAGAACATTTATACTTATGGTGTTGTAGAATAGATTCACTTTGTGGGAAGCGTAATTTTGTAATGAATCGTTGAATGTAGACGACGAGAAGTGCCATGGCTCCATTATTGACCTTTCCAATTAAGACATTTCCATTATATAAGACAAGTCCAGACGTTTCAGACCCTAATTCCAGGGATCCATCATCAGTGTAATAAACTAACACGAAATCGAAATTTATAAGAAAGTAAATGATAAACAAAATAAGCATGGGGAACCTAGGGAAAACCAACTAGAGGCTAAATCAATGAATCAAAGCAATGGGAAGGGTAGACCATGAAATCCATGGTAAAATTCAAAAATAAAATAGATTAGAAAAGCGTAAGTTGGAGAGAGGACGTTGGGAATTAAGGGTCGGATGGTCTCTAAGGATTAGTAAACTCTCATGAATTAAGAGATGACTCTTCTTCTCATCGTTTTTATTTTGCGACCTATGATGTTGTAATGCTTGGGTCCATGATGTGTTTACTTCATTTATGTTGATGGAGCACTGGACTACAGACAAACATGAACCTAGGCCTAATCATTGTTTTCTGGGCTGTGTTAGTTTCAACAACAGTAATGCAGCCTTGAAGTATCTTTATTGTCATCTATAGTAAAGCATCCTTCTGTAAAGCCAAACAGAGAGTTGCATCATAAAGGACATTTTCTTGCTACCACTAATGTGGATTATTTACAGGCGATTTTGGACTTTTAGAGAGTGTCTTGTAAACTGATTTAGTGAACATTTATTGTCATGGTTAGAAATTTACTGGAACGGGAAACTCGGCTAGATTTTCACATCTTGCGAATATTAGGAGGATTGAATATTGTAATATGTTAATTGCTAGTAATTGCTAAATAGATGTCCAACTCTTTCTGAAGGATTCTTTTTTTCAGTAGTGGAGTCCAATTGCATGAGGGGGCTCCTATGGCTCCAACAGTTTATCTTTTTCATGCATCGCTGTTTGTTATAGCTAACAGCTTAAGATATCTAGAATTATATGAATAATATCAATTTATTTGTTGCAGAATGTGGAGCTGCTTTCACCAGTAAGCTCGAGGGGATGTTTAGAGATATGGAGCTTTCAAAAGATATAATGTCTAGTTTTAAGCAGGTAGGAACATTTTGGATTTTGGCTCTAGTGGTATTGTAGTTCAATCAAACTCGTTCACCATTATTTTTAAATTTTAATGCAGTTTTTTTCTGCATGAATGCTACCTTGTGAGGTTGGTGTTTTGTAGATCTAGTACTCTATGAGTATTGAAAGCATGATATTCCCACTTGGGATTCATACATAAATAATCTCAATGATTTTGCTAAAGTCTTACACATCATGCATCTATGGTGTTGTCGAATGTTTATGTTTGGTCTTTTTGTCTTTTCAGCATGTGCAAAATCAGCCAAGCCCAGTTCCTATTGATTTATCTGTTAATATTCTTACAATGGGAAACTGGCCAACCTATGTCCCTACAGATGTACATTTGACACCAGAGGTAAGTCATTCTTCAGCTCTGCATAAAAACCACTTCCCCGGACTTTTCCTCCAACTTTGGAATCATTAACCGTTCCAGCTATATTCGTCAAGGGAGTTAGGATTTTGTACTGAATGCTTACAGTAACAATGAGATAGTTCCTGTTTTCCGGGCTTGTGGTGTCTTGATTGGGTACTGCCTTTTCTAATTTCCACAAAACTCAGCTTTTAACTGTTGTAGTACAAGACTATTGCAGAAACTGTTGGGTACCTCTATTGAACACTATTAGATACTCTGTTGTTTATCAATATATGATCTAAACGCGTGCCACTATTATGACCGTTAATACATTGTTAGATGGTAAAGTTACAAGAGAATTTCAAGGGATTCTACCTAAGCAAATATGTTGGTAGAAAACTGCAGTGGCAAGCAACATTGGGACAATGTGTGGTAAAAGCCTACTTCACATCGGTATGGGTCTATCTTTCTCTTGTTTGCATTGCCTGCCTCTTTTTCAGGCACAGTGTCTTCTGATGAAAATTTGATTCACTTGAATTTCCTTAATACTGCATAATGATAATTACTATAGAATCTCGAATTAGCCCCATAGGGCAGTATGTTTTTCAACATTTTTGGTGGAGCGGAATCCCAAGGATGCCTTCCAGTGGCTCGAGGAACCCCTGTTGACATATCTGCACAGAAGAGTTAAAATATACTGTCGTTCGTAGCATTTGTATAACTTTTGGCGGTACCCCTGGACTGTGCTGGCAGAGCCCTAGGGTTCCAGCGAACCCCTATTGAAAAGCACTGCCCTAGGGGCTTATTTGTTGGTGAATTTTTGCAAGGAGGGGGCTTATTCAATGGGGGAGCTTATAAATTACTCTTGTAGTTGTTGATACTCTAGTTGAAATCTTTCTACTAATACAGTTCTTCTTTGAGACTGCAAATACAAAAAGAGTGTTTCTATTGAATGCACGATATTTCATTGATCAACAATTTGTGTTTCTTTGGCAACTCTACAAAGCATTAATTAGAGTCCTCAAATAGCTAAAGTCACATGTCGGTGCGGGATCTTATTGGAAGGAGGGGCTTATTTATATTCCAGCTCTAGGGTGTAAACTTATTGGAGGTGAGGGCTTATTCCGAGCAGGGAAAGTTGAGGACTAATGGTAGATGTTTTCATTAAGCTCTACATTGAAATCTCTAACCTTGTTCTAGGGATTAAAAGAACTAAGTGTATCATTATTTCAAACACTGTGCTTGCTTCTTTTCAACGATGGTGATGGACTTTCACTTGATGACATCAAGCAGGCAACTGGCATAGGTGATGTTTCTCTTTCGAATTTCCATTTGTTTAGCAATGATTGGTTTTATCGCCTGTATTAGTATTCTTATCCTAGCAATTTTTGAATAGGAGATTGCACTAAGCTATATTTGTACCTGCAAATCCTATACTATATAATATAAGTGGGAATATTTAGCTTTTTACTAGTCGAAGAAATTTGGAATTAGTTTCTCATCAGGACCTTGAAGAGGAATCACCCACCCTAGATTCCCATGTCACTTTACATTGGATATTCACACTTACAAATTATTTCATTTTTTCGTATTTCTTGTGTTCTACTTACCATAAGAGCTTTCAACGGAAGGCGGCAACAGCCGGCTACTGCTGCCTGAACTGCTGTCTTCTTTTGACATAAAATGACGTAACAAAGTGCACGTAATGGGTTGCCCTGCGTAGGGCACAGCTGCCTTCTATTCATGATCAGCCGCTTACTCTAAATGTTATTGAAAGCTCTGACTATGCAGGCATGACTATGCAAGCATAGCTATGCTTTTGCAGCAGATTTATACAAGAATCTTATGTTTTTTAAGAATATTTAGGCAACAGATGATTCCTAGAAGTTCAGTATTTCTCCATATCACAATACTTAGGCATTATTGATAGTCACCCCTCGAGTTCTGAGATGCAGTAATAGGTTTTTGTGGAAACGTTATGGTACTTTCTACTTGGATGCTCATCTGTAAATGCTGTATTGTTTTCCTTTCAGATGATACTGAGCTTCGTAGGACTTTACAATCATTATCGGTTGGAAGAGTCAGGGTAATTCGTAAAAAACCAATGGTGTGTACTGGATTTCGTACCTTCTTTTATTGCTTTGTTGAACCAATATCATTACCATTCGAGATGTAATTAATTTTGAACTTGAGATAAGGAATTTGTTATTTATATCCGTAGCCTCAAAGTAGTAAAGAGGATAGATGGTGTTTAGTATTTGCTTAAAGGTAAAAATACTTGAAAAGGCAGCAATTTTCGATCTTTTCTTTTCTAGAGTAAAGAGATAGGCGACAACGATATATTCTATTTCAACAACGAGTTTTCTCACAAGCTTTGCAGAATAAAAATTAATCAGATCCAAATGAGAGAAACGGTAGGTCCATGATGCAATATTTTCTATATTCTATATATTATAGTTTTGATTGTTATATTGTGTTGGTGTTTTTAGTTATTCACAAAGTTTCTAGATTTTTGCCCTTTTGTTAGTAGTTGGCATTTGCTTACTACGCAAGCTGTCGCAAGTATTACCTGCCTCTTATCTACTCAGCTTCTTCAAATACAATTAGCTGCATAGTATTCTTATGTGTTCTTGAGTTATCTCTTAATGGCTGCTTGCAAAGAGATATTACTCTTTCATGCTTAATTGTAGGGGGTCATATTGCATTTTCGAAAATTTTCACCCCCATATAATTTTGTGGCGACCCCCCATGCTACCAAGATGTGAAAGTATGACCTACCCCCCATTCTATTATCAACCCCGCCATTTTAGGCTTTTTAACATTTCTCAGAAAACAAAATAAGTTAGTGCTAGATAGACCTCTTTCCAGAAACAAAAGATAAATGTCTATAATATCTAAATCAAATTTTCACTCGTGGCTGAAAGTGTGAGAAGTAATTTAAACCATATAATCTCATTGCAGGGCCTTCCGTGGTAAATTTTTGTATGAAAGACAAAGGACTGTTTCTATGATTCATACGTCCAGAATAAAAGAAAACTGGACACCCAAATTCCTAGCAGTTGAATAGCTTATTTCATTTGATCGTGCCGTTATGGTTTATAAGATCTCTAACAAGCTATGTCCTGAAAATTTATGGAATAAGTGCTACCTGAGGCCCCATTACTCCAGATACAATACACGATTCTGCAAAAATATCCAGACTCCTAAGTATGATCTAGAGTATGCCAAGAGTGGATTTCCATACCCAGCTCTTGCAACCTGGAATGAAATCCCCTTAAGCATTAGGGGAATTCCCATACTTTTTCACTTCAAAAAACAACTGACAATGTATTTGATGAGCTGAAAATAAATCAAACACGACCCCTTGGTAGAACAGACTAGGATTTAATGTAATTCTTGTTTATGATGTCGGACTAGACCATTATGATGTACTTAAATTATTATGATATATCGTCTAGTTTACTTTAATATAACTGAATGGTTATTCGTGTAAAAATAAATATGAATCTGAATAATAATATGTGAATATAAAGCAGATATCCACTTCTGGCCCTCCATTTTAATTTCACTCACTCCTCCCCTATTTCCACCCCTCCCCTATTTTAGGGGTTTAATCGTGATTTTCTGGGTAGGTCATTTTATTATGACCCTCTTTTTTATGAAAATCGGGAAAGATGTCCAAACCCTGCTAATTCGACCCTCCTAAAATAAACATAACATAGTATAGAACTTCCTCTCATGCTAGTTAGAATACTGCTGGATGTACTGCTCTGCAGGATTTTTGTTTTTTTTTCACAGCCAGAGGAAAATGTCAGCACAACAGAAAAAGTGTTTGAAGATAGGCAGTACCAGGTAATCTCTAATTTGTGGATTCCCATTCTTTGTTTATGGTGACCAGCGATTAACGAAATGAGGGAATGGTTATGGGAATTTTCGTTCTGGAATAGGAAGCAAAGAGAACTCAGGGAATTTATTAGAAGCTTGGAAACATGCAGAACAGCTAGTAAAATGTCTATAGTAGCAATCACAAAGTCAAACAGTCTGCCTTGATTTTGGGGCAGAAAAATTGGCAACCTTTTCAAGATTTCCATTGAACACAAAGATAATGTCAGGAAATTTTACAGCCAGAGAAAATCAGGGAAAACTCAGGGAATATTGTACGCACACTCCACTTGTCAGCCTGATGTAATTACAGAAATCATGATATCCCCTTTCTATTTTTATTGTAAACATTATTAAGAATGCCTTTGTAGTCTTCATATAATCTCTATCGTTCCTGTTGCAGTTTTTTTATTATTCAAATTATGACCTTGCTCTTTACAACTTTTACTGCCACTCACTTTATGCTAGCCGGAGACAAAATGTTATTTTGCCCTTTTACGATTCATGATTGATACAGAAAGTATTGCTTCGTATCTGTTCTGTTTTACTTCTTGTTGTTGTTTGGTATTTCCTTTTACTGAGTTCTGGATTTATTCACTTACCTTACTTGCACTCTCCCTTTACTAATTATTTTCATTTATTCGTAGGTTGATGCTGCTATAGTTAGAATAATGAAAACGCGGAAAAATCTGACGCATAACCTACTGCTTGCAGAGCTTTACAACCAAGTTAAATTTCCCATTAAGGTTAGTGCAGGCCACAATTTATCATGCATTTGGCTACATATTTATCTTCCTCCTGCAACTAAGCCAGTAAGTGATGCAGCATTAGCTACCTATGTTATCAATAAGGAATTGGACTTGGCTCGAGCTCTTAGTTTGCTTGCCATTTGGGACATTTAGGCTACCAGTGTTGCTTAAATGCTGTAAAAGTGGAGTCCTGTATTCTTTCGTTCGTAAGGGAGCTCCCAGTTTTGCCACCGGCTACTCATTCGTTGCTGAGTGGACATTTAGTGAGCATTCATCTAAAGCCGCTTGACTACTCTTGGGCACCTAATAGACAGGGGGGTTAGAATAGTCACGTAGGGGCTGGAAAACTCACCAAAATCTAATTAGCGTGTGGGGTTGGAATAAACGGGTGGGGTTGGAAAATGACTAAAAATATTATGGAAAAGGCAATGGTTTCTCGTCACAAATTTATATCAAAGTAAATCCACAGCTACAATTTTCAGAAAAAATAAAAATCTGGACAGTTTATGGTCATTGAAATGGCAAATGTAGTTGCCTTTCAAGCTTTTAGCCCTTTTAAGCATCACTATAGTGAACGCTGAAGCTGCGAGGCCTTAAGAGAGAAAGAATGTTATGTTAAACTTAAATCTCTCACGAATATATAGTATAGTGAATACTCTGGACAGTATTCAGCAAATCAAAATGCTCTATTTTAATCAATAAATTAATCATTAATCGGCGAAAACAATAGCAGTGGACGCAGAAAATCCTTCAGAGTCTAGCCTGGGTTAGTGATTGAACAACAGTCAGTAGTTGCTCGCAGCTTTAGTCTCACTAACAAGTTGATAAAAGTGATCATATCTGCTGTCGAAAAGGATGTAAAGGTATTTTTGGAAGAATTAAGGGAAAGTGCTGTGGTTATGTATTTTTCAGTAAGCAATCTATAATTGCACTTGTGTGCCATTTTTCTGGTAGTAGCAATTGTGAAGACCGGTGAAAGGTACGTTATTCATTAACCTCTCTGGCCTAAGGCGTCATAAGCCAGTTTGATCACCGTATGAATCTCTCGCCTTGGTAAGGAAGGGCACTATAATGTGTATTTTTTCTTAAGTCGTGAATGCTAACAGATTTCAAACAGCTCCCTCGACTCATCATATTCGTTGGTCTATTAAAGTTCGGAATATTTGCGTACTGTTCAGGTCACATTTTTGACAAAGTCATTTTCTACTACTTCCTGTTATCCGATAAAAATCGTCAATACGGAATGTTTACTAAACAACCTCTTTTGCCATACTTATGCTCAGGCTCAAAGGGCCACACCTAGCCATACCCAAAAAATTTCTAGAAACTTATGATAGAAATCCCAGTTGAAGAGGTCACGCTACGCAACAGCTTGCAAACTCCTCTAAAAATTGCCTTGGTTGAGATCTTTCTTCTAAAAATTAAGCGGCGGGAGGGGGCTGGAATAAGAATGTCTTGGGAGGAAAATTTTTGAAAAAATTGATTAGCAGGGTGGCATCTATTGGGCACCCAAGAGTACCCCACTCATTGCTGTACATTTTAACGACACATGTAAGGAGGCTGTTTGTTTGAAATACACCTTATTAAGTTGAAAATGTTGTTCATCTGCTTTTTGACAGATTACAGTATACGATTTTTTTATAAGAAAGCCATCATTTTGCCTGAGCCTCAATTTTCTTAATAGTTACCGAAATTGAGCCTGAGATTTTTTAAAAATTTTCTTGACTTCTACTGAAGGAAACTGGCTACAATGAGTTACCCTTTCTTTGTTAGGTTTGTATGCTCGAAATTGAATTCCATCTTTAACATTTTGAGCTCAGTAATGATGTACCATCGATTTTTGGTCAACAAAAGCACCTAATTTTGAATATTGAGCCTTGCGATTTTCTTAAGATTTTGCCGATTTAAGCCCCATTTGCTAAAGGATGGAACAAAAATGTCTCAAAGAGGTACCTTGAGTCCCACAAGGTGCCTATGCTAAGTGGCCTCCAAAAGAGGTGCCCATGCAATTCAGTTCCCTTTCGGTACAGTTGGGCCCCCGTTATTGGTTTCTTGGGAACTTTTCAGTCCCCCTACTATTCCAACTCCCCCGTCTATTGGGGACTTAAGAGCATTTGTTTGAAATTCTACTATTCTATCTATAAAATAAGTTAACAGTTCTATCATTTATTTTCCTCCACATTTCCATGTTTAATTCATTTTGTATTTACTTCTAGCCTACTGACATTAAGAAAAGAATAGAAAGTTTAATCGACAGAGATTACATGGAACGGGACAAGGATAATCCTAATCAGTATCATTATGTAGCGTAAATGGACTTAGATTAAGTTTCAAGCGATTGTCTTTATTGATTTGTTTGCAAATGTGGCACAAAGAAGCTGGCCCAGAATTTGCTGTTGGTTGGCAATACATTTCATTTTTTTGTTGTCAAGCAAAAGCCAGGCTTGGACTTTTCCATATTTGGCATACCATCAAGTAAATTCCATTGTAGAAAGTTCTTGCTTGCTGCACAACTTTGATAAGTTAGGTTTTGATACTAAGAAAGCAATTTTGTTGCTACGGTCAAACGTATGTTATGAGGATATTGGTTTCCAATAGCTATAGTTTGTTTTTGCAGGTTGAACCGAATATTGTTTTTGCTCATGTTTGTGAAATTTTTCTGTTATCTCCCCCTTAATGAATATTTATTTTTGGAACTTAGCTAGGCATTTAACCTTGATACCTTAGCTACACGAGTAATTTTGTATAGCAGTATAATTGACTTTCTTTGCTGTGATGCATAGGCAAGTATCACAAACTTAGTACCTCACCCTTCTACCTGTGAACTACATCAGCAGACAGGATGCGCTTTCAGATGCTTGGACATTGTTATAGCTTTTCAATTTTACTTTGGCTGCTTTTGAAGTTCACATTCTTTTCTTAGTTCGTATACAATGGTCTTATAAGATAGTGTCCTATGAAATTATGTTTGAGGTTATGCAAGTTGAACATTGGGACAAGGTTTGGTTTTTTTTAATTATATTGGAGCTTGACAGTAGGAAATATCAGTCTCAGAGACTGTCGTGTTCACTGTTAGCCATGCTTGCGTTGTTCTTTATGTAGACGATGTCTTTGTACAGAGCAGAGTTTGACAGACTTCAACACTGAAAAGTCCATTTGAAATCTGGTCCCGTTGAAAAGAATATACAACAGAGTAAAATAGTGATGAATTCTGTGCTTTTAAACTTCTCTGTAATTTTATGTAGCCCAACACAAGAAACACGGGTAGCTTTCTTGACCCAAATATAGCTTCAAGTAGAGTACCCCCTATCTAGCATCTTTACAGTATAAAAGTATTTTATAGTAAGGCGGATTAAGAACCTTCTCCTTTGTACGTAGACCATCAACTCTTGTACACGTGGAGACTACTTTGCTCCTTAGAAAGTATTTGTTCTGAAAAGCAGGCAACAGGTCTCATAGGGTAGCCACATCAAACTCAGGCACTATTTCCAGCTAAAATGTGCTGTTTCTACTGTACTGCTAGTACATCCGGCCATTCGCTTTAACGGTTTATTGCTTTTTAGACTTAGATGTTAGGAAATCGTGCGTAGAAAGGATTAAAAATGACATTGAGTAGTACGAGACACGTCTACTGTCTGGTATTCATTGACTTTGTACATGAGATTGTAAGGCTTCAATCAGTGATGTGCTTAGATAATTTTCACTTTAGAGGTGTTCAGAAAATGTGACTAACTATAACTAACTTTGATTGCCCATGACCCAACGGATTAAATATACTACAGGTTGAAACAGAGTTCATTAGTGTGACGTCACGAAAATGATATTTTAAGCATATTTTAAGCCGAAATTTCTCAATAAAATAAAGTTAGATATGATATGTAAAAAGACAACTATTTGTTTGATCTTGCAATACATGTTTCGGATTCATCATCCATCATCCGTTACTAATCCAGACGAAAGGTTTAATCGTTAGAGCATGTAGATCTATATATATTCGAACAAAATACGACCATTTGACCATAGAAAATGTTACCAACTATAACCAACTACGATTGACCATGACAACTATATCTATTTATAGTCGAACAAAATACGACCTGTCAAAACAAATTCCTGTCAAATCACTGCATTTTGAGGCTGGTTCTAAACGTTAAGAGCCAGGAGAAAAATGCAATGGTCTGTTTTTGTATGGCAAGTTTTCGATCGTCAAGTGGTCGTATTTCATCCCATTTCGACAACATTCGCCTAAAATTGCCAACGCGTCTATTTTATTGTGCTCTCTCACTTCATACGGCCAAAATATTAAAATTCTAAAAACATTTTTATAAAGTCATCATTAATAACTCTATTTGAATAGAATTTCCTTGGATGCAAAATTCCATGCATAATGACCAACCTTCTTTGAGATCCTTGGGCATTATAGTACGAAACGCCTCCGCGCATCTATTGGCACATCCTTGGTCTTATTAATATATGTTGCAATTTCGTTTTATTTCAGTTTTGCAAAGCAGTTTGACGAATAAGATCAGTATGTATATTCTGGTAAATAACTAGTACATAGCGTGTATACTCGTCTGTTTATTTTACTTTACATAATTGTTTTAGTATTTGATGATATTGATTGCTTCTTTCTTTTACATATCTTCTCGTTTGAGCTGAAAAGTATTGCGTTTAAAACTATCTTCGGCAAATACTTGAAATTCTAACGAAAATTGCAACTTTGATGAAGCGTTCGGTCTACAAAAAGGAATTGGATTCTCTTAAAACGGGTAACTAACTACTGGGGCACGAGCACAATGCACCCTCTCAAGCAAATAGTCTGGCATATTTTTACCTGGAAGTTAAATACTCTGATAGAATTCTTGCCCCCCCTTATGGAGATACGGTAAATCCTCGATTGTGCCCCCTCCTAGAAAACCATTTTGCAAATAAGTCCCCTCCGCGAATAATCCCCCATGTGGCCTTATTCGATGAAAATATAATTGCGAAATAATTTCTTATTCTTATTGCTAAATTGAATGCATATGGTCTCGGGGGCACAGAGTCTAAAGCTAATTGCAAATTACTTCTCAAGCAGGAAACAAAGAGTTAAAACAGGTACAACCTACAGTGGTTGGCGGAAACAAAGACTGGTGTACCTCAAGGATCTCTGCTAGGCCCATTAGTCTTTAATATTTTCATAAATGATTCCATTTACATTATTGAGCAGTCAGAGGTATGCAATTTTGCAAACGATAATAATATTTTTTGTTGCAACAATTCTTTTGAAGTTGTTGTTTCTAGTATTGAAGAAGATTCGTCTAGATCAGTGCTTCTCAACCTTTTTGATCCACTTCACCCCTTTAAGAAACAATTCTCAGCTATTCACCCCCACCACGACAAATCGTGATATTATAGAAAATTAAAACTAGGAGATAATGACATAGGGTGTATACTATAACAAAGCACAAACACTGTATTTCAACAGCAAAAGTTCTTTTTCACAGAATAAATGGGTGTCATTTTTGTCTGTAATAAGTTATTACTAGAAGCAAATAGCATAATTATCAATGCGAGCCTTGAGCTTCATGTCGATCAACAAGAATTTCTATACTTGGTACTAGCTTTGTTACTTTTAGCCGTAGGTCACGATTTATAACGATCTGAAATGACAGGAAACTCGTATTATACAGCTGACACCAAACTATCTGCTCAATTACAACTTCACCCCTTTGTGTATAATTCACCCCCAATTCCCCCTTTTTCAAAATTTCACCCCTTGGTGTCTCGAATTCACCCCCAAGGGGTGCATGTGCACCCCGGTTGAGAAGCACTGGTCTAGATCAATGTCTTGGTTTAAAACAAATTAAATGGTTGTGAATGCATCAAAATGTCAGGTTATATTTTTTAGCTTGAATTCCAATGAAAGCATAGTTCTGTAGGTAGGCGGATGCTCCATTGATGTTGCCAATAGTATTACTTCATTAGGTGTAACGATTGATTCTAAATTAAATTTAAACCAACATGTATCCAATGTTTGCTAAAAAAGCAAACACAAAAATCAGTGCTTTCTCTAGGGTTTCAACTTACCTTGATGAGAAGCAATTGTTTATCCTATACAACTCATTTATAACATCTCAGTTTAATTATTGGCCATTAGTATAGATGCTTTGTGGCAAAGCAGCCAATAAGACTTCAACCGCACCCATAAGAGAGCACTGCCAACTCTACACAATGACTATCTTCTTCATTTGAAGAACTTTTACAAAAATCGAATGAATGCACAAGCCATATCAAAAATTTGCAAAATTTGATGCTTGAGGTTTATAAATGCATTAGCATCTTTTATGTGGAACATGTTCCATGAAAAGAGTAGTCAATACGATTTACGATCAAACAACCTGTTAATGTTGCGTGAAACTAACACTATTAGATATAGCAATGATAGTCTTTTGAGGCAGCATCTTATGGAATTGCCTTCCAAATGACATTAAAAGCATAGCCTACGTCTGCTCTTTTAAGAGAAGTATTAAAAGTTGGAATGGAGAGGACTGCAAATGCAAAGTCTGTAAAAAATAAAGTCGTTATATATATCGTATGATCTTCGTTTTCTCTCTCTATTCCTTTTCTTTTAACAATTTCGTAAAATTTTAGAGTATGATTATGTAAATAGTTGGTCTTAATTAGTTTCTAAAAACTATGAACCAACTTTAAAGAATGTCATATTATTATTATTACAAGAAGACGAACAGGAAAATAGCCATACAGTTTTAGTTCCCTTGACTGGAGACAAAAAACCAAAAGGAAAAGCGATGTTCGTGTTGATAATCAGGGGCGTCGAAACGATTCTTAAAGTGGGGGGGCCTAATTAATCGAATTCACAGGGGTCACGGATAAGCTCGGAATTCTGCTTATTTGTGTTGTCCAGAGTATCACATTTTAAAGTTTTTTAAATATTAGCACGTAGAAACTGGTTCTTTGTGGTGCCTTGTTCTAAAAAAAATTGTTGAATAATAAAAGTTCAAAATCCTATTTCAATACACCTTTCACCATATAACTTCTGAAAAGTAGCATGTTTTATAACACAGGATTCTAGTATTTTATTATTAGTTAGATGCTATTACCATACGCTTGAAGTGAAAGCATTAAATTAAATGCATTCGGTGACATTTAAATTACCGAAAGCAAGGTTTCATTCATAAATACACCTTTGTTTGCGTTGTAATAACAAAAATGAAACGATGCCTTTGTAAATTAATACTTTCAGAAAAGATTGGCACAAAAATTATATATAAAATGCAGTTACAAGTCAGATGTGGTAAAGGTTCCAAAATTGTTGTGTCGCACACTATTCAACCACACAAAGTCATTGGCAACGCTGATAATATCTAAACCATCTACCAAGTCCTTGTGTGTATGCAGAAAAGATAAGGCATTGAATCTAGACTGTGTCATGGTTGATCGCAGCCAGGTCTTGATTCTTCTTGCAACAGAAAATGATCTTTCTGGAGTGGCACTTGTGGCGGGGTTTATAAGCAGCAGTTGAATTATAATCGTAACATTTGGAAACAACAACCTGGTTTCTGATGTCGTTTCTTCCATAGCTTTTAAGATGTCATCGAAGTGGTTGGGTTTTTCCTTGAAAATCTGTTTGAAAACTAGAAGCTCAGTCTTCAAAGCAGTCGCTTCTACATCATCGGCATACCTTGAATGCATCCAAGCTAATTCATCATTGATCTCCTCTCCAGCAATGGCTTTCAGCAATAATGTCTCCATAGTAGCAAACACATCAAAGCAGGGCTTATTAAATCTTTCATTCAGAGCCATGATTATGCAGTCAATGGCTTCAAAGTAGACTCTCCGAAAGTAGTCTTGGGGTGCAGCATGTTTGCAATTTGCCACAGCTGATGTGGTTCCATCCAGGTACTGAAGTATTGAATAATTCGGTTCTTTACGCTTTCGAGAATTGGTGACCTTGCCGACAAAGAGGGTGACCTTGTCAGACATGCTGGGAGTGGGACCACCCGAAAGTAAGGACTGGACCCTGTCTTGTGAAAAAGGAATCAGTTTGCTTTTTCAATATATTTTAAGATTTTTCTTTGATACTGCACTGCAAAAAAGTGGGGGGGCCAGTGCCCCCCGGCCCCCGGTTTCGACGCCCCTGGATAATGAACAAATAGTTATTCACCAATGAATTTTGTTTGAAAATATCTTTTCTTTGCTATTTAAAATGGCGATTGAGAAAAATATATGTAGCTTTTTGGAAAAAGGAAACTTTGAAAAAAGTCTTCCTCGACAGAGTCCCCACCCAAAAATTGATTTTTGCAAATGAACCCCCTGGGGGCTTATCCAAAAAATTTACGATATTACAAGTACAGACTTTCGTGGGGCGATTATGATAGTAAACCATAAAGGCGTGTGGTAGCATGTAATGGAGTGTGATTCTTGAAAAGCTAGCTTGAAGGCAACGTCCCCGTATGGGGCCCGAATGGTTCAAAGGCATGCTCTTTTCATAAAAGTTATAAACGTTATTTGTTTTATGAATAGAATTAATTAATGGAATTTCTCTTTTAATTTAAGTAATGATAATAAATAAATATACTGCTAAAATTGATTATATGCGTACTACCTGAATTAATATCATGTGCACTATTGTAATTAATTGTATGTGTACTACATGAATTAATTGCTTTTGTATTAGTACAAATAATAATTATATGTGTACTACATGAAGAGTGTTTATAACTATTATAAAAAGAGCATAATTTTGAACCATTCGAGCCACTCCCGTGCAAATGCGTACTCCTATGGCCTAGTCGACAATAGATTAGAGTCATTAATCATGAGAATGGATTTCAAAAAATTTTCAGAAATGGCTGTCAGTAAACACCCACTTGAAAACAATCAAAGTGTGTGGTATTTTGGGTGCCTCGGAACTTGCAGGCGTGTGTCAGCTCTTGGTTTTGCAAAAACAGATGCGGTATGCCGATCTTTATGAAGCGAAAGCAAGTAATTGCAGCTACTGCGAAGGAGGTACGTACTGCAGCAGCAACTACTCAATTTCAAAGAATTTGGCGGGTTCTTTCAACTGTGAAAAATTTAGGTGACAGACGAATAGCAAGCATAGAGTCATGAAGGTATGATATGCTTCTACTATTTAAGTTCTAATATGAAGCAAGAAAATAAAGACCATGCAGTAGCCCTTTGAATACTGACAATTGTGGATTTGATGTTTGGAATGGATACAAGTCTCCCTATAAAACCACGATATTTTTTCTGAAGGGCATTTCAGTCACTTAGGCTCAAGATCTCCGGGATGGTGCTAGCTTTTCTGTTAGCATAGCTGCGTGGATATAGCCTATACTATACTCCTGGCGTTCTTGCGTAATAAAACTGGACTTTTGTGGCAAGGAAACTGCCAATGCATGAAATGATGAAATATTTTATGTAAGTCGTATCTAGCTAGGAATCTTTACATGCCCTCATTAAATATTTCATTTATGTTTTATTCTCTTAAAAAGGTTTTTTAATGGTCATGGATAGAAAGCAGTTGGGACCTATTCCATTCATGTTGAATGTTCCTCATAGTGTAGCGTCAAGCCAAAAGAAGCGTAGTAAATGCATTGATAGCCACGGGTATGGATTTGTTTCTCATTTCTTTGTTTTGCTACAACTACACCTGATAGGTATATGTTTCTATGAAGATTTGAAATGGGTGAACTGGGATGCACCTAGATAAATGCTTACGTACTCCTATGTTAGATACCCAAATATAGCAATGAAGCAGAACTATATGATCTGTCTTTTGCTGATAGGCTACTCAAAGTATGCCATCATACCTGACTCAATCTGACTAACGTAGGTATGGGCAACTAGGCCTCTTTGATGTCAAGGTAATATGCCAACCCTGAAAAGCTTACTGAAACCTATCTAAATGGATTATTAAACTCCTCAAGTTCAACCTATACCCAACACTTACTAATTTAAACTAACATGTAGAAAACTAAATGTACACATAAATAGGGCTTTTGTGTTTGACGAAATCACAGTTTTATTGGAAAATGCTAAAAGAATGCTCTCATGCTCAGGCTATCTTATAGCTATAATGATTTTGGACATTTTCATCCCAAAACAAGTTTTAGTTCTTTAGTTTAATAAGATACAATTCCCCTGCTGGTGCTGCACAGTTATGGTAACCCATCAAAGACAATAATATGTTTGGTGTAAAAATATTTGATTTTGGGAATAACCTAAGTGATAATGTTCTGGTGACTGGTAGACAAAGTCAATTTGATTAAATTTTAACATTATGTCATATATTTCTTTATTATCATGTATTATATCATCTTTCTTTAGGGTGGAAGTATCAAATGCCACAAATTTCCCTATGACTAGAGCCATTCTATGGTAAATTCCAGTGTTCCTAATTCATGATTTTTATGTAGATTTTTAGTGTGAATGGCACATAATTGGGGAAGAGAGATTATACCTCTAGAGAAACCATTACCCTGACTTTCTGTGAAGAATTGCCATGCGTTTGGTATTTCATACTGCCAGACATAGGGAAGTGTGCATTGAAGTACTCTGGAGTGCTTTTTGCTTGAAAATACCATTATAGAGCGAGAGGGCCATATAGAATTCATTTCTTATTTCATTTCTTTAGTTCCTAAACAAACTAGCATTTTCTTTAACAGATGTGAAGCACCATCAGGCATTCAAAAGGCATATCCCTAGACGTTTAGGAGGCATATTTAAATATGTGAGAGTGTAGTCATGTGCCTTTTTGAAGAAGTACTGATTATGAATGTAAATTATAGTATTGTTTTTTCCTTAAACATAAGATTTAGTCATATAACATTCTTTGCCTGGCCAGCTTCATATGTCCTTATTGGCATTACTGAAAGGAAGTTACTTATTAATACCCTGAAATAGAGTATTGTTTATAAGCTTTGTATTTGCTGATGTTGGCCATGTTTGTGATTCCTATAATTTTGAATTGATGCATTTATTTCACAGGATATACTGAAGACAGCATATGCTTTAATTTTTATGTAATAATTTCAGGAACCGTAGCATAATAGAGAAAAGCATTGGTATTTGCTTTTCATATGAAAGGTATTGAACATAAATTGCTTTTTTGGTGCTTTCTTATTGATGTATTTATGCTTTTGAGACATTTTTGTATTTTAGTAAAATTTGCCCATTTTGGTGCTGTATGAATTTCATTCACTGTCCTTGCTTACTGATTCTTTTTCTTCAGTATATCTTATATCAATATATTATTTGTTAAAGCTTGCACCCCTTCCACAGGAATGATTACCTAAGAAAAAGTATACAGCTTACTTCTAGCAACTGGGACTACCAGGAGAATCCAAAATAAGCCCTACTTATTGTGGTTCTAGTTAGGCAGGGGAAAGTATGTGATAAAGCAACAGGGGTTTTCTTGGAAAGTGAGAGTATTGCCCACTTGCTAGGGGTCCCAGTTGTTTGGACTGTCAGTTATATATTTCCCAGCTACTCTTAATTGCAGCTGGGACATTTTAGAGTACTTTGCTTTAGTTAATTGGGCACAGTGACTTTGTTGATTTGTCTAATGGTCATCATTTTAAAGGAAAATAAAAATGTGTATCAGTGAAAGAGCATTGTTGCTGGCATCAAAGCATGGAACTGCAACAAATGGGTTTCTTGTTGGCAGCTTTGTTTCTGAATTAGGTTTGAAAACAATCATTTTTATGCATTTTGATGCTGTAGTTGGTCAAGCAAATTTAAAGCATTGAATTTGTATCTGCATAGACAGAAACAATGATGCTCACTGATGTCATTGCACAAATGATAAAGAAAACATGTTTAGCAATACTTGCCATTGAGCCATTTTGTCTTTAGTATTGTTTGTAGTTTGTTACTGACTCTACTGAAATGAATTTTGGCCATTATGGAGCACTTCTTTGCATAAAACACTATATATTTGCTGGATGTGTGGTGTTGTACAATATGCAGACAATGTGATAAGTTTGTATTGTTGTTATTCCTGTGTATTGCATGATCATGTGTCATTTCTGTTTTGTTTTGCTACTACATTACTTTTTCAGCACAGTGGGGACTAATTATCTTTCTACTCTTTCTTGATCAAAGTTCTAAAATCTGAGAAGTGGAGTGATAGTTTTATTTCACATTTTTAGATGGCATATTGCTGCAGGTGGATCGATTTGATCCTGGAAGGAATGTGCAAATTGAAACAGGTTTGAAGAATATTTGATTCTTTTTGCATTTATCAATTGGAAATTGATAGAACATATGAACATAAGTTTTCAAGAGGTCAGCATTTGAATTTAAAACCTTC
Source organism: Cassiopea xamachana (assembly GCA_900291935.2). Taxonomy (NCBI): domain Eukaryota; kingdom Metazoa; phylum Cnidaria; class Scyphozoa; order Rhizostomeae; family Cassiopeidae; genus Cassiopea; species Cassiopea xamachana. The sequence continues at coordinate 14,765,977 of OLMO02000231.1, read as the reverse complement.
TGCATAATACAGGTTTTAACTCTTGTCAGTATAGTAAGTTCAAGTGCTGATCTCTTTGAAACTGGTATTTATATGTTCTATCAAGTTCCTTGCAATGATCAATTGTTCATATTAAAGGTTTACAATTCAGAGAAAGATTTTGCCTGCATTTTCCTTGAATATCTAAAAGTATGAGCAATTGATCAATAGAGATCCACTTTGATTTCAAGGAGTATATTAAAATATTGCTTTGTTGCTCCTTAAAAAGTGTTCTCAAGTGGATAGATGCCTTCACCCCCAGCCAGCACACCACTGCTAGAACAGTGTAGGAGCTTGATCTAGTACCTTAATGAATTGATGAGTTTGATCAATCAAGTACCTAGCATTTGTTCATTCAAGGGCCTGAATGTCATTTTTCTTGGTTGAGACTTTGGTTGCTAGCATAAGGGTGCATTTGGATCATTCTTCAGAGCCATATTGTATACTTACTTTTGTAGGAAGGGACCTTCATCTTAAATTTTAGAATAAAGCAAAGAGGAATTGATGCATACTACAGTATGAATGCTACAGTAGAAATGAACGAATACTACAGTAGAACTGAACTTTTAATATGATAAATTTTACCCAGGAAATGGTTTCATCACTCGCAGAGTCCCCACTGCCATTATTCCTGGTGACCATGTGATCTCATTCAAGGTAATAATACTTATTCGTTATTTGAAACCTCATGTTGTGAACTATGGCCATGTAGGACTACCTTGATTCCACTAAAAATTTGTTCCAGCATTTGGAGACTTAATCTGGAAAGAGAGATTTCATGATACATGGAATAGGTATGGTTCCTAAAACTAAGCATCATTTTTACTAAGCATCTGTTTTGTCGAAATTGCGTCGCAATGTTACATATGATGTGTTAACTATGGGAAATCTTTTTTCATAGCTCAATCAGAGTATTTGCAGAAATGATATAAGATCAACTTTGCATAGTGACACTTTGCTCCTTGATATTGAGGTATTGTTAGTATTCTCTTCAAATTGCATTTAATTATTTTTGTAAAAAAATTAATGTGGGAGACTTATGGTATCAGTTACATGAACATTGTTATGATTGATACTAATCTGTTCTACATCTAATTGACAATTTCACTAGATAATATGTTGATCCCTCCATTTTTTGAATATCTTACACCTTAGTAGCTTGTTGCTTGCTGGTAAAGTGGTACAGAAGCATTATCGTAAAGTATTGGTGGATTGGTATACCACTTTTTTGATACAGCAATGAGTAACTTTTTTAATAGGTTTTTTCCTGCTTTCCAAGCGTAGGTAGGGTCCCGTATACTCAGGGACGTAGCCACAAGGAAGGCGGGGGGAGTACTGCACCCCCTAATATTTCCATTGTCGGAACATTTGCTGAATATCAGTAGAGCTCTTCAGTTTTGTGTTGCTTATAAAACTCAAGGAAAGTCCTATTTGTCGGCAAATTGAGCTCAAGCACATTATATTTGTTGGCAAATTGGGACTGTGCGCCCTACCAACAATTTTCTTTAGCGTCGCTCCTGCGTATGCTTTCGTACATAGGGGAGTGCTTGTTGTAAAGGACGCTTCTAGGCCATCAGTGTTTGAGGTAGGGTGGCCGGCAGGGTTGTTTTTAACGTGTAGTTCCACGCAAAATCTGCGGTTCTAAAAGAATTTTTGCAGTTCTATTGAAAAAACTGTGCAGTTCAAAAGTTATTGTTTAGTGGCCCAAGTGTGTAAGAAAGTGAGTAGCAGTAAAAGTGGTAGATTTAGGAATGAAATGATAGGCAAAAGCAACCAGAAGTGGAATTGTTAAAGGTAGTAGCAGCCTTCTACCCCTTTTTGCTAAAAGCAGGAAGTTCAATTCCATCTGCAACCAGAGTTTAATTCTTCAACAAAGCATCGCTGGATTTCATTTGCAGTTACAAATTTTTCTTAAAGAAAGCCCTGGTGGTCAATTCCTTTTCTCACCGTACTTATTTCGCAGTATTGCTACCGAGTACCCATTCGCTGCTTGGCAGATAGTGAATGAGTGTTCAATTAAGGCCTCGAGTGCCCATGCCTTGAGCCACAAACAGGGTTCATACTGAGCATGGAAAACCTGGAAAACATGGCATTATTACGAAAAGTCAGGGAAAAGCTAGAATAGTTAGGGATTACCTAGAATAGTTAAGGAATGTTCTATAATTTTTATCGAAGTCAGGGAAAAGTCAATGAAAACAAATTATTTAGTCCACATATCATTTTCATTAAGTCTTTGCATAGTTGTTCGGAATTTCGTTGCTCTAGTTGTTATTTGTTGTCAGTAAATGTGAACTATAGCACTTTGCATTGTATATTAGCAATTATATGCGCATTACCTATCTATGAGGCTTCATTTTCCTTACCTACTTTTGTAAATATGTGAAATGAGAGTCAGGGAAAGGGTGGGTGTTTTTGACTATCAGTCAGGAAATTGTCAGGGAAGTTTGATTCGCATATTGGGTATGAACCGTGCACAGACTTTACGCACAAAAAACAAGCGCTCTCGCTGCTAGGCTTATTGCTGTTTGGTGCTTGTTTCATTGAATGTTGGATTTATTTGCTTTGCTTTTCTATATTTTCATGCCTAGGCAATCAGTTGTGGTGATCTTTTCCTCTATTTCCATCAGGTTCTGAAAAATCGAATATGCAAGAAGCATCCAATAAACATTTCGGATTTGTTTGTATCGCATGCGTCATTTCGCTGTCAGACCGATGTAAACGAACTGATAGTGGACCTCGAGTGTAAGAGTAACTACATATTTCTTATCAGAAAGTTCTGGTACAGCTTTCTGATATTTCCATAACTCAGACGTGATTTTAATTATATGAAATTTTTTATAAGAAACAAACCCTCTGCCTTAAGCATAGATGTTTCACAATATTTCGTCAAATTCATCTTTAAATGTTTCTTGACTGTTACTTAAGCTCCTACGACTGCCAATAACAGTAAAGAAAACCAGATTAGGTAACTGTGAAGAAAGAAATACTATGTTCAAGTTTTGCAAAGCATGTAACAGATAGTTTTCTACTTTGTTTTTTAGTTAATCAAAATTTTTCTTGTAAAAGCAAATTTTCAAGTTATTGTTTGAAATTCAGCCTGCCTGTATTTTAATTGTTTTTTAAATTTAACTAACTTCAAACCTCGTATTTCTTTTGAACATGTTTCTTATAAGAAAAACAAATGTTTTAGTTGCAAAGTGCTTTGTTCTTACTTTTGTTTTCTTTTTTTCGATTACGTTCAAATTCGATTTCCCAATTCTACATCAAGGCATTCGTCTCTTCTTCGTTACTGTCTTTAGCGAACTAGATGTTGCATTGGTAGACATATCAGAAGTTTTCATCTGTTTTTCATTTTATTAATTTCTGATTGCTATTTATGATTTTAGTTTCAATTTGTATTTCTTTAGTATTTGTTATGAATACGACAAATTTAACTTCAGAAGAAATGCTATCTGGTGCTATGTTGCGTCAAGATCTTGTTTGTACTCTGTGTGCATTGTGCTCAAATTTCATAAGAATACATGTTTAACCATGGTTTGGCTTTTTGAAGAAGTTCAATGTCGATGCTTATTTTCATATGAGATATTAAGGATAGAATCTCAAATTTTCCCAGGCTACATGTTATCATTTGCTGCAGAATTTGTTGCATCACCAATAAATGAAATCCCAATAATACCGACGGCATTAGCTAAAAATCTTAGTGGTCCACTACGCTTGACTCAAGTACAAGGGATTCCTAAATTCGGGTAAGCATATCCGAGGTAGAACATTTTTCTGTGTGACTGATTTCACAAACGCTTTGATTTATTCAATAATGAAAGTACTTCTATTCCGAAACAAGCCTTTCTTCAATAGTCTAGTTAATTAATGATGAAGTAACTTTTAACTGCTAAATTCAAAATGCTCTTGCAGACTTCTGTGCTGCACTGCAAATTGTGGTAAGGTTGGTTGGTGTTCTTTGTGCTCTTAAGCTGTAATCTACTATCTCCTTTCGTTTGAAATGCGATTATTTGTCTTTGCTTTAATGGATTTCCGTAAATCTGAGTATTTTTGCTGCGACTATTCTACATTGTGTATAAAACCCGAGTGGTCCCTTTTTTTGCTTCTTCTGTTTAGTAGATGTAATGTAACTATATGCTTTTAGATACCTCACAATGGACCAAACCAGAAAACTGCTATTACTGCTTGAGACAGATCCAAAGGCAGATTCCTTACCGTTGGTTGGCATGTAAGTTTATTCAAGTTACTCTAGTTGGCCAATGTACAGACATTGAATTGTGTAATAGTTGCAGAGAAGGCCCCTTCAAGTTTATTACACAGCATTTAGAGGAAATTGCTCTATGTTGAGCGTTAGCGGCGTAATACAGAATAGTGTATGGGCAACCATTTGAACATAGGCGTGTATATAAAATGAGAATTGAGCCGTGAAGAAGTCTAATGAAGTAATGGTAAATTATCTATCCTTTGAGCACTTATTCGATTACGGAATATCACTGATTGTTTACTTTTTGTAGCTATTGCAATCATCGATGCCTGGCTTAGATTTTAGTCGCTCCTTCACTTCTGAAAATGGTTTCTGTCTGACCTCACCTTTTGCAGGAATCTGGTACTGAAATTGTGACGTCATAGAATTGCTATAGTTTCTACTTTCAGTATTTTTGATTTTTGATTTTAACATTTATTCCAAAGGCAAGAAATGTTGGAAGCAAATTTGTAGTACCTTATTTGCTATGCAGCATTTCCAAAAGCGTTTACCTTGCATTTTATTTTGCTCGACCGACTGGTGTCCGATAAAGAGCATAAAATGGGCTGTTTTTAGTATATTAGTTTAATATTGTCAAAATTGGATAAACTATGCTGGGTTCATACTGAACCTGGAAAACCTGGAAAATAGGGAATTTTTACGAAAAGTCAGGGAAAAACTAGAATAGTCAAGGAATTTTCTATAATTTTTATCCAAGTTATGGAAAATTCAAGGAAAAACTATTTAGTCCACATATCATTTTCATTAAGCCTTTGCATAGTTGTTGACAAAGTTGTTGCTCTTGTTGTTGTCAGTAAATGTGAACTTTATCACTTTGCTTTGTGTAATAGCAATTATATGTGCATTTCCTATCTATTAGTTTCCATTTTCTTTACGTATTTTTGTAAATATGTGAAATGGGGGTCAGGGAAAGAGTGGGTATTTTTGACTATCAGTCAGAGAAAAGTCAGCAAATAGTCAGGGAATTCTGATTCTCGTATTGTGTATGGACCCTGCCATTGCTACATGATGACAGGAATTTTTGCCATAAAGGCTGCTGTGTTTTTACAGTGTTCTTCACTATAGAATGAAGAAGTGTGACGACACAAAACACCTTTTTCATAGTTTTCATAACCAGTCGGAGCAGACAGTAATATCCTTGGAGCTCAACCGGCATTCATTTGCCTATATCTTCATAATTTTTTTCAGATCCAGGATAGTCTAGTCGAGAATAGCTATTTATAAGTACTTTTTAGAATTTAAGCCCAAAATTAGTTTGTTCTAGAAACAGGCTTTTTTTGCCATCACACTTCTTCATTCAATAGTGACTCGTGTTTTAGAGGGTTGACTGAAGTAGGACGTTTGCCTAAATTATGCGTGGCAATATTAAATGAATTATAACACAAATCTTGTCCTACCCTAAAATTGATCTGAAACATTCTTCTTTTTAGCTGGATCAGTGGTATAGATGTTATATCACATCCATATGTATGGGCGTGCTGTCTAAGATTTGTTTCCGCCGATTATATTCAAGAAAGGTATCTTATTACTTTCTTGGCTTAGAATTATTTTCCTCGTTCGTAGTATTCTAAATAAATACGGTTTCCTCTAATATGCTATCATTTTCTCCATAGAGTTATGGCTCCTCCCGCGTCATTTTTGCTTGTACACTATTCAACCACAAAGGCTTATCCGAATTTCTATGAGTGTCAGCTCAAGGTACATGTTCAGCTTTCTTGATGCTACAGTACACTCTTAATACCACGAATACTCGATATCTCGAATACTGGAATACTCCATAACTCGAAAGCTCGATACTTCGGCAAATCCCTCAGTCCCTATGTCATTTTTGCAATAAAACTCAAATGCGCGAAAGCTCGAACTATCGATATCGCGAACATTTTCATTTGTCCACTGATTCTTCGAGATATCGAGAGCTTGCTGTATTTCTCCTAATTGTATAATTTGACAAACACAATTAGGTAACAACTGCTCGAATTGATAGAAACAGCTGATCTCTTGATTAGTGTGTCAAGATAGGGACAAGAGGTGAAAATCTTCAGGGCTTCCTTTCTTTATTTTCTTTGGGTCTCATAAACGTTGTCAGCGGGCCTGGCCCTTCAAAGAGTTTATTGAAGCTCATCGCTAATATTTCTATTTTCTAGAAAGAGCAAAGTCATGATTCAAAGGTTTTGCTGAAATGCAAAGAACAACTGATAATAAGTAAGGTAAGCTGAGAATAGAGAATTATCGTTAGTATTTGACTCCTTGCTGGCATTCTAGCACTTTTCTCCAGCAACTAACGGGAGAAAAGAGGAATCAAAACATAAACGTCTTGTACCAGAGCATCAGCGGACAGCTAGGTTTATGCTTCGCTAGGTTTATGCTTTCTGCAATTATCGAGGTTGCTATTATTTAGAGATAAATGATTTCTTTGTATTTCACCTCCAAACTATTAGGAATCATTGCAAATTACTTTAAATATGGCATTGTCATCATATGTGTTTTCTAGAATTGTTTTTTAATACTTTATGGCCTTGTGGAGTTCAGTATTGTTCATGGTGCAATTTCAACTTTAATACTCTATGCTTAGGGATTCTTTCCATGAAAACTGATAGATCATCTGCTAAGTATGACTCCTGGAATACGCATATTCAAATCAATTACAAAGGTCATAATCATCACCGCCATCACCATCATCACCATCAGCATCATCATCATCATCATCAATCATCATCATCCATCAATCATCATCATCATCATCCTCATCGTCATCGTCATCATCATCATCATCATCATCATCATCATCATCATCATCATCAATCATCATCATCATCATCAATCATCATCAGCATCATCAATCATCATCATCATCAATCATCATCATCATCAATCATCATCATCAATCATCATCATCATCATCATCATCATCAATCATCATCAGCATCATCATCATAATCAATTTGTTTACTTTTGGTATGAATATACACTGGTTGTAGAGCATAAACTCTTTAAAACCAACACATTAACATCAACAATTTAATTTACATACAATAAAGTAAAGGAAAAATAACAGGCCTCCCACTCTCTCATAAAATCATAAAACGTAATAAAAAATTGAATGTTTGAAAGTTTGTCATAAAATGTCATAAAAAGTGGCTAAATGTCATAAAATATCATAATTGTTTGCATGAAAACATCTTTCTCACAAGAAGTGGCTTGATTATTTCATTGGCGCTTTTGCAAAAGATTGATACCTCCACTGTATCTTTTTAAATAGAAAATAAAGATGAGGTATTTGAGATAAATACTAAAGCACGCGTTTTTTGGTAAGAAAGTTTTCTTGGCCCGGTACTAAAACTTTGTTAATATTTTCAAGATTCCAATATCAAAACTTTCTTAAGGCTTTCTGTCAAAAATCTTTCAGTTCCATTGTTTTGCGCCTGCACATTAATAGAAAGTGAAAAAGCTCGATGTACACTTGAAATGATGATAAATCTAAGAAGACAACAGGAGTTAAACTATTAGAGGGTAGCCAACATCACACACATAAAATTTTGTACTCACGATAGATCGAATTTTAGATACATAAGCACTAAAAACTTTCTTAATTCTCACAAGTCCAGTACTGAACTTTCTTAACGTTTTGAGCAGCTGAGTACTGATTTCTTATTAACGAGTTTCTTATTAACGAGTTTCTTATAAACGAGTTTCTTATAAATTAGTTTCTTATAGAAAGAACGTGTATTTGATTGTTTTAAAAAGATGTTTTCACAGCGACCTTTCGCACAGAAAATTGAAACTTGACCTGATTTTACCATATTTGTCAGGATAATACAGGGCGTTTGCCGAGTCAGTGACATCAGGGAAATGTCAGGAAAATCTATTCCGTCATAAAAATATCAGGGAATGGTTAGGGAAAATTGGTCCCTTTTGCAAAGTCAGGGAAATCTTTCCCTTTTCACTAACATCCAAGAATGGCGCAACATATCTAAACTATCAGTCATCTTTCACCCTTGTGCCATTATCTATCCTGTGAGACATATGGTTGAAGGACCATAGGAATACCAGATAAGTGATGAACGTATTTTTGGTCCTAATTACCAAAAGGGCGTTTTCCAACGTTAAGAGGGTGTGAACTCAAAAAACTTTTAGCTCGCTCCGCTCGCGTGGTCTTTGCCTCCTCTCTTCTCCATGAATAATGCCGTTAACTTATAACATGTACAATTTGCACGCATTTAGTGGTCAACTAACATTTACCCACAACTGAGGGTTTTTTTCTGTTACATGAATGCTCTTGGGCACCTTCATATAATTAGCCAGTCTGCCACTGTTCGTACCATTCAGTGAATTTCAAAATTTCAACTACCTATACCCCCGCAGTAATCATTTCTTAATCGGTCCCTTGTGGTGACAGTGAGTTACTCATTTTTAATGACTTTTGCAATAAAATATGTCAGGGAAAAAAGGGATTGTCAGGGAAATCCATATTCCTGATTTGCCAGAAACTCTGTAATATTTGAACTGACCAATGAAAAACGTAAATTGTGTCCTAAAATGTCATAAAAGTAACTGAAAAATATCTTAAAACGTCCTAAAATCTCTGCAAAAAGTGTCATAAATTCATAAAGAATTCTTAAAATTAGAATGGGAGGCCTGAAATAAAACAATATAAGTACACCAATAATTAGTTTCTGCAGATGTTGCATGTGCGATGAGTGCCATTCCAGGATTTGAGTTTTTGTTTTAATATAGCTGAGCTTTTCCTTTTGCAGTCCGGCAATTCTAAAGATGACATTTGTTTGGAACTTGAACGTGATGAAGACTTCAACTTCGATCGTTCCAATGAAGCTGAAGTGGTCCGAAGAGAATTTGATCCAAATAATTCTACAGGGTATTTTCATTTCGCTTGATACTATGATGCATGTGAAGTAATGATGTTAAAATTGAATATGTAATTTTTTTGTTCTAGCACATGTTTTTCATCATTGACAATTCACATAAACTTGAGCATGGCCTACGCTTGTTTTCATAAGAAACCAGTTTTACCAGCATCTGCATCGTTTTCCAGAAATACATTTTACGACAAGGCTTCCGGCTCAGCCTTGTTCTTAATTTTCCATCAAACTTCAGGCTCGTGTTCTTACAAAATTGTTCTTAGTAAAAGGAGAGTGTATTTATAATACAAAACATATTCCACCAAAATTCTATTTTTATTGGGCGTCAAAATGGAAGCGAAGATGCGTTTCATAGTTTTCGAAATTTGGTACTTTAGCTTTGGAAAAGGTTTGAAAACATTGTTAAGCGTCTTTACGAACCCTGTCAATCGTGAAAGTATCGTTGCTATGATGTTAAGGAGGCGCGCTTTGTTCTTTGTGATCGTAGAACTATTAGCCAATTCACATCAATTTTAGCGCTGGGTGTTGTGGCGAGCACCTGTAATCCAGCTGCTTGGAAGCTAGAATCGCTTGAACGGCTTGAGTTCGGGATAACTGATTGCCACTTTCCTATGTCGATCGGGCGTCCGCGCTAAGCCAGACGCCAACATGGTTTCGCCAAAGGAATTTAGCGAGACCAGGTTCGATAATGAGGAACGTAATGGCCCAGGGTGGAAACACAGCAGGCAAAAGTTCCCGCGCCGGGCAGTAGTGGGATAGCGCCTGTGAATAGGAAGTAGTCGTCAGCCCGCGCAATATAGTCGAACTCGATTCTCTTTTCTGCTTTTTTCTATTTATTCTTAATCATAGTAATTTTGTCTTTGTACTTTCCCTGATTATAGACACTTTTTAGTTCACACTGTAGAAGTTTTTTATTTATACGACTAAAGTTTATAAGAATATTCGGGCTCAGAATCGCTGATCTTTCGGAATAATTTAAGTATATTGTACGGCTCAAGTTTCATCAAGACTTAAACTTTTTGTGTATTTGAGCTATAGTACTGCTTGTAGATAACTTTTTCACTGTCGATAAACTATTTATTATTCTTCTCTACTTTTATTTTACTTCATAATGAGGTAAAACATCAATAAATTTGTATACAAACTCTTATTTTTATAAGAGCAGTTTTCTAAGAACACGAGCCTGAAGTTTGGGGAACAAATGAAGAACAAGGCTGAGCCTGAAGTCTTGTTGTAAAATGTAGTTTTTGAAAACGAGAAAACAATGCAAAAGCTTTCACTAACATATCAGGGTGTCCACCAGTGGCGGCTCGTCAATGGGGCATGTTGGGCAATGCCCCCCCAAGGAAAATGTATAAATGACATTTCTACACAGTAATTGATAG
>OLMO02000231.1:14711230-14755333 GCA_900291935.2 Cassiopea xamachana | reverse complement strand
GTGTGGCTGCCACAGCTATCTCGGACCACACCCAATTCTTCAAAGCTTTGCCCCCCCAGTGAAAAATTCCACGAGCCGCCACTGGTGTCCACTCTAGCTGGAAAAGCTGGAAAATAAGCCTTTATTCAGACTTTGGCTGGAAAAGCTGGAGAACCATAGGTTTTTCTCCTGCTTTTGACTGGAAAAATTGGAAGTTTGTTTTTGGGCCTAAAAATAATTAATAGCATTATTAGATAAAAGCTATCTTATTGAGAAACAGGATTAAAGAAAAGATTAGTGTATACCAAGTGGGATATGCCTTTTTCATCAAGTCGACCCAGGATTAGTAGTTTGCCTTATGCTTTTGCCAGGGTGGTTGGCAGATCCTTACCCTCCGGGGTTGGCTTACAGGACGACATTGAATTTATATATGAAATTCCAATTAATTGAAAATTTCAATGTCATTCAATATTTTGTGACAATAGTCGGACCGCATTTTCAATGGCTGGAATTTCATATCTTGAAATTCATGGTATGGCTGAAAAATAATGTGCTTTTCAGCCCAAAAGGCTGAAAACAGATCACTTTTTCTGAAACTTTGGCTGGCATTTCAACTCTAACTCAGTGGACACACTGCAGATGGCAGTGAAAAGTCCGTTCCTTGCTAGCCTGAAGAAAAATGGCTGCCTTGTTACCTCTTTTCTTTGATTTTCTCGAGTTAGTTGCCCGTAGCCTAACTAGATCAGGGCTCTGTTTAACATACAAACTCGTGGGGCAAATGACCCCTAGTTCGCGAAATTTCCCCCTAGTAAATGGAGTTTTGCCCCCAGAATTTAACCCTTTTTCAAAAGCTTTACATTTGAACTGAACTAATCTCTTTTGAATATATAAACCGTGGCTCAAATTGTGACTATAAGTGGTAAATGTGAAATATAGGAGTGTCTTTTAAGCCATCATGAAGTATGCCTCGTAAACAATAGATGCAGCAGAATTTTAGGTCCTTACCGCTAATGGCATGCATGATGTTGGGAGATGCATTTAAGCCAAAGTATGAAGTACGGTATCAGAAATTTTCCCTGGGGGCGTTGCCCCCAGACCCCTGTCTTTCGCATGTTACGTCAACCAGAGACATTAAAGTACATACTAATAGAGCTGATAAATGGTCTTCGCTAAGAGTCTGATTCAAACGTGTTTGCTTTTATGACACATTTGAATTTCCAAGTAGAAAATGAGATGGATCCTTCTAAGAGCATCTTTGAAGCTGACTTCACCGAAAAGTGCTCCCAGACCTCAAACTTTTTCGTTGATTTTTGAACTAGCATGCTCCCTTTCTAGGGATTTGCCCCACTCCCTAGTAAATGTTTCTTAAAAAAAGCTATCAACTAGATACTGTTTTAAAATTGTCTAATTAATAATTGTTTTTAAACTTTTCAATAAAAACATTGATGTGCAAGAAAGACCATCTCGGATGTAACATTTGGCTTGTTTACTTTATTTTGAGTAGGCTTTTATACCTAGCTTTTTCAGCTAATTTAGGCCTACTATGCATGCTGCATCCAGGCATGGGACCCCTAGTATAAAGTCCCTCCCGAAGGACGGCGGAGTGAGCTGTTTGGTCGTTCATTTGGAAGGTCGCCCCTCCAGTTTCTGACCGTACACAGCCATGCTTAACTTCAGTTAAGCTAATGGAACTGGCTGGGCCGCTTGGCTAATGGGCTCTCAATCAATCAACTCATCAGATGTTGCCTTGTATATTGTCTTTCTATGTACTTCTAAATTTCCTACACCCCGCCAAATTAAGAACAAGTTAAGAACAATTCAGCCTCAAAATTTCGGAAAAATTGAGAGAGACCAGTCTGAGCCTCAATTTTACAGGTTGTTGGATTTCGTACCCCCGTCCCGCCTAGTTTGTATCCCTGTGTTCGAGAGTTTAAAAGAGAGGAGTCGAGAGTGTGAGGAGTTGTCAGGAGTTGTCGGGGGTTGTCAGTCAATAAGTCGCATAGAGAATTCGCTAATCCGCATAGAAAGGTAGGAAGGAGTAATTCGCAAGAACGCTATTAATTCGCATTTATTATTTTCGCCGAAAGTATCACAGAAGAACGCTTACACATTTACGCATATTGTTATTTCGCATTATTGGAGTTTATGGAAGCAGTACAAATGGATATTTTCTTTTTGTTAACTTCTGCCATGGTTTCGCCGCTATACTAGGTTGGTTGCGTGAAGCGTTATAGTGTTGTTTACTATAATCGTGTGGCCTATCTAGCGCAATATTCAACACAGGTTCTTATACAAAAGCAGAGTGTAATCCTGATTTTCAGAGCTATTTACACCTTCAATATTTAAGAATAACTGAAGAATAATCTACTAAAATCAAAAAAAATAAGAATATCAAGGCTCTGCAAAAGATTATGTATTCTTATAAAAAGAAGTGTGTACTGGATTTTTGTGGCCTAAAACCTTGGCCAAACCAGTGCAACATTTCTCCCAACAAGTCCAAACATTGCTGGACTTTTGTTGGGCATTGTTAGACATTTTTGGATGTGGAGATAGCCAAACCAGCACAAAATTAGTGCCCAACATTTGAATAGTGGCAACTGCAATATCAACAAACTGAAGCTTACCATGGTGATTGCAAAATGCGACGAGAACAGTTTGTTTATGTCTAATATTACATGTTTTAATTTATTTAGTCGCGGCTGCAGGGCTACTTCTCTTTATCATTGTTAAATGAAATGACAAAGAAATGATTGAACTATCGGGTGACAGCGAAGAAAATAGTGAAATATAGGCACGATAGGCACCGCAAAACCAGAGAATAGACAAAGACGATAAATGAAAGGAAGCTATTTGATAGCATTTCAATTGTTTTCGTTTGATGTTTGGTACACCTTTTGCAAATCGCACCAGTAACTTACCTCGACACATGAAAATGAATTCAGAGCGTGACGGGATTTTACCATTGCGCTTGCACAAACATGATTTGGTTGGATAGAGTGGCCAAGCCATTCCAACATCATCCAACTGCATCTAGCTGCATCCAACAGTGTGCTGTCTGACTTTGCCCAACACCATCAAACAATATCCAACATCACCCAAAAATGCCCAACATGGGTGGCCAAACCAACGCAACATTTATTCCCAACATTGTTGGCATTTTTTGGGCAAAAATGTTGGACTGATTTTGCCAGGACTTGAGGCAGAAAATTCTTGTAATTATTTGTGTAAATTATAGATATCAAATAGAATGTTTAGAAGCCGACGAAGTCAACTTGTATACCACATAATTGCTTTTTAAATACATGCTGTACTTTGTGTATAGTCAAGCCGATAAACACTTGGGGGCAATGGGGGAATTCCCCCAATAATTCATTGGAGTTTTATATAAAAGTGCTCTACACTGCGATGCTTAATCATTCAATTGATTTTACTAGAATCTAAGAGCACCATAACACAGGTATATGGCTCTCAAAGGTCCTGAGTTTGTTGTGAGGCAAACTAAAACTCTCTATTAACGTTGTAGAATTTTCAGTTTGGAATCTATTCAGAGAGTAGGATGCTAACATTTAATTTTTTAACGCTCCTATGGACTGTGAAGGTATTATATAGATAACAATCCAGTTGGGTGATAGGGAACATTCTATCCCTAGGTGCATTCCATGTAGCCAACGTTGGATATCTGTGGTAGACTCTTCTCTGTGTACTAGCATTAGATGAGATTCTTTACTTTTAGAAGCGGCGTATAGCTTTGTTGTACCTAGCTATTCCAGCTAATTTAGGCCTACTATGCATGTCGCATCCAGGCATGGGACCCCTAGTTAACGTCCCTTCCGAAGGACGGCGGAGTGCGCTGCTTTGCTCGTTCATTTGGAAGGTCGCCCATCCAGTATCTGGCCGTACACAGCCATGCTTAACTTCAGCTAAGCTAATGGACCTGGCTGGGCCGCTTAGCCACTCACCCCGCTTTGACTTTGAAAAAGCCTGCATGTTTTTATGGGATAGGGGGCGCTAGGAGTCTGTCTGGAAGTCAGGGGGCGGTAGCGTGAAAAGTTTGGGAAACCCTGCTATCGGTTCATATGTATTTCAAATTCCACTTATTTGTATCTAATTTGTGGCGTTTCTTCAACAGCTATTGCCTAAGAGTAATGATTACTTCAGGTGTGCGTGCAGCTTCTCGGTGTTTCCTTTAATGTGCATGCGCAGAACATTAGAACTCAAAAAATGTATGCCAAGAACATTTCGATACTTATTCGTGAAGAAGCTTAGAAAGGTTCGATGCTAGACCAAAAACCTTGCTTATAAGAAGCGCGTATATCAGTGTTACTGCTAGAAATACTGTTACCAAATATTTTCATGTACATTTTGTCAATATCCTGTTTTGAGCAGGACCAAGCGTAAAACCGTTTTAGGTAGCTGACTTTGTACCAAGTATGGATATGCAAAAATGAAAATTCTATTAAACTTCTCAGATTTCACATTGATTGAACGAACATTTCTCTTTCGTAGCAAATCCAATGAATTAGGCCATCGTTACTTTGGTGCCAATGAGGGACAGTTGGCACAACAGCATGAAAAAGATAATGAGGATATACCGACACCACGACCGAATCCAGAGCCTTTTTCCACTTCTGCTGAGGTACTTTTCTCTAAGTAATTAATGTAAAAGTGTATTAGTAATGAGAAGTTGAAAAATTAGCATTGTTGGGGGAATTGTGGCTATGAATATTTGGCTTCTTGGTCCCAAAGTAACTTACTATAAATATGGAAGATGTGGAAAAATAACTGTTCGTATACAAGGATTTTTCAAATAGGCAGGTTATATTAAAATTGTTTTCGCGGGGGTAGTCTTCTAAGAAATTGGGGTTTTACAGTACAAAATTACCATTCATAGCTGCATAATTATTGTTCGCCATTAGCATATGGCGTACTGCATACCTTGTAAATAGGTTACAATCATTGTAAGTACTAAACTTGGCCAAATTGATTCTCATTAAAACTCTGAAATCGTTTGTTTTCTTCCTTAGCCTCATCCAAGAACTCCCTCTGTCCCTGAATTGTCCCTCATAGATGAGCAGCCCATATTGAAATCAGCAACAAAGAATTACAACCCTATGATTTACCAGGAGGCAAGTAGTATAGGCCAAAGCAGAATTGAAACTACTGTCGAAGAGACTGCTGGCCAAAGCTACTTGCCACACGATCATCATCAAAGTCATAGTCAATATGAAAACCAAAAGAGCTTTTCATTGGCTGATCTAGAACCTAGAATCAACATGAAAGTGTTGGCATATACACGACAATTACCACCCACATCTGATAGTGAGGAAAACCCCGAAAGGACTGTCATAGAAGGGAAAGAATCGCTTTCACGGCAAGATGAAATTGCGATTGAAGTTAGGGAGCGCAAGCTTCCTGGAATAGATCTAATGCCATCAGATCCTGATGTAGAAAATCCTGGCAATTCAAGCGTTGAGCATGGTAGCATAAACACTGAAGAGAATAGAGGACTGCATGCACTTTCAAAGATAGCTGAGCATGAAAAACAATTGATGGAACTTCAAGAACAGGTATAACATCTGCTTTTACATGCAAGTTTTTGATGTGTTTTGTTCATGAGTGCAATACTCGCATATTTTTCGAGTGAGTTTCTGCATGTTTGATTTTCATTGGTAAGGGCTAGATTATGTCAATAGACTTTGAATTTAGAAACCATTAGCAGCACTCAACAGCAGAACTCATATGCAGCCTTTTTAGATTAATGAATTTTTCTCCTGTTAGAAGTCATCCTTAAAGGATGTCCACACTTTTTTCCACTTTTCAACCCCCTTCCCCCTGTCCACGCCTGTCCACTTTTTGCTTAACAGCCCCTTCCCCTTGCCCGTGTGGAGACTGTGTTAGAAGACAAATAAAGAGCTTCAAAAAATATGGAAAAATAAAACTCTTTGAAAAAGACATGCATACTGTACTTATTTCTTGTTTGCCTCTTTATTTTTCAATCTTTAACACAGAAAGATGATGATAGAATGACCACACTGAAATGGATGCCCACTTATAGCTAAGCCTCCTCCCTCCCCCTGTCCACTTTAGTCCGCAATGTTACTATTCCCCTCTCTCCACCAAGGTTCTGTTTGCAACATTTTTAATCACAGTTGTTTTTTCGTATTTACCATGCAAGTAATATATAGTTTTTATCATTAACAAATGCTGTAATTGTTTTATTTTGTTATCCAATTTTGCAACAGGGTACATTGCAAAAAAAGTGTACGCTGATAGTTTGTAGAGTGTACAAATGCTTTAAAATGAATATTGTAAATATATTAATATTGTGAAATAGATATCATAAATTTTGTAAATATCGTATAATGATGTTAGAAATGTATTATTATCGGAAAATGAATGTTGTAAATGTATAGTTATTTGAAATTGAACATTGCAGATGTATAAGTGTTATAAATAAATTCATTAAATTTACGTATGCTATAAGGTGAATGTTATAAAGACATAAAGAATATTTAAGTAGTATTTTAAATGTATAATTATTATAGAATTAATAGTAAAAAGGTATGCATGTTATAAAGTGGATATTTCAAAAGTATAAGCATTGTGAATGAAACAGTTAGCCTGTAGATTGTAGAAACCATACTTCGAGGAAATCATATTCACCTTTTTACATAAGCTCTCGTTCAATTTTTTAGATTCGTGAATTGATCAAAGTGAAGACAAAGGAGGAAACAAAGCTTATTGGTAGTTTTCAGGGAAATGCAGGTTCATTTGAAGATACTGCAGTGCAATGCAGTATGATCGTAGACACACCTGAGAAGGAGACCACTGGAGTAAATACAGGGGACAGTTTGATATTGATTGGAAACGCATCACAGGAAATTGAGATGGACACATGCCGTTGTTGTGACTACTGTCAGCGGTAGGCAATGTCCTTTTCAATATATTTATCAATTCTGTGAGTTTTTGATTGAATCTTCTACCATTCGACTGCGCTGTGTAAAATGCGTCCTTTTTGGTAGGTTTACGCGTACCCTAAGGAATACATCTTGCTTCTGGTATTTGAATGTTCTAGTTCCGAAGTCAGCAACCATTGTGGGCTTTGGGACTAAAACTGCTATTCCATGCCCTTGGCGGGGCCAAATACTGGCAATATAGAGCCCTTGTTTTTAGATATTACTTTTCTTTTGGGAGCAGGTGTAGGTAAAGTTCATTATGGTTCATTAATATGGATGTTTTGTGGAAAAGTAGCCAATAAAGACCTAAACCCGCGCTCTCAAGAGAGCACTTCAAATTCTACACAATGACTATTCTTTTTCATTTGAAGAATTTCTATGAAAAGCAAATGTGTACAATTCATATTAAAAATTTGCAAAATCTAATGCTTGAAGTTTATGAATGTATCAACAAAGATAACCCATCTTTTATGTGGAACATGTTTCACGACAAGAGCAGTCAATGTGATTTACGATCAAAAAACCTGTTAGTATCGCCTCAAACTCACCATTAGATATGGAAACGATAGCTTAATCTTTCGAGGCAGCATATTATGGAACTGCCTTAAGAATGGTAATAAAAGCGACACCTCCGTCTGCTCTTTTAACAAGTGCATAAAAAGTTGGAGTAGAACTGCAACTGTAGAATTTGTAAATGATGGAAACACTGTTTTTAATAATTTCGTTGTATCTGAGTTTCTTTTTGTAGACTTTGTATAGTACTGTAAATAGTTGGTCTTATTAGTTTTATTAAAAACTATGCAAAAACCAACTTTAAAGAATTCTATTTTTATTATATTATTATTATAAGTGAAATTGCAGATTGCAAGATTTACAACATACATCAGCACCTTGTCAATGCAATATATTGCTTTATGAATACATGCAGTTTTTCCGCAAGTACTGGGGCCAGATTGGGTAACAGCTGGGGCCAGATCATTCCTTTTTTTCATCCTTAGAGTTTGGAAATATGTCGATGAGGTAAACTTGATAGAGCTTTCAGCTGAATTGCTGAAAAATTCCGTTATCAGCCAACTTGCGAGCATGCATTGTAAAAAGTGCGTACAGCAAGTGTGTATTTGGTTGATGATAAGGGACGCCACATGGAATTGCAGAATTTGGTATGAAGGACAATATTAGTTTCGCCGCAAAAGTTGTAGTTCACTCATGTGCTTGTGAACCTTTGTTTTTAGGAGGAAAAGTAAAGAAAATAGAAGGCGAAGCAGCTCAAGCAGAAGTAGAAGAGAAACTGAGACACTGGGAAGGCAACCGGTTTCATCCAATGAGCGTACTGTTAATGTCTCGAATACAGACAACACATACAGCCTTTCCGATATAAAAGAAGGAGATATTGAGATGGTGACTGCTGCTGATAATCCTGCTTCAACTTCAATTCAAAGCTTTGCTTCAGACTTCCAAGGAGTTGATTTGCCTGTCTTTGATGATAGCCATAATAATGAGCCTAGGTCACCTAACGATATCGCCTTGGGTAAGAATTTCTATAAACCTGAATGCGTTTTGCTAGTGATGCCGTTTCCACCAATCATTGATGAGAGATTTAATAAATTTTCAATTGGTTTTATTTTGCAACGTTGCAATCGTATGAACAGCCTGAAGGAATTTGCAGGGAAGTTCAATATTGTTAGAAATTTAATCGCATTTTTGTGTCAATCTTGAATAAAGTTATTTGCTAAATTCTTCATGAAAGTTTCGATGCATCCATTCAAAAAGGAAGCCAGAACTGGCAATAAATGCAGACTGTTTGAGTTTGAACAACAAATACTCGGACACTCCACTGTCTCATTTTAGTTGTACCATTTCCTGTTGAATGTTAAAGATTTCTTGTTTTGAGATTGTATGCAAAAATACTTTTAAATTTTTAAGAACTTTGCTGCTATCTAATGTATTCATATCTATATAGCAAATGTAGTCATATCTTTATAGTTATATATTTTCATTTACATTTATATATTTTTATTTATATTCATATATGTTTATCTATGTTTACATATATTTTCTTTATATTTATATATTTTTTGTCTTTGTATTGTTTGTTCCTAGGAACCAGCGCGAGCATGGTTGATGTGAATAGTGGGCCAAGACCAGAAAGTGGCCATTCCTTGACCATCCAAGCAGACATGAACGATGGTAGAGGTATCTCACCTGGAGGAAAAAGTGATGCGAATTTCTACATGGAAATGATGGTATGTAATAAGACAATCCGTTATTTCATTAATAGCTGCAGCTGGCTTACTTTCAGGTAATATGGTTAGGATGGCTGCCTGTTGATAGGCTAGTCCATAGAGAGAGACCTCTAGCATGGTATACAAGTCCCTTAATGGACTTGCTTCCGACAATCTATGTCAGATCTTCTCAAGATTATCTGATGTTCACAATAGCGTCTTATGAAATACTAAATACAAGGCTTGTAATTGATTATACTCAAGGAAAGCTTTAAGTATTCTATGACTTTTAAGTTTCATCATTTTATTTTCTTAAAGTTTTCGCACTCCCAAGTGTCAGATAAACGGGGGGTCCTAATAAACAGGGAGGTCGGAAAAAATTCCAAAATTTAATAAGCGGAGGGTCAAACAGGAGGGTCGGAGTTTGAGTAACGACTTTACATGATTATACAAGGACAGAAAGAAAAAAAACAGCTTGTAATAAAGCAAGACTAAAATATATACAAAGCAAGCTATTTTGTCATGAAAATTGGGCGCAAATAGTACCAACAAAGAAAGAAGATAAACATGACGGGCTTGTAACAATAGCCAATTTCCTTACAATTAATAAATTAGATCCAGGGGATTGGAAAAAATCGAAAAATTAATAAGTGGGGGGGGGTTATTTGGCACCTGAGAGTATATTGCTTCATAGTAAAAGTGATTTTTAGTTTTAGCTGCAGGGCTCATGGAAAAGCAGTTTCCATAATTGGATTGAGCCCTGGGTAAAGAAATTTTGAATTTATTATAAATAAACAGATAAATGAACCTTTAATTTTTGGAGTGTTTTTGTTGTTTTGAATTAATTAGTGTACTACCATTTTTGCTTCAACCGTTTAGCCCTCTCCTCCTAACGATAAGGCCGTATTTTTAGCTTTATTGTATCATTTCACTTTGGTCTCAAGTTGAATGTTTCTGGATCTTTATTTCATCAGGAAGAAGTAAAGGTCTTGTTAAACGAGCACGCAGAGGTAGAGGAACAAAAGCAATCTGAAAATTCTGAGGATGCTATTAGTTGTACTGGAGAAACTGTCAAAGAATCTGAAGATTTTCCAAAAGAAGGGGATGTTACTAAAGTGGTTGTAGAACCATTGCATATGGTTGACCATGAGAATTCAGATAGTGGATCGTACGTATGGCTTTTATCTATAAATCGCGGTTTGTTCTGAGAGGATCTGGAGTTAAACTGTTAAAAGTATTCTTCATGAGATAATGCACGTCTTTAGTTTTTAAGTAGTAACCACGTGCAATGCCTAACAATATCAGTTGAGAAATAACAAGTACTTCTTTGCACCAATCTTTTCACACCAAATCAAAATTCTTTATTTAGGTGTCAGAATATTTAGCTTACAATTCAAACTATATGTTTGTATAGTTACAAGGTAGTGAATATAAAATCTGCAAAAATGAATGATAATATTGAAAGATTTTATCTTAAAACAGTTAATTAGAATGTTTTATGCTACTAGCTTACGGTGAACAGTCCATAAATGTTGTTTTGACTATTGGCGTTATACTTCACATAAGCGGATGAATCTTAAACTGACTGCTTTCCCTAGTTTATCTCAATTCAAACATAGGAATCGTAATACTCTTGGGTGCCTCCCCCCATGTTAATTTATTTTTCAAAAATTTCCAATCAGAACAGCCCCTCTGGCTATTAATTTTTTGAGTAAGATCTCATCAAAGGTCATTGTTGGAGGAGGTACTTTGGCCTGCAAGCAAAACATTTCATACGAAAAGCATGCTGATCGCATGTGTTGTATGGTTCAGCGTTATTTCAGTCTATGAACTTGACAATGTTACATTAATATCAGTTTGTGAGAAGAAACCATTGCCTTTTCTATATCATTTTTAGTAATTTTCCAACCCCTACTATTGGTTAAATTTTGCGGATTTTTCCAGCCCCACCCCGATTGTTTCAACCTTCATTATATTTGGCACCCAAGAGTACCTTTGATTGTTTCCCTTCTTTAATTATATTTAATTTCGGCACGTTGAAATTCCGAATTTTGGACTTACTTTTGCTTCCACCCACGAGAATTCAATGGGTACTGTCGTTGTTTTTATATATTTTATGATGCAACGCTCCCTATCCCAACCACTTGCCTGCCTCAAGTTGAAGATGAGCACCTAGTGTTATTCTATTTTAGACAGTTTTAAGTTGATTAGTTACTAGTTATATTGATGGCATCAGTTGCTTCCTAGTGTAAACTGGCAGATCATGACCTGTTGATCGTGGGCTCGAACACAGCTTTTGTTGTGGCCTGTATCATTCAAATCCAACTAGGTTTGTGAACCTCTTGTCCTGAAAGTAAAGCCTAGTTTCATTTTCGTTGTAAGCGACGGGGACGTGTCCCATTCAAAGGATCGTCGATGCTGCCGGGACGCTTACTATGATATGGAAATGTATTTATCGTGAATTCACCGATGCGATGATATAGGAACCAGGCTAAAGTGAGCACCCAGTTATAAAATCAGGCCTCCCACTCTGTCATAAAATCATAAAACGTCAAAAATTGGATTTTTGAAATTTTGTCATAAAATTCATAAAAAGTGGCCAAATGTCATACATGTTTGCGTGAAAAAATCTTTCTCATAAGTGGTGACTTGATTATTTCATTAGCCATTTTGCAAAAAATTGATGCCTCGACTGTAACTTTCAAAAAATAAAGATGAGGTATTTTAGATTAATACTCAAGTATTTGATTGTTTTATAGAAGTGTCTTTACAATAGAATCTCGCATAGAAAGCTGAAAAATATGTCAACTATCCAATGAATATCGTAGATTGTGTCATAAAATGTCATAAAAATCACTGAACAATGTCCTATAATTTCCTCAAAATTCAGCAAAAAGTGTCATAAATTCATAAAAATTGTTAAGTTTAGAGTGGGAAACCTTCAAAATGATGTAAACAAGTATCTGGCTTCCAGTGTTGGGTGCTAAATTCTTTAATGGTGGTTTTTGTAGCATCATGCAGCTTTCTCATGGTGCTAAGATTCACTGTGTTATTTTCAAATGCTATATTAAGTTTGAGCGAGGTAGCATAGTGGTTAGAGCGCATGCCTCCCATGTGGAAGGTCTACGTGTTCGAGCCCGACTCGATGCCCTGACTCGATGCTCGCTCACTGTTCATCTAGTAACAAATCGGTACCCAGTGGGAACACTGGGGGGGATAAAGGCGGCGAGGAAAAGAACTGGCCACCCTACCTCACATGCCGATGGCTCAGGATAAGTGTCCTCTGTAACAGGCAATCTCCTACGTACGAAAGTATACGGGACTACCTTTACCTTTATACTAAGTTTGGACGTGTGGAAGAAGCTGTAATAAGTTCATTTCTTTCTAGAGCAACTGAAGTTTGTGACGTCATTAACAAGCAAAGCCGTGACGTAGTCAGCTATCATCCTCGCATCAACTACGTATCGCTACTTGGTACAGAAACATCGGATGATGCCAATGCACTTGCTGATGAGATAGCTCTGAAATACCTCACAAGCAATCAAATGCATAACATCCAATACAACGTTACACAGAAAACTAAAAGTGTTAAATTCGAGGGTGTTCTTCATGATGAGTCCGTTTTGCGCACTCCAAAAATTAGTATGAACTTTTTGAGCATGAACGTGTCTTGCAACATGTCAATAGCCACCAAACGCTATATGCAGAAATACAACTTGCTAGAGAATGAGACTCGACCGCGTCGCAACATACCTCCCCTTTTGAAGACGGACACAAAGTTAGATGATGCTGTGACCGCTATTGAAAGTAGCGATAAGGAATATGAACGTAGCAATATTTTAGATCTGAATAAGTTGAAAAAGTTGCCTAAATTAATGTGAGATATAAGCATTGATTAATTCTAAACTTTCCAAAGGCTAGAATACACGATCAGTTTTTTCATCGGTTTTTGCTCATCAGTCAAACAGTCAGTTGTGACGTTTTTCGAGTTGAAAGCCACAAAATATAAGCTTTCCTCAAGGCTAGATGTGCTTAAATTTTCATTCAAGCTGCAGTAAATGTATAGCCTTTCAGTTCTACTTGTGATAAACACAGGTATAAAAGGATTGGTCAGCAAGAACTGATAAAAAAACTGATCGTGTATTTTAGCCTTAACAAGCATTCTCCAAGCTTTTGACCGTGATAGTTCAAATCTTAAGCCGAATCTCCACTAGGGGGAAAATTTCGAAGCCGAAAAATTCCCTGTTGTCTCATTGGTTAGACGAAGCTGTCGCGGCGGAAAGATCTATCAGCGATTGGTTCTACTTTTCGCAGCGCGACATTCTTCTGCCTAGTGGAAATTGGGCTTTATAGATGAAGTGACGTTTTAGGTTGCTCGTAGTCTTTACCATTCTGGTTCGGTCAGGCCCATTTTGGCTCTATCCAATAAAATCTATACACAAAGATCCAAAAACTCCTTAAAATTCACTCTTCCTTTGGCGACAACATGTAGCAAAATAAATGCCCTTTTATAAAGATATTCCTAGCTATCTGATAGTAATCTGTAGTTAATTACATGTAGCAAAGAATAAAGTTAGCGCGTGATATCTGGGCACATGTGTCTTTGCCTGTGAAATGAAATTGACTTGAATTTTTAAATGCAAAATTTTACACCTTTCTCTCTTTTGGTATGGCGAATGCGTTTTGGCTTTCATTGAGCCTTTGCTTTTTCGAATCCTCAGGGCCTTCTAAGCAGTTCTCAGTTTCTCACTCTTGTATCGTATAGTGTACAGAAATGCATGGTGCGAAATTGGCAATGCAAATGAATTGTTAGTCTTTGCATGGAAGAAATTAATGCAAGAGCGTCAATTCCCACGTGTGCCCTTCTCTGAACGAAGATCTGTGTATCCGAAACACAGAATATCCTGTGTCTGAGGCATGGCAAGTATCTCATTTAGGATAGAACCGGATCAAATAGAGTTATGACAGCAAAAGCTGGCAGTCACTAGTGTTGCAGTTGCGACAACGAAGTTCCTCTCTGGCATGTGCGATTGCATGGTTAATACTGATGTTGGCACGGGGAAATTTTTGCTCGTGCTGGTTGGCTTGTGTCTTGACAGGTGTACGTGCGATCGCACATCTCTCAGGGAATGGACTAAATTTTATAACCTAGGATTGAATACATCGCATAGAATTACTTACTAGAAAATTTGCTTGTATTGATACACTTGTGAAACTATCTTCCAACAGTACTTTGCATACTTCTAAACTAGCTAAAATGGCTTATACAACCACCAGCCTCTAGTTAGTGTAGGCGTCTAGTTAGTGTAGCTTTTTAAGTGTTATCATTTATTATTTATATTTTAGTTTTTTAATGAGAAAATTGCTTTCATTTCTAAAAGTATATTGGAATCTACTATGCCAGGTTATGAGCATAGGTTTTGGTAGGATCTAGAATGCTCAGTGCAAATAGCAATCATAGCATCTACAATCAATCATCATCGAAACAGCAATCTTGATCGTATAACTAAATTGGTTTTCCAAGTGGGTCACTTGCTGCATCTGTCCAGATTTTGAACTCCTTGCACTTCGATGTGTGTCCTTGAAGCATTGCATCATTGATCTTGCCATCCAAAAGAGAAAATATGCCACCTAGCAAAGAGAAATTATCTTCTGTACACAAGAACTGATGCTTCAAATTGAGTTTAAATGTTGACTGACTCCTTGAGAGCTATGATTTTTTTGGGGAAAAACCTTTGACGCTTAAGAGCCAACGGTCATTCCCCCAAAAGGGAATCTATGACCATGCATAGAGGCTATATTTTACTTTTGCTTGATTGTGAGCATTGCATGACTCGCGCATGGCAACACGTTCCCCAGCCAATAATGGGCTCAGAACTTCATAAGCCTAACAATAGATTTTAACAATATGGACAGTTCTTGGCAAACGCTGACTAGTAGGGTTTTGTGGGCTCCAGTTACCTCTGAACAATGCTACGAGTCACAGAAACCCAAGAACTGAAGTGATCATGACACTACATTGATACTTCTGTTATGCATCTACATATCTGTTCTGTTTAGTTGGATTGATTTTTCTTACGCCATCTTAAATGAAGTATATTAACAATATGTAATCGGAGAGTATATTGATGGTAGGCAACTTTTCACATTTTCTAATCTGAGCCCCCCTCTGAGGAAATCAAAAGTCGGCGACTATGGTTGTTGGTATTCCCAACAATGATGTACAATGTAATTCATATTGGAATAGAAAGGAGCTTTATATGAATGCGCCAGGGCTGCATTGCTTTTCAATGCACTAACTGTTAAGATTTCCAGTGGTGTGTACTCTGATAGAATCAAGTTTTGGAAAATTGTGATCGACATTAAACATGTATTAAGTATTTGCCGCTAGACTATGGGTGCAGTCTGTCATCGCAGCTGAGTCTGTTAGAAATTTTAGAACACTAACAATGCTAACATCATTGAGTATAATGACAATAATCTCACGCACTGCTTTATTCATTACAAACAAAATGTTTTACTTACCAGTGTGAAGGAATAACACCCGTTTCCCTTTGAAGCGTGATGGATTGAACTCCATCTCTTCAAGCATTCCTCTTACTGCCTTCAGTGTATATGCAGGGTCAAGTATTACTCCTGTCGACTGTGCTATATTGAGCAGCAGCTCTGAAAAGGTATAATGCTTCCATGCAGTTAAGAAACAAAAATCAGGGCACCTGGCTATAGTATAGAATATGCAAATGTAATTCAATTTATAATCTCTTATAGTATTCCACCAGATAAGATATTTGTGGCGAAGGAAGAACACTGGTCACTTATCATCAAGTTCCGTCGATCTTTGGCTTTTTCCTTGGGCTGTCAGAGCTTCATCCTACTTGCTTCCTTCACATTAGTGCCTAAGTTAGAGTGGTCTTGGAAAAGAAAATTAGTTGGGAGAAATGGGACTCTTTGGTAAGTTTCTTATTCACAAAAGTCTTTCGGTAAGTTCGTTGTCCAAAAAATCATATTAAGTCTATTAAAGTCTATTTTCCAAGAAATTTCAACTGGATCAACATGGTAAGAAGGCATTTCATATGCTCTCCAACAGTCTGAAAGGCGTGGTCAGCAATAATTTTCTAGGAGCAAAGCCCCCAAACCCCCCTCTGTCCAATCTTCACAGCAATGATAAGACAGGTGCTCCTCTATTAAAATCTGAAAGTTCCCTCGTTTCCCACCTGCAGTTTTATTATGCCATCTCCAAACCACTACCAAATTTCACCACGAAAATTTAGGCCATTTTGAACGAAAGTGAAGCACGAAAAAAATGGTAGCAAGTTGTTGCTATGATTAATAGAGTTATTTTACAAATTAAAGAAGCAGGAAAATCGTGATTTGGAACACTAATACTTACACGCATGGAAGGGAAGCATTGGCGGCTCTTCGGGGGGGGCAAAGTGCCCATAGAAGGCAAAAGCAGAAGTAAAAGCCTAATACATGTTTTTGCCTGAGCCTCAGTTACCTTATAAAGGGTTTTTAGTACGAAGAGGTGCAGGCGGGAAACTTCTTGGCTACGTCTAAAATACTTGGCAAAATCAGCACCGTTGCCCCCTACCTGATCATTCAGAAAACCCTCCTCTGAAAGGAAACTCTCGAGGACTTGGAAAATTTTGTGCCTCACAATGGTACACTCTGGTTGTTGATGAACTAAGACATTGATTTGGATGGAAATGCAAACAGTAGCATGTTCTACCAACTGTTTTGAAATGGTATGTACGTTTTTGTGTAGGAGACACATGTGGGTCGCTGTCAAAAATTTCGATGCGAAATTGTCTTTTCTGATGCCATAGAGAGCAGAATCTTGAAAATATTTCTTGTAGTGGCACAGAATAGTAGGGGGCCTCTGATTGCAGATTTTTGACAATTTCACCACCCACTTCAACTAAATGCAATAATATCGAAATGTTTGGTTTCTTATACTGTCTATCGAACATTGATCCCCAGCCACTAACAACTTCCCAAAGTATGCATTTATTGCAAAATACTAACCCCTTCCTTATTATACCCCTTCTATTCGGTGCCAAATAGTTGCTAGGGAGTTTAGAATACAACCTCCTTTTAATGAATTTCTGCTTAAATAGACTCTTTGGCTCTTTGGACGTATCCCTCTAAGCTAGAAAGTAAGCAGCATATTAAAAGCCTATTTGAACATAATCTCAATTAAATTTTTGTCAATATTGTGCATTTTTGGCATGTAAACAGCTTCTTTTGAGAAAGTGCTTTCCATACAAGCATGAACCCCTGTTTGAATATAAAAAGTTGAAAGAACTTGATTTTTAGTGAAAGTCTTATTTGGATAATCCAATACATGCGCAATCAGGAGATATATAATTATTTTCTTCTGAGGATGAAATTTTACGAAGCAATTCACTATCCGAATATCAAAAACTTGAGATGAGCATTTGACGGAGAGAAACACAGTGTATGGATTGATTTCCTATCCTCTTGAACTCTTGCGGGAGCCTTATACCAGAAAGGCATCCAAGGCTGGACTATTGTGATGAAATTTTGCAAGCTGTACAACTTAGGAATTCCAACAGGAAAAACAAACTAACTTTGAGCTAAAAAGAAATTATCTTGTATTGTAAAATCACTCAATGATACTTTTAATCTAATACACTCCTTCTTATATGAAAAACTTTACAAGAACACGAGTCTGAAATTTTGTGGAAAATTAAGAACATGCCTGAAGCTGAGGACCTATTGTAAAATGTATTTTTTGAACATTATGCATAAGGTTTCCACTAACATATGGACATAAGATGTTCTTTCTTTGCTGGTCTGAGGAGGGTTGGGAGCCTTGTCACTTCTCTTCTTTGATTTTGATGAATTAGTTGCTCCTTGGAAAACTAGAAACTGTGCTAAAATGGTTTACTTATGATTGTTTATAAACCTTTTTCAATAAAAAAACAAGGCTAAGCAAGAGAGACCATCTCAGCTGCCACATTTGGCAAATTGACTCTCAATCGATCAAGACATCCAATGTTGTCTTGTATATTGTCTAATTTCTAGACTTACTACAACCTACTCATTAAAGAACAAATAAAAAAGTTGGTCTCAAAAGTTCAGAAAAATTAAGAACACCGAGCCTGAACCCCGATTTTACTCTTCAAAGTTTTCATGTGGCAGCATTGTTTTAGATGAAATAAGTCTTAAATGTACACCTATGCCATACTTTAGCACATAGGTTTAGAAGGAGGGTGAGCTACAGGACTGGGGCCATGGGTGCCAGAAGAAGGGCAGTGGGGGCAGTGGAGGCAGTCGCCCTCCAGCCCTAATGAAAGGGGGAGAATGCTCATTTCGTCAAACAATACTTCGAAGAAAATAAATCAGGGAATACTATAATCTACACTCCTGCCATCAAAGTTTCATAGCGCTTTTGAGGTTAGTAAATGCTATCTTGCATTGTCTATTTGAGTTCAAGTGCTTCAATATCTAACAGTGTTTACATGATTTTAGATAATTTTTTTTACAGTACGATCACTTTCTATTAGGATATCAGTTCAGCAACTTTTCTAAAAACATCTTTGTGGCTCAAATCTAACATTTCTAGAAAACTGGTTGCTACCAATAGAGGGCGTGGTCAATGCAAGGACGTGAAATTAAAATGAAATTATTTCTCATGAAATTAAGCTCTCTAATTTTGCGGATGATAATATTATATACTCATATGGGAAAGACAGCTGAAATAGTGGCTAATTTGGAAATTAATGTTATTAGATTGCTTAAATGATTTTTGCAGAGAATAGTATGGTTGCAAAATAAAAAAAAGTTTCAGCTGATGCTTCTTGGATTTAATACACAAAGAAGACTGTGTGCTAAAATTGAAGGAAACAAAGTATCCGCAACAGATTGTGTTAAATTGCTTGGAGTTGAAATTGACAACAATTTACAGTTTGACAAACATTTTAAAACATTGTGTTCTAAATTAAACAAGAAAATAAATGCCTTTTCTAAACTAAACACATATGTTTCCAGAGAACAGGCATTATTAATTTGTAATGCGGTGCTCTTATCGAGTTTCGATTATTGCCCTTTAATATGGATATTCTGTAATAAAGGTGCAAACATAGAGATCACCCGCACACATAAACGTGTACTTCGAATGCTCTATAAAGACTATGAACGTCCCTTAGAGGCGTTAATTACATGCAATGGCAGTGTTTGCATTCATGCGAAAAATTTACAAAAACTAACGATAGAAATTTACAAGTCAATAAATCATCGTCATCCATGGCTTGCGTGGGAATTTAATGAAAAGAAGTGTGTAGAGTATAATCTAAGAACAAAAAGCCTTTCTAAATTACTTAAAATAAGAAGTACAAGTTTTAGGCTGGAATCGCTGTCTTTTAGGGGGAGTTTCCTCTGAAATACCCTAGATGACAGTATCAAAAATGAGCCAACTCCTCTAGTATTCAAAAATAAGATATAAAATTAGCCTGGAAAAGACTGCACCTGCAGGATCTGCCGCTAACTTATTATTTTAGTATATGATACTTTGTATATAGTTATTTGGTATTTTTGTATTGTAAAAAGTTAGTTTAAACTAGTAATAAGTTGCTATTGCAAATACCAACTTTAAATATGGATATATGATATTATATGATATGATATTTTTTTTAGTAAGTAATGCCGGGGAAAGGTCGTAGGGCCTATAACAAAGCCCCGACAAAGGAAAAACTGAGAAAAAGAGGGGAAGTTTAAGTAGAAAGGGAGACAAGATCAAGTTTGTTGATGTTAGATTTAAAAGATGACAAGTTGTAGGATTCAGGGAAAGTAGTGGGTGGCAATGAGTTCCACAGTTGAGAAGTTCTGGGAATGAATGATGATTTGTGAGCTAGAGTTCGTGGATTAGGTAGTGTAACTTGGAAAGGGAGTGAATAGGTAGAGCTTCTGGTGGTGCGAACACGCCTCACTGGATCAGGAATAATATTCTTGATTTCCTGAGAGCAATGTCCGTGAAAATAGCAGTAGAAAATGGAAAGATCTGCAACAAGACGACGATGGGAGAGAGAATGGAGAGAATTAGTGAGGTTTGGATTGTTGATGAGACAGATAGCTTTAGACTGTACTCTGTCAAGAAGTTGGAGAGAAGATTTAGGAGCACCACCCCAGACATGAGAGCAGTACTCCAGAGAAGGACGAATCTGGGATTTGTATATATTTAGTAGTTGAGAAGGTGAGAAATAACCACGGGCTCTAGAAAGAAAGCCAAGTTTCTGAGATGCATGCTTTGCGATGGAATTGATATGGGGTTTCCAAGTGAGTTTAGGTGAAATTGAAAGGCCAAGTTGAGTGATAGAAGATGAAATGTCCAGTTTATGGCCGTTCATGACAACAAGGGGGCAATCTTGATGATGTTTACGTGATATGACAACCTGTTTTGTCTTTTCTTCATTGAACTTAACAAAGTTGTCACTACCCCACTTCTCTACATTTGTCAAGTCATTGGTGAGAAGTGAGGCTGAAGTGTTACGATATGGTGAAATATTAGAACATTCAAGGTGTTGAGGATTGGATGAAAAAGATGAACTTAAATAATTGTCATCAGCAAAGGAGAAAATACTGGAAGATGTAGAGGAAAGCAGGTCATTTATGAAGAGGATGAACAGAACAGGAGAGATAACAGAGCACTTAGGTACACCTGAGCTGATAGAATGAGGATTAGAGAGGTAGCCATCGACACTAATTGCAATTGACCTATCAGATAGAAAGCTAGAAATCCATTTAATGAGGGAGTTGTGAAGACCAAACTTTGGCAGTTTAGCAAGGAGACTTTTGTACCAGACGCGATCAAAGGCCTTGGAAATATGAAATATGAAAATGATATATGACATGTGGTATGGCTTAGTGCCCAACAGGAGAAAGCTACCTCCTTCCCCTGAAGTGCTTCCAGCACATATGACTGGGATAGATAGGTAGATGTCTCTCATTCTAACAACTTCTTCTGATAGAACAATGGCTACTTTGCAGACTGCTTCGCAGTGATATTTGGCTTTTAAGGCAAAATGGCTACAGCCACCCAAAGTTTCAAATTCTCATACGCCAATGATTAAGCAACCAAGTTATCTGTAAAGCCTCTAGAGCCTCTAGAGCACTCAAAAGTAATGGTCATAAGGATGCAATATTATTGTTACCTAACTCTTCATCCGTCGATTTGGCGAAGCCCATCCCTTTGTAGTCCTGCATAACATCACATATGTCTTCCATTACTAGTCCCTCAAAACCATACTTTTGAAGTAGTTCATTGATGCAACAGTGAAAATAATCAAAGCTATCAAGTACACACATCCCATGAATTCTGAAATATACAAATTGTGTAATATAATTTTTTAATTAGAGTTAAAGCATGATTTTGGTGTAGCCATTATACGTCCTAATAGCTCTATCATTATCATTTTGGATTTGATATTTTGTATATCCTTCAGATTCCATTCACTCGCTCATTCTATTTGATCACTTTATTAAATCATTCAATAGTTCCTACTCTCATCAGTATGCACATAGTCAGAACTTAGATCAGTTTATCCATAGTCCTATTGATTACAAACATATGGCATTCCTTACTGGACTTTGAGCTACCAAGTATAGAAAGTAAATGCATATAAACGCAGAAGAGGAAATGCAAAATGATGCTAATCGAAGAATTGTGTGAGTAGGTGCTACAGTAAGATGGTCCTCTTGTTCTTAATCGCTTGCTAGACAATTAGCTTGGATGATCTTTAATTTCGTAATGCATTAGCTGAAATATGCTTTAAGTCTCTGAAAATAAAACTGTTCTGTTTCGACAAATCTCTGATAATCTCGAATTTATAACAATCTCTTGATAAGCACCTACAAATGCTGATTTTACTGCCTAGTGATAGAGTTTTGCATTCGAAATTCATATTACTTGCAGTGATTTGGAAACTCATGCAGAGCAGCAATGCGAAACATCATCATAATATAATACATTTAAAAGGGATACATAGATTGAATATACACGGTTTTTCGACAAGAAACTTGGATAATGCGTAATAAAAGTCTCCTCATTTTTGGCCATATTGTTTTCGTTCTAAAACTGTCTTAAGAATTTTTTTTAACGAATTACTGCTAAAACCAACAAAATGCCTCAGTGCGAGCAAAAATTTGAAACAATATCAGGTTCACATTGTTTTAGTTCAGCTTACGTTGAATGAGGTAACAATTCAATGCCCTTTTAGGCTACAGTTTCTAGCTCATTCCCATTAATTCTAAAATTTTCTTAAACTTTAGGATGTCTAGTACTAGGTTGCTTATAAATTGGTTTCTTTTAGAAAGAACATGTAGTTAAGAGCGTGCTTACTTGAGTCGAGATCCAGTGAGAAAGTTTGCAATAGACAACCCAGCAATAGTTCCACCAGTGGCAACTGCCAACACCACGTCAGTATAGTTCTCCAAAACGCCCTAAAATCAACACTATATAATTGCAAACTTCATACAACTGAAACTATTTGGTTCTCTAATACAATTCATATGTAGTGATCTACTGCAGCACAAAAATGGGAAGTAGGTGTACCGAAAGCCTACGACGTAAAAGACAATATTTTCTTAGTACTACCAATTTTCACGATATATGAACAAGGAATCAAAAGCTCTTTCTATATTGATGGAAAGCATTTAACTACTTCCACTTATAGGATAATCCATCTACTTGGCAAAGTATCATGTGATTTTGTACTCCAATCAGAATCCAGCTTTCTTTGCACCCCTTTTTCATGCTGTTTCCACGAACGCTTTTGAGGCTTATGGGAGATTTGATGATAGTATCCCTGTTGCTTAACATCTACAGTACCAAAATATTCCATCTAACAAACGGAACCTGAATATGCAACAATGCGGATGATATTACCTTATGCTCAAACGATCTAACAGCGTGGTTTCTAGAAAACTATACAAAACTAAATAACAATAAATTTTACCCTAATATTTTTGGAGCTAAGAAAGAAAACGGCTAATATGCAAGTCGTAGAATTTAAGATACACGAAGATGATCATGGAAAGTTACTGGGCATCTCTTCTGATAGTTCAACCTTTAAAGGAGAAATGCAAAACCAAACGCATATTTGATATCTGGTAAGGAAGCGATTATACATACATATAATCATAATCCCCGGAATCGAAAATTTGAAAGTGCAAAAAGTCTTGAAATAGGTGAGAGATCAGAAAATCAACTTCCGATTCATCAATCTTGCTAATTTGAGCACAGTGCATGCAAAATTTAGAGCATTTGGCTGCACAGCATAATGGGGTAAGCCCCCAGAAACATAGTTTCTTGGAAACTGCTTCATATGAGAATTTAAGGCCATACCTAGCTTAACTCGGAAGTGGCAGTAGATATGGGGAAAGTCCCGTGAAAGGAAAGTTTCACATCATTGATATTAGATAAATTCTGCAAAGTTTGATGCAGTATGGTATAGTGCTTCTGTGATAATTACATGAAAGGAGACAAAATGTGGTTAAAATGTGTCAATTCAGGACTTTTTGTGAAGAGTTGGGGCAGAAAAACGACGTAGAATACAAGGTCACAAATTGTATCAATCCATGAGAGATTTACGGAAGATTGTTATTTAGACTAGTCTGGAGGGGTGCAAGAATGGCTTATGCAAAGTTTTTCGATGAAACTGTGTTACAATTGTACTTGGTGTTGACAAAATTGGTTTTATGCCATATGCACTTGGGTCCAAAGACCTCCTTGGTGAAGTTAGCTTTCCTGTCGGTGTGGCAGAGTGGATATAGCCTAAACTATATTCTTTGGCGCACTGGTGTAATAAATGCAAATCTCAATCCACAGTTCTTTTGATCTTTGCACCTCAAATGTACGCCAACCTTCAATGTTGGCGTACATCTGAGGAACTACGGGTGCACCTCTGAAGTGCGTTTTACAAAGAATGCACCCAGGGTTTTTTGCCAATAACATTTGAACGGTATGGAGTAGTGAGTTTGAGCCAAGAGGACATTAGAGTATTTAATGTGGCTCACAGTGACATTACAAAAACCGGAAAAATAATACAAGTTTTGAGGACTGTTCTTCATTAATGGAAAATTACTTCAGTATGAAACTTACTCCAAAATGTATCAAATGTAATCAGGATATGATGGCGAAGAGGAATTTAAATTATCTGGTACGGTTTAAGAAATATGTTTCAGAATGTGAAAAAGAGAGACAAAATTTGCATCCCAACATTTTCTTTTGGCAATAACTTCTCATGTGGGTTTATCTAAAACTAAATGACATAGTGTTTGCAATGATACCAAAGATAATGCTATATTGTCTGGATAGGAAAGCCGGCAAAGACCAAAGGTAGACACAACAAACCTGATTTCAAACTTGCGTTCCGTGAAAAACAGTCAGAGAAGTCAAAATCGATTTCGGTTTACACTGCTGAATAGCAAAATCCTTTCAGAGGACAGAATGATTGAGTTTGAGGGGTTGCAAGAGCAGAAATAGATCGATGAGCTAGCAGAAGAAATGCAAACTGACTTACATTCTCAAAGACTGGTTTCTTGTCTGCATTTAACGTACTCATTAAAGATTACCCATACATACAATGTAGGCCTAAGACCCCTAGTATAAAACTGCTGAAAGAACCATAATATTTATTCCAGTCTTTTCCAAAAAATGTTCTGCCGATACTAGACTTTGATTTTATCGCTTAGGTGGAGGTTTCCATCAGGCTCTTCAGCCAGAGCTTCATTGAGATTAATTTGCAGCCATGTTTATCAGACAAAAAACAAATCGCTACCTGACAGCTTTTGAGGCAACAAGAACTTAATTAAAGGATATGTTTTGCAGCATGTAAACAGATGACATGATTTAAGAAAGTTATCAAATGCAGAAAGCAAACTTAATAGCAATTAACGACTATCTACTGCAGGAACAGTCAAGATTTCCTGAGACTTGCCAGTTTATATCCCAAAAATCATCCATTTCTGAAAAAAGACAATGTGGGTTGATCCATGCAGGTAATAATCGGAAATGTGGGAGTTTGGCATCCCCAAATCTTTATCCAGTCGGAAAATCTGAGGGCAGTTGGAGAATTCTAGGAAGGGAGCAGGGGGTAGGAAGTGCTCCTAAGGCCGAAATCCTTCTTAGATGGCCAGTACCGTAAATCCTCAAATAAGCCCCCCTGGGCCTTATTTGAAAAACTGAACGCTTGAGTGGGAGCTTATTGGAGGGGAATATTTATTCAAAAGCAGGGAGGGCTTAATTTACAGTCTGAAATTCTCTTCAAAAGTTTGCAAAAAAAACAGCATAATGCTCTCCATCAGCTAAATTAAAAATTTTCAAAAAATCTATCTTTGAAGCTAAATTTATTATTCGATAACGGTTTCATCAATATCATCATGCAAGTTGCGTTTCTTTTGCTTTTTCCCAGCAGTCAAATGAAATAATGTTGTACAGTTATTCTCCAGTGGGACTTTTTGAAATAAGATAGTATTCTGCAATTATACTTCCATTGAATACGACCTCATGGGGTCTTATTTGAGGGGACAGTTTATCTGCAAAAATGATTTTATAGTTGGGGCTTATTCGGAGGTGGGGGGGGGGTTATTCAAGGAATTAGGGTACCTGTGTTGGTCTTGTTATGTTAGTTTTTGAAAGGACATCTTCAAGTCGATGTCCATCTCAATATCTCCTATGTTGTGAAGCAAAACTTTCCGAGATTTTCGATAGGATGGTTCAAAAAATTCTACATTGGCTACCCTACTTATGTAGAGACACTTCTCTCCTAGTTAAGAGCCTGAAAACGAAAAATCAACCCCTGTGGAGGCAAATGCATGTACAAGTGTACGCAGGCACTCCGGCGTTTATGGAAAGTCTATATTGGGCATAGCTTCCCCTCAAAAGGTTTGATTTTTCATATCTCCCTCAGATTTTTGGATTGCTCCATTACCCGACTTATGCTTCAAGTTTACTTGAGCCATAACTTCAGTTTTCGCATATGATTCTAATTTTTCCGATCAGTTTCTCCTTCTTGGCATGAGTTCAATGATGAAAGCAAGAACTTTTATTTGAGAGGGCACTACCTCAATTTTTATCTTGGACAAGCTGTAATACCACTTTCCAGACCCGTCGAGAGCCCGCTCGGGCCCTGGGGCTATAAACAGCAGGGACCCCTGTGTAGGAGTAGCAGCACAGGGGCAAGAGGGGACTACGACAAATGCAAATCAATTCAAAACTCTTACAAAAACCATTGGAATTCCATAATGGAATCTTTAAATTGCTCCATCTTTATTATTTTTTAGCTTATTTATTATGTTTACAATTTCATTTTCAGTTATCTCATCATTTAGAATTGGTTCTTCGTTATTGTTGATCATCACGTCAGTTATATGCAATCCAGCCTCATTATCATTTCCTTCATTTAGATTTTTGAAATATTCATATAAACACTTCATTGAGATATCTGCCAGTGGTTCTTTCTTTTTACTTTTGATTATGGACCAGAAGTATTTGGGATCTTTGTTTTTAATTGTCTTAATTTATTATTAAAATTTTTATTAAAATTTATTTCCATATTTATTAAGTACACGTTTGTATTCTTTTTTAGCCTGTATCATTTTAAACTTAGTAATTCGGTTATTGTTTTTTAGAAATCTTTCCTCTTATTTGCAAAGTTATTGCTCTTGTTTTTACATCCCTTTCCAAACCATGGTTTCTCATTTAATTTTCTTTTTGATTCCTCTTGTGTTGGACACGTTTTAATTGCACTATTTATCAATAGTGCGTTTAGTGACTCTATTGAGTTGTCAATTAAATGTTTTATATCACCTTCGTTACTATTTAGTATTTTGTATTGGTTTAGTTCTGTAATAATATTTTCTAATTCCTTCTCATCACTATTATTTTAAAAAAATTTCTTTATTATCTTCGCCCCATTGACATTTCAATTTTAGTCTATGATCGAAATCCATATTATAATTTTCATCAGTTATCTTAACATTATTCACAAAACTTATTTTCCGATTAAAAGTTAATTTAATAGGATTATGCAGGTCAGAAAACAATGGATTAAAATCATCGACCTCAAAATTCTGTCTACATAACATTTCCGCGCTGCCTATGGCGTAATCAATCAATGTTTTATTATGACATGTGCTTTTACCGACCCCTTTGTCACTTCCTATTCTACCATTCATGATATAAACGTCACTGTTTTTGCACATATTTAATATATATTCACCATTAGTGTTTTTACTGTATCCTGCGATTTTCTTGCCAATGGTATTGCCGCATCCGTTAACTTATTCAAGTCGGCTATCGTCTCATTGGGTAATAGCTCACTCTGAATACCAACATAATCTAACAATTTATCATCAAATTCATCAAAATCCCTGTTTTCCCTTTGTCTTGCATTAAAATCACTCATTAAGAGTATTTCAAAATCTTTATTTTTCAAAATATTTATATCACGTTCTAACTTTTCAAAGGATTCGTCATCATAATAAAATGAATTACGCGGTGGAACATATACAAACCCAAGTGCTACCCGTTTATTGGTATCAAATATTTTTGCTTTTTCTTGTAACCAAAGAACAAGTTCTCAACTATTTCCTTCAACTAGACAAAAGTATTCGCTGATACACTCTTTTTTTCATAAGAATAAAGTCTATAAGAATATTGAGGCTCAAAATTGCTAAAATTTAAGAATAATTTAAGAATATTGCCAGGCTCAACCTTCATCAAAACTAAAATATTTTGATAATCGAATCAAATTTAATTAAGAGTTTCCTCCCAAAACAAAACATTTGTCACTTTGACGCTATATATATCTATATGTTTTAAAATTCGTTGAAATTTATGGTGAATCAACACATCAAAAATGATTTAATATGTTTCTTTGATCTTAAGGCGAATTTACACCTTGTGTTGAGCAAGAACAATTTAAGAATAATTTAAGAATAATCTGAGGCTCAAAACCGAAAATTTTTAAGAATATTGAGGCTCAGAAAAAAATTAGGTATTCTTATAAAAAGAAAAGAGTGTAGTGTCTTTTATAGCAACAACTATCCCTCCCGATTTTACCCGCCTGCTTTTCTTTCTATTTTTCATGTACGAAGTTGTAAATTCTGGTAGGTTAAAGTTATCAAAATCATCAGTTTTAGATTCTCCAAACGCAACTATGTCATTATTAGCAATCATATGAAGAAATTCGGGGATTCTTGTTTTGGTATACAAACCATTTACATTCAAAAATAAAATTTCAATGAACTCACCAAAACGTTTGGATTTTTATCATACGAATTACCTCCACGACACCCCTATTGTTTATACTCTACACCATCAATAAACAGTCTGTCCACTACCATTTTCACTCTGTGCCCTTGATGCTTTGCTTCTTTTAAACTGCCCACAGTTCTTTTCTCCTCTCTTGAATTTCCTTTGGAAACTGTTCACTCATTCAAATGTTTGCCCCTTCTACTTTCACATTTTCTTTTTGTTTATCCGAGGAAAATATCGCAACGATTGGCCGGGTTTTTGGTGATCCATCTGCATTACGTCTTGTGCCCACTCTGTGCACTCTTTCAAAATGAATCTTCTCCTGAATACCTAATTTCTCCTTGATTACATTACTTATTAACTTTTCTGGTCCATCACGATCTTCTGCTGCCTCACTTTCTGGTATGTTATAAAATACCAGGTTGTCTCTCATAGACCTTGCCTGGACATCAATGATTTTTGTTTCAATCGTTTTCTGTTCGTTCAATCCCTCTTTCACCGTAGCCAGCTCTCTTTTGATTTTCAGGTTCTCGTCATTTAATTCTGCTACTTCATTTTTAGTCTTTAACAGATCATCCTGCATATCCTCATCATTTGCTCCAAATCATCTATTTTGTACAGTTTTTTTAGTTGCTTTAAAATTGCTTGGAACATTGTTTTTACCTCATGCCCGTCATCCTTCGAACTATCAGCAACCGGCACAGATTGAACAAAGGACATCAATTTCTCAATCGGTTGTTCTTTAACATTCTTTCTTTTTGGGTCACTGCCTCTAGTTGGTGTGTTTTGTGTATTAATCAGGTGTGATGAATTTCTTCTTTTTACAGTTGAATATGTTTTAGACATCTTTAGAAAAAGTTAATCAGTTTATCTACCTTTAACGTCGCGCTCTCTGCCTGCTGATTCTCAATCCAGAGCACCAGAGCTCGAAGCTGTCAATTCTATTTCTGTCTGACTGTTTGAGCGACCAGCATTCAGCTCTGTAGGTGGCAATAGGGAACACTATTGAGGTGAGAATTGGTTCAAAGAGATGTTTTTGTCTTTCCATATCTTTGTTAGAGCGACAGTCGCGTTCTTAGCAATCGCAAGTCTCTTTTGGGACGAGCCCTGGTCGGATGTAAATATTCTCTTTCATCCAATGAAACATCACCCTGACCAGGGCTCAATTTCTCTTAGCCAATCACAATACTCCGTGACTAGGGCTCGACTATGTCAACATGAGCACTATACGTGATATTGTTGATGTTCAAACAGTGCCCTCGTGGCGAGAAAGACGGTAGTTGTTGAGTGCTTTACGTGAGAACGGGCAATTACTTTGAGGTACTAGAAATGTCTGAATCGGTTAGAGAAAATCCATGATGCTAATTCTCAGAGCTGCAGTTCCTTGCCTGTCAAGAAACCAAATGCCCTAGTATAACACCAGTGAGGTAGGTCGCTCCTATGATTTGGATAATATGACGGCCATTTGACTAAATACGTAAGAGCCCTAAAGTAAAGGGGGCACGTGCCCCTCCCAAGTTTCATAAAACTGTTGGTAAGGTCTCCCATTGCACTTATAGATTTGTCTCTTGTTTGCGAGAATACCCCTTGCCTCTGAACTCAACATTTTGAATGCTTCCTACTTCCTTGCAGCTGGCTGTTGCGCTGAATTTTACTTCCGTCTAACACTATTTCCGTTGTCAACTGTTTATTTTTGTGACCAATTCAGGTATTGAACTGAGCAGGTGCTGGATTTCCGCTAGTCAAGTTTATCAAGCCTCACACTTAATGCCACACCAATGTTGGAAACAATCCAACCTTGCGAGTTTCAACAGACTGAGAGAATCGTGTACGATTTTAACCTTTTTATAAATTCAACAAAAACAAAACAAAGTGAATGACGTGCTGGGTTGCTTCTTTACTGAAGTCTAGAATATCGAATTTTAAGTCAATAATGAAAGTCGGACGAACTGGCCCTTATTTGTTCATAGTTCTGAGATATTTTTCCACACCCATATAGCCACGCCCACGATATTTTTGTTGAGCCCTGGTCAGATTTCTCCCTGGATCCGCCCCTGGATATATGTGACATGCAAGAGCTTGTAATTTTGAATTGGATTTTTACAAAAACACCGCACCCCACATTCCGGTTCAGAAATCTGCGGGCCTGCCTTGAAATAGTAACTTTTCATAGCAAATGTTAATAGTAAACAATGGTACTCTTTGACACCGAATATTAGGGGGTCTCTGATTGAAGCTATTTGAAAAATTCATTACCCATCTCCACTTATTACTAACCCTTTCCCCCTGAACCAAGCAGTTTTTAAGAAAATCCAACCCCACATTTTCCTACACTAAAGATTTCAAAGTTGTAAAAAGGATAATTAAATAAAATACATTGGTTTATGAACACAAGTCAAAATAGCAAGTAAGGAAATAAAAAACTATATGTCTTATACTTATACAACGTTAACAACTAATTGCAATAATTTTGAAAGGTTTGGGTCCGCATACTGTTTATTGAGCATTGTAATATCTATGACTATATTATTATGTTTTGTTTTATACACGGCACTGTGTAGGCGCCGTGGTCCTTTATATGTTGTTGTTGTTTCAAGTAGAGAGAGATTACACCGTGGTATGATTCAGAGTGTAGTTTAATTGAGCATGTGAAGTTTTAGATTACTTAGATATTGTCGTTTATTTCTTGAAACTGGAACCCTCAAGAATTAACAAGCATTGACCCCCATCTATTGACAACCTTCCCCAATTTATGCTTCTCTAGGAAAAAGGCAAATCCCCCTTTTGTATTATTTCCCCTTCTATTCAATGCCAAAGAGTAGATGTATATCACAGCTTAGGCCTTCATGCAAAATGACGTTTGGCCTGGGAAATGTTAAGCTCATCACTTCTCCATCAAATGTCTCCGACAATTTATATCCCTGGATTATGACTCTCCAGAAAAGCTCCATAAAATGTGACTGGTTGGGGCATTCACAGAATCTATGCTATTGTCCCTTGATATGACAGGCCTGTAATAGTAGCCATAAACTTGCCATCTGATGTGCAACACACGTTTTGAAGAAGCTTACAACAAAAGCTTACGATGAAAAACGTTAAAGGATGTTGAACACCATTCGAGGTTGCAAATGCAAATAGATATACTTTCAATAGATAGAACAACAGGTCAACTATGGTCAAACTCAACAGAATAATCCCCTACTAGAAGTGAAGATTGACTTATCTGGAGAATTTAAATAGAATTCTCTATCCTATCCAGTCACTATCCTATTATCTTTGATGACACCATTGGCATTCACTCTGTGCGTCGTAGTAATGTAACAATGATGTTACAAAAATTTCACCATCTCAAGTTTGACAGTTCAATGTTTGCCTGTTACTTGAGTCATAGGGATTGGTACTACGCATTGAGGATAAGGAATATTCCAAGGAGAAGTATGTGGATGCATTGCAATCAAAAGGTGTAGAACCAACGGTAATAATAGAAAACACCCCAATTTTATAGCTTATCAGAGGCCTCCACTGCTCAATTTGAATGAAAATGTAAGCACGTCCATTTTGGGGGATAACTGATCATTTGTGGCTTTCCACTCGAATACGTCACAATTTTTTACTCATGAGTGAAAACTGACGAAAAACTAAACTTGTATTTTAGCTTTTAGAAGTAAAACAGAAAGAGCATCCAATTAAAAATGTGTTACCAAATCTGAAAATTCATTTTTTGTATCACAATTGCCTAATTTGTTCATTGTCCTCTATATTTGAAGTTTATAGAATTTAGGAAACAGTTAAGAAACATCTGAGGCTGGATTTGGCAAATGTTGAGTATATGTATCTACTCTGAGTATATGCTTAAAGTAGACTTTAAAGGCTTTGCAGTAATTGAGCAGCTTTCTGGCAATTTTCTTGAAAAAGAGGAAATTTCCAAAAATTTTGACATCCGATAGGCAACTTTTGAAGATTTTTTGAGCACCTTGTGGATAGGGTTACTTACAGTTTCCAACCCCACTCCCTCCCCTTGCCCATGCTTCCTTTCCTCTGTCCATGTAGTTACTAAGTAGTACATTTAAAAAGCTGCAAAAATATGAAAGATAAAAGCTCTTTGAAAAGGATATTTGAAAATGACCTTTAAGCAATGCCCACTTACAGATAGACTCCATTTTTCCTTTGTCCACTTTTGTCTGTATTGTTGTTATCCCCCTCCCTCCCCTAAAGGATGAACATCCTTTATAGACGCCCCCTTGGATAGATCAGTATTTATAACGTGATGAAACTCCAATAAATGTGATGGTACATACGTCACATTAATGTCTGTTGCTTATATATAGAATGAAAAACAGTAGACCTAAGCATGATCACTGTAGAATATCAAATTCTATATCACTTTTTGCTAGAACTTTGAGCATTCAGATAGCATAATTGCTCTCTGTTAATGTAAAACTAGAGAAATAGCATTTGTAAAACACGAATTACCTGGTTTATCATCTCATGGAATAGTTCTATGTATCCAAAAGTTCCCAAAGGCGATGCAGCAGGCGTGAGGTATAACGCGCGTTCTTGCTTTGCTTCCCTGGAAGGATAGACAGCTTTGTGTCAAAATACCAGTCAGCTACAAGAATAGCCCTCTTTTATTCCAATATTGACGAAAAAGCAAGGATAGATAGCAAACAATCCTCGATCAATAAAATATCATATAATCTGTTTACTATAACTAGTCCATCAGTTAATTCAAGCACTACTATTTACCAGAGCCTATTGATGAGCTTGTCTATTCGAGGGAGTAAACCTCCTTTGAAAGGCTCACATGGAACCAAATACACCTGAGCTCCTGCTATGCGATCCAACAATACGTTGCTTGTGCAGTTGTTCAAATCACATTGCTAAAATGAAAAATAGAAATGTGGTGCTTATTTCAAATATACACTCTGTGGTGCAAATAAGACA
This sequence comes from Cassiopea xamachana, assembly GCA_900291935.2. Lineage (NCBI taxonomy): Eukaryota > Metazoa > Cnidaria > Scyphozoa > Rhizostomeae > Cassiopeidae > Cassiopea > Cassiopea xamachana. Next base: position 14,721,953 of record OLMO02000231.1, on the reverse strand, counting down.
CACTCGTTCCTTCTGTAAAAAGATTTTGGTGAAATCTGTACTAAACCATTACGTTAAAACCACGTCAATTAATGTTTTCGTTAATACACCACCATTAAAAGTTTTGGATCTATTTTGACATCCATTCAGGGACCCCAGAGACGAGGGGTAGAGGAGAGCAAGCGCCCCTCCTGTCTTTAATTGGGGTAAAAGGGGGGAAAGTGTTCTTTTTGATAAGCAATAGCTTCTCTTATAAACGCCAGTGTGGTACAACCATAATGAAAAGAAAAATATTTAAGCAAACGACTTTTTACTGGGAAAGGGAGCTATTCATATAATTGCAAAAAACAGCCATTGCTAAGGGAATAGAACAAAGGTATCTGAGAAAGGTGGCTTGGAAGTTCTCAATTCCTTTGCTCGTTTTGATCGCCTTCGGTAGTCGGTACCCATTCGCTCCAGTTGGACCCCCTTGCCTTACTATCAATTCGTCGTCCCTGGATCCATTAACAGAATGGAACAAACTTCTATAAAAATAAATAGAAATAGACACAACGAACAAAGAGACTGAAAAGGAAGAAAGAGTGCATCTTAATTGAGGCTTCATGACAATCTAAACAAATTTAGACGAGAAGAATCTTCCTTAACAGCGATTACGAATTTCAAAATTTATTTATAATTCTTTCCATGTCCTATTAAATTTGCAGCTTTTGTCTAACAAATTCAACGTTGTAAGGTGGTATGAACACGAGGAATGCTCATTTGGATAAATACTCATCCACATTAGTCATCGAAATTATTTAATAGTGAGAACCACAATGAGTGCCATGGTAGAGCAAGTCAAAAGAATCGCCATGTTACATATTAATAATCTCCATGCCAAATTGAAACTACCAATGAAACAATATAGCAGCCATAGGCGCTGACTACTTTGGGCTTTGTGGCTCGAGCCACCTCTAGGCAGTGGTGCGGAGATGAGATGGAACACATTTTGGCTGTCCAAATTACGGAAACCCGAGAACTGACATTATATTGATACTACAGTGGCACCTCTGTTGTACATCCATATATCTGTTCTGTTTGTCTGGATAGGTTTTTTTGTTGCCGTAATTATATGGTATATAATGTCAAACAGTATCCATAGTAGAAACTTCTCAAATTTGAGCCCCGTCTTATGGGGAAATCAAAAGTAGGTGCCTAACATAGCAGCTACAATTTACAAACCATTAAAGGAACTGCAGTTGACAAATACTAAACATCGACATATCCTTATTAGTACCTTCAGAACGAGCTTACCCCATCCTCAGCTATTAAAGAAAGGAAATGGGAGAATTTATATATCTTAAGTGGAAAAAAATAAACAAAGGAGATAAAAAAGCAGAGTATGCAAACGGACGAGCAGTAAAGCCAAATTAACGAAGAATGCCTAAATAAGGAGATAAAGACACAAGGGTATAGAACAATTTTGCTGGTTAAGTACACGTTTTTTTATACGAAAAATGTTTATAAGAAAATGAGGCTCAAATGTTTAAAACCTTAAGAAAATCTTAAGACAATCAAGAGGCTAAATTTCCAAACTTTAGTGTTTTTGTTGGCCAAAAATCGATATGTCTTCAAAATTTTAAAGATGGAATTCAAATTAAATTATACAATACTAATAAAGAAAGTGTAAAACAACTTTAGTCAGTTTATTTTAGTAGAACTTAAGAAAAATTTAAGAAAATCTTTGGCTCAGTTTTGGGTAAAGTTAAGAAAATTGAGGCTAAGGCAAAATGAAGGTTCTTAAGAAAATACAACGTGTGTGGGACGATCTCTACGTATAAACAAGCTCTCATGAATAAGTAAATCTTAAGGCAACGAGGCAGAGCTTTCTTTTCAATATCACTAAATGCATATAAAGAATGATTGCAAATAACCTTATTACTATCAATATTTATACTCAATACCTTATCAGAGTACCATAGAAATCACTCTCCATATGTATTTAATAATATTAAAAAGAGTGTTTTGTCTCGTGGCCTTAACACTTCTTTATTAATCTAAAGAAAATAAAAATTTATCCGCTTCGTCTTTCCTCTTACACTACAGAAGCCCAAAGCAAGTAGTTTTTTATTTATAATGAACAATCGTGTGAAAAACTTCATTTAATTCAATGCATTAATACGAAGAGTATCCAGCGAATGCTCCCACTTTTTCGTTATGTCCACAATAGGACAAGCCGAAACAGAAAAAGCAAATACTACCTTGCCATTTTGCAGGACTAATGGGAAGAAATACTTCAGATTTTTGCGACTATTTCGCTACACTAGCTAGCTACGCAACTATTTCACTACATTAGCTTATCACACGACTAGCTACCATCACGCATATAGCCAAGAATCCGTGCCATGTAACAAAGATAGGAGAGTCGTCTTCAATCGAACGTCATTTTACGGGAGTGTGCTACTGTAACTGATAATTTTTAGCTAAAACCTCCCTCATAGACTACATCAGCCAACACAGCCTTCCACCGGCTCACAATTGCAGGGTTGCGACTTTTCTGGAATCTGCCACCAATTCCAAAGAATGCAATGTAGTCAACAGAACTCATTACTTACTGGTTGACTTGTTTTTAGTAGAAGATGAGTGTTAAGTCCAACTGATCTTGCAGAAATAGCAGTTGCCCTGCAATTATTTGACTGAACGAGTCCACAAGTAATAATTGAATCATATTTCTTTGTTAATGCATCTGCTAATAGAAACTCCAGTCTCCTTACCTATAGTAATTGATGGAATGGATAATTATTGTGAAAAACCACGAATAAAGTCAACAGGTCATTAATGTAGTCATTGATATAAAACTATTAGTGCCTAACAGCAGAGAGACTTATTTGACTTGGAGACAGGAAAGTTTTTCCATGGCTAATTAATGGGTATCTTATTTAGCAGAAGGCTTGAAAGCTTTGAAATGAAAGAAGTATGTGCAACAGAACGAAGAGAAGCTAATGTGTATGATGCGTTTTTTTGAATTGGTGACTTTTAGACAAGACAACATGTTACTGAATAGGGATCTTAAAGAGATCTGGGGGGGCTACAAAACTGTTCAAAAATGAATGCGTATCCACGCTTTCATTTGGCACACTAGATATTGAATCCTAAGATTATCTCATTCAATGAAGCAGTACAGTTCCCATTAACAGCTGTGACAGCTTGCGCTATCTTGAATGACGGAGAAAAACAGGGGTCCCCAGGACTGGCAGCATAGAAATAAAGAAAATTTAAAACTGTTGAAAATCATTGGAAATTAGCACTTTTTCATGGAGCAGGTAACTTCTTTGAATTATAAACAACTTGAAAGTTTGAAATACCAATTAATAATTTGAGCTTTCAAATGAAAACAAATGATAGATAACGTCTTCCCCTTCGAAACCTCTGGTTCTATTAGCTCCAAAAACCCATTCAATCATCGTAATGTCTCTATTTTTTCTCGAATTTCCAGTTAGCTAATGGTTTAGATTTCTTAGTGGTTTGCGAATGACATATCTACCCTTTATTTTCGTTTGCTAAACTTTTCAACACAATGTTTTCACTTTTCGTTTACCTTTTTCCTCATAAAATACTGTGCATATTTAGTATTGCAATAAATGAATAACAGCAACTTCAAAACTTATTTAACAGTTCGTACCATTGCATGAAGAACAACAATTGCAACTGGCTACAAAACTTTGAACGTAATCCTTTGTAACACAGCTATAGGCAATCACTTGTAACAAAAAGAGGTGCTTTTTGGTTACACCTAACCATTCATTGCAAGCTCATATAAGAATCGAGAATCATTGTGCAAGTGCATAGTGCACAGTTAATGATTAAAAACACTTGGGACATATTGAATTCAGCTCACCTTGCACCCTGATAAAGAAGATCCAGTCAAGTCATCTCTTTTCAATGATATTTGAAAACCATTAGGAACTTTAGGCAACGGCCAATCTTCGATTGGTGTGAATTTATGAGCAAGCTATGAAATACAAATTGCCAAATTGATATCTCTGTGACAAGATTATCAAAATCAATGCTTTATAATCACGATACCAATGATTTATGATTACCAAATCAACACATTTGTGATTATCATGCCAGCTTGTGTAAACTATGAAAGTTGATTCTAATGCCAACTTCATATAATTTTAATTGCTGTAGTGTCTACAGCCATGTAATTGTTTGGGAAGCAGAATATTCTCGCATTGATGCTATAGAGGATATAGACCGTATGCTTTTGCCTTAAAATTTTCTGAGGAGTTTGAATCAATGAAAAGTCCTAAGTGAGAAAACATTCATATTATTTTCTCACAGCAGTTTTACAGAAAATTTCACTGGATGACAGAGCCCATTGAAGGCAAAATGCTGGAGGGTGTCCGTTCTTATAAGGATCACAATATATGGAGCCAGGATGCATAAGGTCACAAATTTAAGAAATGTGTAGTTCCAAAGATAATATCCTTAAAGAACTTTTCAACTTTCAATTTGTTTTACTGCAAAAAATCCACAACTATGAATCTGGTTGTATTCATTGCAGACAAATTCACGCTTTCTATGTGTACCTAATACCTGTATACTGTTAACGGTGTGATATAAGGTGATTACGTGGAAACCCAGTCTTAGTGGACCGTACAGTGGAGTCAGACAGCTGGGGCTCTATGGGGCTTGCCCCTAAACAAAATTTTTAAGGCCAAGCCCTCTTCGGTTTAGTTTCAGTTTCAGTTTATTTAATCATTCAACAAATGCAAAATTGATACTTGCCATAGCATTTATAGATAAAATTTCACTGGACGACAGAACCCATCGAAGGTAAAATGCAAAAGTGAAAAGAACCACGATATATGGAACCAGCATGTATAATGCCACAAATTTAAGAAATTTGTAGTTCCAAAGATGATATCCCTCCCAAAGAACTCTATAAATTTGAATATGCTTTACTGCAAACAATTGACAACTATCAATCTGGTTGCATTAATTGCAGTCAAATTCACGCAACCTACGTGTAACTCGCGTAGAAAGTGTGCTATAAGTTTCATAAGGGGATTCCGTGGAATCCTAGTCTTAGCGGACAGTACACTGGAGTCAGACAGAGCCGGACTCTGGGGGCTTGTCCCCAATCAAAATCTTTTTAGGCCAAGTCCTCTTCAGTTCAGTTTCAGTTTATTTAATCATCCAACAAATGCAACATTGATATTGCTACATACAACAATAAATAATAACAATTAACAACATTGTAAAACGGGTTATTTTACTCGAGCGGTCTGCATTTAGTGTAAACGCCAAAAGAGAATTAAAACAGAAAAATCAATTGATCTGTCAAAGCTAATCTTTAACTCATAACATGTTAATGAACTTAGTTCGGCGAGGTGACTTGCATCCCTGCCATTGAACTCGAGTGTGTCTGTCCCTATTGCTACTTATATATATTCTCGTACATTAGTTCCTTGTTCAAATGCGCATACTACTGACAATACAATACAATGCAGGATGACAGCTGTATCCTAAAATGTATTATTACGGGAAGTGGGGGTTAACTTATCTAATTGATACATAGTTCCTTATTCCGCACAGGCTTCCTAGTTTTCTAGTGACTATCCGAGAATATGACTGAATACAAGTGATTAAACTATTCTTTAAAAGACTACTAACTTGTGCTGCAAAAATAGCGTTATTACAACATTAACTACAATAATATCAAGCACAGATACGATCTTACAAAGAAGTGCTTTATTGTGTTTGTCAGATTAGTCTCTTGGATGTCGGAGAAAGCCCGTTGAAAAATAAAGTTGATATTTCCGGAAATGTGTTCGCCATACCCGATGGATCATAAGTATAAGTATTCAGGACGGCTTTCCAATCTTTTTGTTTCAGCTCTTCTTGGAATAGAGACTTATCATATTTTCTCATATTACGAAATTCGACTATCTTTGGTGGCATAACCGGTGTTTTTATTCGCCAAGCATTTATCTTCCTTATACCATATATCAAATAGTGGTCCACCACCCCTGTTTCTAAAGCATCAGTCTTAAGAATATACCTTGCGTTTGAGGTAGAGAAATGGTCTATCAGCGATTTACTTATTCTTTTGGTACCATTATCACTAGTCTTTATAGCTACCCTTGTGCAGGTTTTTATCCATTGTTCCAATTGGAATTCTGAATATACCTGCTTTAGCTTCTTTGTGTTGGCATCTCTATTATCCATTAGGTCACAATTGATGTCTCCTATAAGAACAATTTCCTTATCTTGCCTATCAAGTCTCGTCAAAACGGCTCTAAGATTTTCGAAGGTACCATCGTCTACATTTGCGGTCGGTGATCGGTTTCAGGAGACAAGAAAAAAAGACCTTGCTTTTTAGGTTTAATCTCTAAGGAGAGGAGTTCCAGGCTATTCATTTGGTGATCCACGAGGAGCACATCAAGGGACTCTTTTACATAAAGTGCCACTCCACCCCCATGAACGTTACAGTCATTTCGAAATATTTTGTGGCCCTATATTCGAAGCTCACGATCACTAATGTTTTCATCTAATCGTGTCTCATTTAGGCCTATAATGTCTATCTCGTTATCATTCAAAATGATTCCAAGTTCATCTTTGTATTTCCTGAGTGATACAATGTTAAGAGAAGCAATTTTTAGACCATTTCTCTTCCTAGAATAATTCACCATACTTACCCTTTTGTGTTTATTAGAGCATAGACACCGCTAACAGTACTTAATAAACTGTATCAAGTTCCCTGCAAATTTCCTTACCCTTCCTTCTTCTAAATGCAAACCGTCATTGCCTAAGTTGCGAAATAGGATGTTTTCATTTGGAATACATCCTATTTAGAAAGGAACTACGTACTACAGTATTGCTATTAAGCTTTATGTTTCAAAATTTCCAAGTGTAACTGACATGCTCAACTTTTCGTTATTCATTGTAGAACAAGATGGTATTTTAAAGTCTATTTCTTCTAGATGGTTTATTGTTTTTAATCATTCCTTCAGTATATACTCTACTAAACTGATGGAAAAAGAGTGTCAGATAGTGTTGTGTTATCTCCTTGACAATAAAAGTAACATGGTCATCTCTCAGATCATTATCAAGGATATGAGTCTCATTGGAGTGACTTTGAATATATAGAAATGTGTTTTTTCTGGTTTCTTTGAGTAGACATTGTAATAGCAAGTCTGTCTTGCTTATCAAAAGATAACCATTTGCAGAGTGATCTTCTAGCCAGTTTGTCAACGCAAGTCACTACCCTGTAGACTGAATAAGATGGCAGCAACAGATTTCCATATTTTTTGCAAGTTAGAAGAGACTTTGCAGCTGTATGGACATAAGAAATAGATGTATATGTATTATTGTACAGTGCTGCAGCACATTCTGGACAGTCAATTGATTCCAAAATTTTCTTTGCAACAAATCCAGATATATAGTGTAGCACATCAGCACACCACACGTTCGATGATATCAATAAATCACATGCTGCTGAGTCCACTTTCCCAGTACCAGTTGCACTGCATTCCTACTGTGAAACAGGTACACAATTTGCAGTGTTGAGTGATTCAATCCTATTTTTTAACAATATCGATCTCAGTGCATATTTGAACTGCAGTGCTTTAGGGTTATTGTTCCATCCAAAGCAGCTACGAATCTTGGAGAAGTACATTTCACTGGGATCTTGTGAGAACTGATAAGTCAATATATAGTCAGAGGGCGATTCTCCCCTTTCAAGAAGAGTTCTGCTTAGTGTCAGAATAGAATAAGCTGAAATGCAAAAGCCAATGATAAAAGTTTTCCAAGGACCTTTGATCAAGAGCATGCCATTTGTGTCTTTCAGACATTTTAGAAATGCAATGGCTTCATGAAGCCTGCCTTCAATTTCATAGAAGTTGCTGGTACTTATTGGCTGTTTGGTATTTTTGCCAAATTTGCTCTTTGAGTTCAATGCATCAAATACATCATTCATTGAGAGAATAAATACACTTGTTGGCTTGCTGTCTTCAAATCCTGCCAGTTTTATATTCCTCAGAAATGTTATTGCTGCAGAAACAGAATGGCTAAACAATTGTGGCAAATTTGACCTTCATTTTGTGGTTTTGCCACTTAATATGTTGAGACTTAAGTTTAATTCCAAGAGGTAGGATGTCTTTTTGCTGAGTTTGATATAGAAGAAGAATGTGTTCCCAAGAAATTTTCTCATTGAAAGTTGTACAATATATTTCTAAGTTACTAACAGTATTCCTTGCCAGTTTGATCATGTGACAGATGTCAAAAATAACATGACTCCTTCTGTTATCATGACATGGATGAGGAAAAGAGCCATCAAGATTTTTTATGTCCCACCAAAGTTTTTCAGCCATGCCCACATTTCTGGATGCACCATCAAATATGACTGCACATACCTGTGCACCAACCTCATGGAGCATCTTAATGGGCTCTTTTATCAGTTGACAAAGCACATAACTATTTAGCTTGTGAGTTAAAAAGCAGTGGAATACTTAAAGGCTTTTTAAAACTACCTATCATAATCACAAAGGCATTTGTGGCAATATTATCAGGATCCTCAGCTTTTATGTTTCCATAATCAACTGTCCCTACAAAGTTTTGATGTTTTGGATCCCACTTTGTCTCCTTTTTGATGCCCATTTCATCATTAATTAGTGTGAAATCCATCTGAACATCTTTTCCTAGGTCTGCAATGTATGGCAATGGTTTCTTTGGAAGTCCTGGCTCACATTCCATTCCAGCAGACCATGCATGAATAGTTGAAGGATGGGGAAGTGTCAGATATTTTCTCAAAAACATGTAAGCTTTTGGACTATAGAAATGAAGGGATATAGCAAACTCCTTTATTTCTGTAGCATACCAAGATCCAGAGCACTCTTTGTTATTCCTGTATTCATTTTTAATTAATTGTGAGGTCAAGGGACCAAAGTTGTTAATTAATGCCATACAACTTTCTTTGGAAACAAGCTTTGAGTTTTCAATTATAATCATTAAGCCTTTTATTGTTTTCTCTCTTCTCCAGTTCTTATGGCGCAAGTTAGAGATTGCAAGATTTTTCTTTTTTAACCTTTTGGTAAATTCAGATTTAAGTTTTGTGGTAGATGCATTAGAGACATACATATGATCAAACTTAGGTTTCTTTGGTGCAGAATGTTCTGAAAGTGAGTGTGGGTGTGGAGCCTGAGATACCCTATTTTTTGGATTCCACTCCTTCAATGGCTGTTTTTTCAAATGTGCTGGAAAGTCAAAAATTGATGGAACTGCATTTTGTTTCAATTTTCATCTCTTCAAAGTTGCTGAGAGAGGGAGGGTAGAAGAGCAACTGAAATCACTTTCCAAAAAGTGATCACTGCATATGAAGGAACTTTTTGTAGGGGAAAACTTGTCTCTCTTCACTGCCAAAAGACACTTTTCCAGAAGAGCTGCATTGTCAATGGGAAACCTGTGGTTAAAAATAATCATTTCTGTTTATGTCCATGAGTTATATACTGACTTTTAGTCTGAAAAAGTTTGACTTATAAGTTAGTTTGCAAACACTCAAAGCCTAAAATAAGCGTTTACACATCAAAGCTTGTGCAGTTGTAAATCAAAGCTATAGATTTCTACTTAATGAAATTGTGTAGTTCCTCAAAATGGGCATATCTACTTTGTATTATTGAGAAATGTATTATATGTGAAAGTAAAGGATGTGATGTCAAAAATTTTTACTGGGATACATCCTCCAACCCTCTTCTTTTCATCTACATTGCAGTCTTTCCTACAGAGCTATAGTTTTCCTTATCTACCAATGTTCATGAAGTTTTAGATTGCATAGATTTAAGATATCATCTAGCATGAGAAATGTTTTTGGACTGAAGCAGCACAGTTCATAGGCCTATCTTGTATCTTTGTAGTTCAACACTTAGTTCCAGTGTGTAAAAGTCTAAGTAATAAGCAATTAAATTTCTTTAAACAGCAATATAGCATATACTTTACAGAGTATCCTCTTTACATTTATAGATTGAAATATACTTTGCCAATGCTACAAATGTGAAAATCTCAGACCAAAGCTATAGTACTTGTAGATTGCAGTGTCATTCCTGCACTGTGGCTCTTGCCCTCACTGGGCTACTATTTTAAATCCCATAGATTAACTATATCACATAATCCATCCAGCATTCTAGTCCTACCATTTCTATGGTTCTGGGCAGCAATGAACTTGGTCTGGAACCGCCTCTGATCCAGATGTAGGTAAAATTGTATTCGCATTTAAAGGGTATCAAATAAATTTTACAGCATAATAGGGGATCCCATTTCTTGGTCTGAGTTGATATAGTGAGGCGAGATTGTTATAAAGATACTATCCAATTAGGCTACGGGTCATTCAATGCCAATTCATCCAGGCAAATGGGTGAAATGTAACCATAGTCTGAGAATTTGGCCCATCTTCTAACTGTGCAATATGCAACTTAAGTTCACCTCAAATCTAAAAGTTCACTTCAATATCTCTTTCCGTTCTGAAGATATGAGCATTTAAAATCTCACTCTTGAGGCCAAAGGAGTGGGCGTGACCACAGACAACTTTTCAGTGTACAGTACGGCCAAACAGCTTTTAAACCGCAGTGGATAAACTTAGGTACATGAAATTTTGGATTCTGGTTAATTCAAGGGTGTAGAATTCACATTTATGCTCAGAAATCTTGTTTGAACAGCAGGAGGACCTACAACAGCTCATCAATGTATAATTTTCAGTTTCTTG
>OLMO02000231.1:14695473-14711130 GCA_900291935.2 Cassiopea xamachana | reverse complement strand
ATTGGGTGGGATACATATTCTTTTAAGCACTTCAGAAAACCAAAACTAACCTTTATTGCCTCATAATCTAATGATTTAGTAGTGTTATAATCTTCATGGTGTCCTGAATTCTTATTTTTTTTATTTTCTGGTGCCTCAATTTTGCAAATAGGTTTGTCAAAAGGTACCCAGCAAAGGTCATCCATTACTGGCCAACAGAAACTTGCAAGTGAACCAAGTGGGTGCATAAACTTAGTCTTTCTATCTTTCTTTTCTCTGTTGATGTCTTCTAACAATCCAATCCACCAATGCATATCATAATCGCAAGCAACAAAATCCATTATTTTCTCTTCCAACATTTTCCTTCCAATGCCTTCTGTTAATGAAAGCTATGAGCTTGAAAGAGCCACTGAATTCTGCATCAGCATAGATCCTCTTGAACTGAATCTCATGTGTTGAGATAGGTGTGAAACAGTGATAGGTTCTTGTGCCTGGAACTGTGCTACCCAGTGTATATCTTAGTTTCAAGTATTTCCTGACATCATCAATTTCTTCTTTCCTGATTAGAATGAAGTGAATTTCATTGATCTCACTATTGCAAAAATCAAACATCCTTTCTGCTGACAGGATTTGCTCACTGTTTCGCGTATGCAGACTTGACTGAGCAGTTAAGCACTTTAATGTTCCACCAATGCCATCACAAGAAGACTTGCCATGGCTTGTAGCAAAGAAAGAGCACGTAGCTTCAAAACCAAAATCACATTTATGGTGGCATAAATTAAGGAAATTTTTGAAATTCTCATGTTGTCCTGTACAGCACTTTGAAAAATATTCCACTTGCTGCAAATTTGGAAACTGTCTTTTGATGCAACCGAACACTTTCTTCTGCACTTGGTGGAAAGAGCATGTGTCATGCTCCATGTCATCAGAGAATATGGAAAAGGAAAGACTTTTCAAGGAATTATCATCTTTTTAATAGACTACCACAGGGTGGATTTTCCTACTAAGCTTGTTCCAATGAAATCCTTGAAACTCATATTGAACAATGAATTGATAATTTTCAGCAAAGTCTAGGAGGATGATGCATCTTGTGCTGTCAGGGTTCATCTTGTTTTCTTTTAAGTACTTTGCTTGGCTCTTTCCTATGAAGGAGTGTCATGTCAGTTTGCTGAGAGCGTCAAGGGTTACTTCAATGAATTCCTCAACTGTTGCTGCTTAGGAAACAAGCATTACCCTATCTGCTCCTTGCTATTGTTGAAACATTATGTCTTCTCCCAGATCTGACTCTAATGCACCTTGGAGATATTCCTTAACTGCTGCCATTCCAGAACAGTTTGGGTAACGATGAATCATCTACATCATATTTTCAGTGCTACATACCATCATCTCTATGAGTTCTTTGTATGATTTGTTAATATTTGCAGCATGAACAAGAAGCTGGGTGTTTTGATGTGATTTACATACACATACAGAATGAGTTTCTGATGAACTGACAGTCACACACCATTTTTTGTGCAGGCTACAAAACTTTGAAAAGCCCACTTTTAAGCCTGGCTTCATCTTTTTAAATTAAGCATAAAGTTCATGAAGGTTGCATACTATTAAGCATTTTTGTCTATGCACTTTTTGGCCAATGCTTATGCTGTCCTTTTTCTCAGGCATCACTCTCATATATTCATCATCTTGGTAGAAGTTGAGGATAGCTGCCTTGGTGTCATCTGTTATCGTACTACCAAAATTCCTCTTTCTCTTCCTAAATGTCTTGCAGTTCAAATAGCATACTCAGAAACATAAAAGAATTCTGCAGCTGCTTCTCTGCTCCTGGAGTTAGTGTTAGAATTTGAATTTTTCTCTTGTAATCTGTGTCTTTTATCTTATCTTTCATGCATGACAATAAATTCTCAACATCTGCTGCCTTAGCCTTTATTTCTAATATACAAAAAGGTTGAGGGTCCTTCCTTTTAAAACATCTTTCTCAACATCTGCTGTTTTTGATGCTATTGCTTCCATGGTAGACTCTGCTCAATCAAATTTTGTTTTGATGTGGCTAACCTTGCTTTATGTTGGCACTCCATGAAGTTTGATAAGAGAAATGTCAAGTTCTTCAAAGCTTGAATTTATAACTTCCTTTGCAGAATCTCTTACTATTTCATCCCCAAAGTCAACACTGTCAACAAAGTCCTTTTCCATCATTTGACCCTCTTCAGTGTGTTGTGCAGTTTTTGCAATTTTTAAACAGTTGCGACATAATTGCCAATCAGGGCATACTTTGTGCCCCTTTAATCTAAGCTTCTTTGCAAGATTCAATTTAATGATTCACAGCTTTCCTTCTTTTTCTATGCTTTCCATATATATTGCAACATTTTGGAAATTTCTTCTCAAATGCAGAACCAAATGCTTCTTTGTGATAAGCACAAATGAGCAGCTCTTGGTTGGTGGCAATATCTTCTCCTATTTCTGCCTGCCATAACAAGGTTTGCGGCAACTCTTCCTCCAAATCACACACCTTTTCTAAAGCAGTATACCGAGTAAGATATGATTTGTGACACTCTCCACTACCACTAATGCCTTTAAAGTTACAGTTTCTGTCCATTTCCAAGCAGTCACTTTGGCATTTAAATCTTCCTTTATGTGTTTCATAGAACTGCTTTTTAAACCAACTGAGAGAACAGATGCAAACTGCCAACTGTATCTATATATGTCTTCAGACACTATCTATTTCAAGTAGTTGCATTAGTCAGTGGTCTGCCATCACAGCAGAAACTAATATCAGCTATTTTCAGTACTGCATAATTTGATGCCCTGATATCATGACCTAAACCAAGCTTAGCAAATTATAATGGATAGACATGAAATGCCAGTATCAAATAACTGATCATAAGCACCATCAAAGATGAGTCACCTCGTCAGCTGTGTTTAAAGACTTAAACACAGCTGAAGAGGTGACTCATCCTTGTTTAATAACTGTTGCTAACTAACAGTAGCAGTGAATCTTTCTCCTCAGTTAATGAAGAATCTGGCCCTAAGCCTTGTCAACAGAAGGTATTTACAGTAAAATTTCAGAAGTAAAAGTTATGGATTTTGTTGCATACTATTGTGACATGCATTAGTGGATTGGATTGTTAGGATTGCAAAGGTTCAAAATAAGGTTTGTGCACCCACTTGGTTCACTTGCAAGTTTCTGTTGGCCAGTAATGGATGACATTTGCTGGGTACCTTTTGATAAACCTATTTGCAAAATTGAAGCACCAGAAAATAAAAAAATAAGAATTCAGGACACCATGAAGATTACAACACTACTAAATCATTAGATTATGAGGCAATAAAGGTTAGTTTTGGTTTTCTGAAGTGCTTAAAAGAATATGTATCCCACCCAATTTGTGTAAAATTTTTACCCGAAATTGGCATCTTTTCCTATTTTTCTCAGCTTGATATTTCTTTAACCCTACATATAAAAAAGATGAATCTCACTGGAAATAGTTCCTAAAACATATACTTACAAATAACCAAATTCATATTTTGGTATGATTTTGCTGTATTTGGCAATTTCAACTTGAAATGATGCATATTTTGGCTGCTCAAGAAACTGAAAATTATACATTGATGAGCTGTTGTAGGTCCTCCTGCTGTTCAAACAAGATTTCTGAGCATAAATGTGAATTCTATACCCTTGAATTAACCAGAATCCAAAATTTCATGTACCTAAGTTTATCCACTGCGGTTTAAAAGCTGTTTGGCCGTACTGTACACTGAAAAGTTGTCTGTGGTCACGCCCACTTCTTTGGCCTCAAGAGTGAGATTTTAAACGCTCATATCTTCAGAACGGAAAGAGATATTGAAGTGAACATTTAGATTTGAGGTGAACTTAAGTTGCATATTGCACAGTTAGAAGATGGGCCAAATTCACAGAATATGGTTACATTTCACGCATTTGCCTGGTTGAATTGGCATGGAATGTTAAGAATAGTCATCAATCACTTTCCAAACAATTTATACAACAAACGAAAGAACTCAGTAAGCTGTTTAAGAATATGGAAAAAAATTTACGGTTAACAATATGGCTACGAACTTATAACACAAAATACCTTCCAAAACAACGCATGTTTTTCAATATTTGGGCACTTTCATAATGGCGGAAGTACGACAAGTTACGCTAACGCGACGCGTCGCATTATGACGCTGACCAAATATGGTTCGTAGGAATTTCTGCTATGCGTGCGCATCGCGTTTTTCATGGATGCGTCATGATGCGTCAGAGATGAAAAAATCCATCTTTGACGCGACGCTCTGCTTCAGAACAGTAGACAAGGTCACTGAAGTAAGGCAGAAAAATGGCGGCTAAGTTCGCAAACAAAGAGCAACTCATTGAATCAGTGAGAAAACTACCTTGTCTTTATGACACAAGTACGAAAGAATACAAAGATGAAATGGTGAGGGAAAACGCATGGAAAAGGGTGCGCGAGGAAGTTTTTCAAAAAGCATATCACAACGATAAAGCTCTAATCACACTACATGCCAGAGATTTGTTAAAAGTGCATTTCAAACTTATCGTTACATTTATATCGCTTTTTTCATGTTGCTTCTCTAGACCTCAATCTCGTTAAAAAGACATTTAAGAGCTTGAGAGATCGTTTCATGAAAGTCAGACGGGAATATAAACCTTCTGGAAGTGCTGGTGGTGCATCAATTAAGCCATCGTGGCCGTATTTTAAGCAGTTAGAGTACTTGGCTCCATTCACGAAGCATAGAAAAACGAAGGGGAATTTTTTGGTGGATATAAAACCTGACGAAGGCCATCAACTTGAGACCATGAATGAAGCAGAATTGTTGAACTCTATACATGAGAGCGAGAGTATTTTGGAGAACGAGGTGCAGGATACCCTAAATGGTATTGAAATTGAGAAAGGGGATGCTGCAGAACCCCCTAGCCCCTTCTCGGAAAGTGTAGTGCCTAAAAAAGCAAAACGAAGCAAAAAAGAAAAAGACTCGGGTGAAACTCAATATTTAATGGAAGTGTTACAAGGGACCAACGAGTTCATTTCATCTGTTGCCAAGAAGGGAGAATTGAACGAAGATGATTTGTTTGGTCAAAGCATAGCCATGGAATTAAAAAAACTTTCTGAATATAAAAAGAGCCTTGCAAAGATGAAAATACAGCAGGCAATGCATGAAGTGCGATTTTCTTCAGAACCGAACTTAATATCATACAGCTGTGCTTTTCAAAATAGATATTTTCTTAATGCTTTAATATTCCAAGGTTTATGTTTAAAAGTGGATTCTTTCATATGAAACTTTATCTATTCATCTGTTTGCATTGTCGCTTGAATATTTGCTCTTTAGTTTGTTGATCATGTCTATTTCTATGTGAAGAACAATTAATCAGCATTAATCGCATGTTAACACAAAATGTAATATAGCAATTGCCTTGCCTTTACAATTGTTAATTAGTAGTAGTCATGATGAAGCGATTTGGCGGTACTTTCAGCAGCAGATATCTGCACTCAAAACAGGAAACCATATGTTATGACGCCACATTGCCACACAGACACCCAGGAAATGCATCAACATGACTCAGGAATACTTGGATAAATTCATGAATTTTTTTAACTTAAATCAAGGATGTGAGAGCTTGAAATTAGAATTCTACATGTTAAACTGAGTCAGTCAATTTTTAGGGCTACTTGCTAATAAATAACTGTCTTGTAGAAGCAGAAGTAAAGAAGAGGGGGAGGGGTGGGGGACTCCCCTTTCTGTAATTTGGAAGACAAAAGAGCTGCGCTTAAAAGTAGTAGCTATCTTGGAAGTAAATGGCTATTGTTTAATGAAATATTTATTATAAAAACAAGCTGATTTTATAAAGATGGTGAGATTGTGTTCATTCACAACATTTTTAGTATTAAAAAGCCTTGACTAATGGACTACTTTCTGATTTTCTTATACCATGTTGTTATTCTACTTGATTGTACCTCATAAAAATAGGGGCAAGCAAAGAACCCCACCACCTCCCAAACCACTAATTTACTTCTACACCACACTACAAAAAGTGACATGTATATAATAATTTCGACAACATTATGCAATAGAAATAACCTGAAATTTTAATCTTGCTGTGAAGATACTGATCTTATTTGTATGCACAGAAAAAGAAATTGTAAGAGAATTTCTTGTGAATTTTTCAAGATAAAATGAGTATTGTAGCTAACTGTTAAGAAAGACTGAAAGTTTCAATAAAATGTATGGTGTTTAAGGATGCTTCTATAGTGGAAATAAAGTTGCTTATTGAATGGGTTCAATGCAGTACGTCTCACGTATTGATACTGCCAAGGAAGTTCACCCTCTGGTGATAGAAAAAAATTTGCCATCAACATTCGATAGTGCTCTGCACGTTTCCCATAATTATTTGGCCCTATGTATGTTAGCTCTTGAAGAGCCCCACTCTCTGAGACTTCAGATCTCCATGTCCCCTTGTGAATGATTCCATATGCATCCTCGTAATCAACATAGCCAGAAGGGCAGTACAACTTTCCATATACCTTCTGTGAGTCTTCATGCTTTTTCAGCCAGTTATGAAGAGCTACAGAAGCCAATATGCTATTAGCTGCCTTTTCTGGCTGTGCTTGTAAAGGAGACCTTAAAAACTGCCATCGAGCTGAAAGTATACCAAAGGCATTCTCTACAACTCTTCTTGCTCTCGACAACCTGTAATTATATATTCTCTTCATTTCACTGAGGTTTCTTCCTGGATAGGGCCGTTGTAGATTATCTTTTAGAGGAAACGCTTCATCAGCAATAAAACAATATTTACCGCTATAGCCGCTATTTGGCAACAGGCCGTCTTCAGGTATATTGAGCGAGCCATCGTTCAATGCTTGTCCAAAGCTAGAATTGCCAAAAACACTTGAGTCGCTTTGCCGGCCATAATCCCCAACGTCTACAACGGTAAACATGTAATTGGCATCTGCAACAGCCATTAAAACAATGCTAAATGACCCTTTATAGTTATAGAAGGCACTCCCTGACTTTGGGGGGCAGATAATTGCACAATGCTTTCCATCTATTGCACCAAGACACAAAGGAAAGTTCCAAAGGTTCCAAAAGTCATCAGCAAGTCTTTTCCACTCGGAATGGGTCTTTGGAATAGCCATAGATATGGGGCTAATTACATTCCAAATTTGCTTTGGGACTTCGTTTAATATCTCGCAAGCTGTTGACCTGCCAATTCGAAAGTTGAACGAAAGTGATGCTTGTGATTCTCCCGTTGCAAGATATCTCAGCGTTACAGCTAATTTCAACGAAGGTGACAAAGGCTCCCGAAAATTGCTCCCCTTTCTAACAATAGATGGCCCAACCAAACTTAACAATTCATCAAACATGGAAGGCAGCATTCGAAAATAATTGAAATGCATCGTGTGATCTTTCAACCTCATTTCCTTGATTAAATTGTCATGATGACCTTGAAGTTTTCGTTCTTTCCAAAGTTCATGAACCCAAACAGATCGCTTTTTCTTTTGCTTTTGCAATAAAACTAAAGCTATTACCTGATTTTGCAGAGCAAGAGCGAGAAGCATGTCTTGTTGTTGCGACGCCATTTTCACTAAAACTGCAGACGACGCTTTGCCAGTGTGAATTAAACAAAAGGTATATGACTCGACGCGCCGCAACGCGATGTACCTCGACGCATCGTGACGCGTGCAGTGTGAATTGACCTTAACCTAGCCCTAACCCTTTCAAAAACCCTAATCCTTAGCCAAACCCTAACCCTGGAAGCGTATTATGGTGAAATACCTTGATGGCTAATCGTGACATCGACCCATTTTGTTGTTGAAGAATGTAATTGTTGCAGGTTTGTTGTGAAGTCAGCAAACTTAAGTAACTTTCAGAGCATCAAAATAAGCTATAAATGCATACCTTGATATAATGTGTAGGCACAATTGCCAATTTTGACGCCCATGAAGGTGCAACGTACGGTTGTAGGCGATCCATGTCAATGGATAGAAGGGTAGGATGATCACCGGTTGGATGATCATCATTCTTGCGTGTAATTTCACTGAAATTGAAACATTTCTAGGAAACCGCAGCTGAAGTATAAACTTTAAGAGAAGAACCACAACGGAAAACATCTTTCATCTTTCGGAATTATAATTCCCTTAAGGCCTCCCCTTGCTTTCGTGACTTCCCGTGGATTTACTTTCTTGATTTCCACTTGTCTTTTTCCCACTTGTTTTTTCCCACTTGTTTTTCCCTGTTTATATAAACCTCCCGTTAGGACTGTTTATTACTGATGATGGGACAAGATGTCTCAAAACGTATCATTTATATTAACATCGTCTATGTCTATCGTTTAAGTTAACACCGTATATGTCTACTGGCTTAGGCCTAATTATTAGAATGTCGATATAGTAAAATATATAAAGATGAAAGAAGTAAAAATCTTTATCTTCCCCCATTGTTTTTGCAATGGGGGAAGATGAAGATTTTTTGACTCTGAAAGCAGTCAACAGTTTATGAGAAGCTCAAGTTAATGCTTTTAAATCCGCTTTCAAATGATGTTCCAAGATGTAAAAGAAGAACTCAAGGCTATAAAAACCGATATAGGAGACCTGAAGAACAGCACACAGTTTTCAATGGGGCAGGTTGATGATCTTCAGGAGAAGGTTAAGTCAATAGAAAAGAAAGTTAATTCCAAGGAACAGAACATTGAAGAACTAACTGACTCACTTGATGCTGTTGAATCCCATTTAGAGTACATTGAAAACCAAAGTCTCAGCGATAATATTAAAGTCATGGGCGTGCCTGAAGATATCAGCACAGAAGAAACATGGGATGACACAGATGTTGTAAAAAAGCTGATAAAAGAGGAATTGGGAATTGAAGAGGAAGTGGAGATAGAGAGATGCCATAGAGTTGGAGATGCAAATCCTGCAAACCGCAGAAAAAAGGCAATTCAAATAATCAAAGTGGAGGTAATGAATAGCCGAGAAGCATTGTTGCCAAGTTTGCAAAGTGGAAGACAAAAGAGTTCATTCTGAAAACTGCCCGGAATAAGAAACCACAGGGCATTATGTTTTGTTGGAGACTTCTCTCAAAGAACACTGGATAAGAGGGCTGCAAAGATTCCAGATCTTGTAAAAGCAAGAAAAGAAAGCAAAATTGCCTACTTCATCATGGATAGGCTGAATGTGAAGAACAAGGTCAACACCCAAAGAAGTCAGAATTCTTCTTCTTAATCTTAAAGTTGGTTTTGATGTTGTTGCCGTTTCTGAAACTTGGGATTCTTTTGATAGACCATTAAGCACAAATGTTGAAATTCAGGGTTACACTTTTCTTTCTGCAAAATCTAAAACTCAGAATGTGGGGGTTGGTCTCTATATCAAAACATGTTTTGGTGCTATCCCAAGGCCGGATTTGGATAGTAATTGTGAAGAGTATGAAAGAGTTTGGGCTGAAATTGAAAACTCCAACGACAAAAACATTTTGATTTGTTGTGCTTACCGCCATCCAAGCACTGAGATAGAAAATTTCACTGAATACCTTCAAAAGATACCATCTAATCCTTCTATTGCAAATAAACATGTTTTTATCTTAGGAGATTTCAATATTAATCTACTAAACTATGACTCTCATACCCCTACTTGTGATTCTGTCAGTCTTCTTTTCTCTCATAATTACCTACCTTTTATCATCCATCCTACACGAGTATCTGATCATTCTTCTACCATTATTGATAATATTTTCTCCAATATATGTGATCTAGATACTAAAAGTTGTAACATTCTGACACAAATTGCAGATCATTTTCCGCAGTTTTTAATTGTTAGAAAGATGGCTCCTTCGAACAAAAATGTGACATATTACCAACATGATTATTCAAAATTTGATCAAGAAAAATTTATTGAGTATTTTAACAATTTTAACTTTGATTATTTGAATGATAACCAACAGGATGTTAATTCAAAATTTAACAGGTTTCTTGCTAACCTTGATGCCACTGTTGAAAAAGATGCTCCATTGAAAAGCTTTCAAAAAAAGATCTTAAATTCCAAAAATAACTATGGATAAATAGCACAATTAGGACAATGATACGTGTAAGGGGATAAATTATTAAAAAAGCTTCGTAAGATGCCTCATCCAGCAGTAAATCTTGCATATAAAAAATTTAGGAAGCGAGTTGCTTGTGAACTTGAAGAAAGAAAACAATCTTATCATCAGAACTATTTCAATGTCAATAGTAACAACATGAAACTTTTATGGACTGGAATTAAATTCATCATTAGCATTAAAAGTTCGTCTGCAAATGTTATTACTAAATTGAAGGACTCCAATGGTAACCTACCAACTGATTCTGCAACTATGGCTAATACTTTTAATAGTTTTTTTGTCAATCTTGATAAGAATAATGCAAATACATTTTTCATTTTTCCTACAGCCCCACATGAAATTTCAGACATAATAAATCTCTTAAAAACTGGCAAGTCAACTGGCCCAAATAGCATACCCATTAAATTATTAAAGGTTCTTTCTCTATACATTTCTTCTCCCTTGTCTGATATCATTAATGAATCTTTTCAGTCAGGCATCTTCCCTGTTAAAGTGCAGCAAGCGAAAGTTATTCCTCTATTTAAAAAAGGTTGTCCTTTAACTGCTTCAAATTATCGACCAATATCTCTTTTATCTGTCTTCAGTAAAATTGCAGAGAAATTGATGTATACGCGGTTATATGATTTTTTGGAAGAACACAAAATTTTGTATGATCTCCAGCATTCTGTAAATCATGCATTAATTAGTTTAACTGAATCTATCAAAAACAGTTTGGATAACAAAAAATTTGGATTTGGAATCTTTCTTGAGCTTCAGAAAGCCTTTGATGCAGTCAATCATAAAATTCTGCTAGACAAACTAGAACACTATGGCATTCGAGGCACAGCTTTGGCGTGGTTTAGTTTATACCTTAGTAACAGAAGTCAGTATGTCTCAGTAAATGGTTGCAAATCCACTAATCTGGATGTTAAGTGTGGTGTGCCACAGGGATCTGTTCTGGGTCCACTTTTGTTTCTAATTTATATAAATAACCTTCTTATGTCGTCTTCTAAACTTTCTTTCTATCTTTTTGCTGATGATACAAATATTTACATGCAAACCATCTCAATGCTTGAATGACACACCACCCAAAGTATGATTGTGCCTTTTCAAAGGAACTGGAAAAATTTTGCGAGCACATTGTACATCTATGGCAGGAATGTCTAAGACCTGCAACCATGTTGAGGCTGGACTTTTTAGGGTTGAAGCTGCCAGTAGACTTGGGCTTAACAATCCATCATGCACTTCTAAAGCATGTGAATGGCTACCAAATAACAAAGCTGTAAAGCCAGTTCAAACTAAGGAACTAAAGCTTTGCAGAGATGGATTTGGCACAAGAGGTAAAAAAGAGGAACCAAGCTTAATGTGTCACCAAAGACAAGATTTAACCCACTGGCCAACTGTACAACTGAACCCACTGGCCAACAGTACAACTGAGCTAGCACTTGAGGATATTGCCTGTGCTTTAAAGGAAGTGTGTGAAGAATCTGATTGTTTGGTTTATTCTACAATCCCAAAGAAAATAATTTCAAAAGATACAGTGAAGCCAGTGCTGCCTAATCCAACGTTATTGGAAGACATTCTCTTTCAAGCAACTAGTGATATTCAATTCCTGCAACTTGTTGAAAACATCACAAAGTAGCATATTCAGCATATTGAAACCATAACAAGAGGCCAGAGTGACAACATTCTATGGTTTACTTACGAGAAGCTTGCAATTACTGCTTCAAAGACACATGATGTAATGACCAGGTATGTCACAATAAGGGGATCTGATAACAATCTTGATGGACTCAGAGTCATTTTTGCCAAAATCTCTGGGACAGTTAGGGTAGATCTCGAGGTACTAGCCTTGAAGTATGGAAGAACAATGGAGGATGAAGCAGTTGGATCTTTTACAAGTTGTTTTTCTAGGACTCATAGCAATGTTTAAGTGTTAGAGTGTGGCTTGTTCTTTTCTCAAGAACTACATTTTGTTGCTGGTAGTCCTGACATAATTATAGAGTGCTCCTGTTGTAGGAAGTCATGACTTGAGGTGAAGTGCCCCTTTTCTATTCGCCACACCACACCTATTGATCCATGCGTCAAATTGCCATGTTTGAAATTATTGGACTAGTTGTGATACCAACGCAATTGTCTATTGTTTTACTGTTTTGTATTGTTGTATCTGGTCACATGACCTCGTGCTAGCCACGTTTTTCGTATATATCGCTGTTAGGCCAGTGAAGTTATGACATTGTGTTTTATTCGAGATTGAGATATTTACATTGCGTTCGTTTATTCGAGATTTCTAACAGATAATGGGCCCAGGACTACGCGTTTTCTAAAGTTTCATTGACATTTATGTGGTAGAAATGGCTTTGCTAGATGAGCCTGCTGGAAATGTTCTGAAGTTTGCTAAGCTAAATAACGGCAATTACAGATCATGGGCTTTCAATATGAGATTATATTTGGAAAGTAATGACTTGTTCGAACATGCAGATGGTGCTACTGTTACTCCCAATGCTGATGCTGGACCAGTTGAAACACGGAAGTTTCGCTTGAAAGCCAAGAAAGCTGGGACCTGCATTTGTTTAGCTGTAGAGCCTAGTCAACAAATTCACATCCGCCACACGAAGACAGCTAAAGAGGAGTGGGAAGCTTTAAAGAGTCAATTTGCTGTTGACTCAAATTTACAGAAGATAAGGTTGAGACAGAAGTACTATTCTTGCAAGTTTCAGTGCAATGAAAATATGCTAGAGCAAATAAATTACCTTAAATCCTTGCATGATCAGTTGCGTGAAATGGGCGTTGAGATTGACAATAAAGAACTAGCTATCACTGTATTAGTCAGTTTGCCTGATGATTTTATGCCATTAATTACAGCATTACATGCTTTTGGAGAAATGAATTTATCATTTGATAAAGTGAAAGCGATGCTGCTAAATAATTTTGACCGCAAGTCAGATAAATTTGAGGTTAAAAGCTCGGGAGACGCGTTATCTGCGAAACATACCTTTAACAGCAGGCAGGGAAGAGGAAATCGAGGACGCACTTATTCTTTGCATCCTGATAAACCAAAGAGATCTTTTCACACATAATCTTTCACTGGCATATGTCACTGTTGTAAAGAAAGAGGGCATTATTCGAGAGACTGCCCAAAGAAGAAGAAGAGCCCCAATGTATATGGACATAAGTTGAGGAATGCTGATTCTGCACACATGAGTGAGGAAACACTCGATATTAAAGTCATCTGTGAAGAAGATTTATATGCTGGTAAAGATTCGGATGAGCAAAATGTATGTGGATCAATGACTCTGGCGCATCCCAACATATGACGCATGATAGGAATTCACTTTCAGATTTTGTTGAATTTAAGCAGCCATGTAATATCATCCTTGGCGATAATCGCACCATCCGTGCATTTGGAAAAGGGACTCATCGGTTAACCACTGATATTGGCGGAGAACCGCAGAAGATAGCACTATACGATGTACTATATTTGCCAGATTTGAGAAGAAATTCGCTATCTGTACGTGCTATGACAAACCGTGGTGCAACTGTAGAATTTCAAGCAAACATATGCGAGATATCACGTAATTCTAAAGTCTTGGGAATAGGAGAAATGACAGGCAAGCTGTAATTCCTGAAGAGGTATTCTCCTGGAAATGCAAACACTGCTGAAAGAGCTTCTAATATGGATCTTTGGCATTGCAGTTATGGGCATTTTAGAGCTGATTAATCTTGCCAAACTATCAAATTGTGACATGGTTGATGGATTGGAGCGAATTGAGAAAAATGCAAAGAAATCAGTTTGTGAAGGCTGTATGAAAGGAAAGTTCTATGATTTCAAGGAGAGAGAACTGTCACATTTAGATGTTGAAACTATTGATGATTGTGACACACCAATAGATGCACGAAGATATCAAATGATTATTGGCTATCTGACGTATGCTAGCACTGCAACACGTCCTGACATTGCTGAAGCGGTTGGCATTCTTTCTCAGTTTATGGCTAAGCCTGGAAAGCAACCCTGGGAAGGTGTAAAACGAGTCCTACGTTATATTAAAGGAACACTTGACTATTGTTTAAAGTATTCAGCTAATTAAAAGGAAATCACACTACTTGGATATTCTGACGCAGATTGGGGGGGGGAGAGATTTGAATACAAGGAGATCAACTTCAGGCTATGTATTTCAAATAAATGGATGTACAATAGGTTGGAGTAGCAAAAGGCAATTAAGTGTTGCAAAGTCTTTCACTGAGGCTGAATATATTGCTCTTATTACATCAAGCCAAGAATTGATATGATTAAGAAGGCTACTTCAAGATCTTGGATTTGCACAAAGTAAACCTACTGTTTTGTTTCAAGATAATCAAAGTGCATTTGAGCTATCAAAGAACCCTAAATTCCATAGTAGGACAAAACACATAGACATTTCATACCATTTTGTGAGGGAGAAGGTTGCTGACAAACAATTTGAAGTACTGTTCAACTGAAATAATGGTGGCTGATATGCTGACAGAAGGACTTGCTAAAGTTAAGTTTGAACAATTTAGAGACATGATTGGACTTAACAGAAATTGAAATTTTTTGATTGATCTGAACTATTTTACATATTAACAATAGTGTAGGTTTCAAATGGGAGTATTGGACTAATTATGATACCAACACAGTTGTCTATTGTTTCACTGTTTTGTATTGTTGTATCTGGTCACATGACCTCCTCGTGCTAGCCACGTTATATATATATATATATATATATATATATATATATATATATATATATATATATATAATATATATATATATGTATATATATATATATATATATTTGCAAAATTTCTCAAGCCAATGATATCAGAGATCAGACGCAAAAAAACGACAAGAATATTAAGTTTACAAGACATGTTTCGGATAATTCTCTATACATCTTCAGTTGTTATACTAAGTTGTTAAATGGAACACACTAATAAACGTTGCAAAATCAATAGAAGGTGTAACGAAAATTAATAATTCGAATAATCAAGAGAACGAAAATCGTGAAAGGGCTAGAATGATAAGGAAAAATTGTAATGCTGGACCTGTTTGTTTAAGTTGGGCCCCTCCCACAAAATATGTAAAGCCTCTTTAACTTTAAGTTGATTGTATGTTTTAGCTGAGTCTATAACTTTAAAGCAGCTCTCATCACAAGAATCTTTGCATGTTTTAGAACTTTGCAGGTGTTTATAAACGTGTGAATTTTTATCTGTGAAAAGATGCTCTCGAACTCTAGTTGAAATGTGTCGGCACGTTTCACCAACATATACGGAATTACATCCCACACACGTAAATTTATAGACAACACAAGAACGGAGCGATCTAGGCACAGAGTCTTTAACTTTCATCAAGTTTTTTATCTTAAAGGAGGAAAATGCTAATTTGATTGTAAGATTACTGCAATATCTTTGATTAATGTGCGAACTTTACGTTGGGTAAAATTGGAAAAGGGAAGATATGGTAGCTTAAAGTAGATAGTATTATTATTATCGGATTTTGCAGAATTACCATTATTGTCAAGATATGTTTTAACTACCCTATTTATTAAATATTCAGGAAATTGATTTCTTTTGAAGATGTGT
>OLMO02000231.1:14660978-14695373 GCA_900291935.2 Cassiopea xamachana | reverse complement strand
GGAAAGCCAGAACCTTGTTGGTTTCTTTTTCTATAGTGAATTTGATATTCGGATGTTGTGAGTTAATAAAGTCAAAAAATAGTTTATCATCATTCTCATTGTCGAAAACACAAAAGATATCATCAACATATCGTCGATAGAAAAGATTAGAAGGACCTTGATAGTTTTTAAGCCATATTTTTTCATGATGCCCTAAGAATAGGTTAGCCAAGACAGGTGCAAGAGGAGAGCCCATAGCAACACCATCGATTTTGGTCAAACACCTTATCATTAAACAGAAAATGAGTTTGAGAAGTAGCAATTGAAAACATCTTGACAAGTTCAGCCTTAGAAAATGTTAACTTAGTGTTTCCCTCAGTGATGTAAGAAACTGCAAGATCAATGGACTCTTTAAGAGGAATGTTAGTAAACAAACTAGCAACATCAAAAGAAACCATAAATCTGTTAGAAAGATCGATAGTGTTGAGTTCCTGGACAAAGGAAAAAGTGTCAGAGATAGAGTAAGTGCTGGGTAAATAAGGTTGCAGAAGATTGCAAAGATGTTTGGCTAAACGATAGTTATAAGTGTTTATGGAAGATACAATAGGCCGAAACGGTGGTACTCCATTAGGAGACTTTATCTTGTGCATTTTAGGCAAACCATACATAAGTGCTGGTTGCGAACCTGATGGATAAATAGAATTGTATGTGTCTTTATCAATTTTACCTTTCTTTTTGAGCTCCCGTAGAAAACGCTGCAATTTGCCCTCTCTGTTTATAGTAGGGTCATTGGAAAGCTCCTTAATTTTATGCCTATCATTTATTATGTCATTTATGCCCTTAATATAATCTACCCTATTTAGTACAACCACTCCGTTCCCTTTATCAGGTTTAAGAATAACGATGTCCTTATTTTTATGAAGACTTTTTAACACTTTATGAGTTTTAATATCCTT
The DNA here is from genome assembly GCA_900291935.2 of Cassiopea xamachana. Lineage (NCBI taxonomy): Eukaryota > Metazoa > Cnidaria > Scyphozoa > Rhizostomeae > Cassiopeidae > Cassiopea > Cassiopea xamachana. The sequence continues at coordinate 14,694,438 of OLMO02000231.1, read as the reverse complement.
ATTCGATGGCTGAAATGAATTGACATATAATTGCGCGATGTGAGAGAGATCAGATTTCAATTTGCTATCATTACTTTTATCAGTTAATCAATAATATATCAATCTATGAAAAGCCGTTTAATTGATAAAAGTAATGATAGCAAATTGAAATCTGATCTCTCTCACATCGCGCAATTATATGTCAATTCATTTCAGCCATCGAATAAGGATATTAAAACTAATAAAGTGCTAAAAAGTCTTCATAAAAATAAGGACACCGTTATAACGATACCAGCATACGGCTGGTCAACTTCTCTACACTTATAAATGGCTATCCTTTTTCCGCTTACGTAATTCTTGAGATGTCGTTGTGCTTTCTTTATACAGATTTACTGGCTACCTTTTCTCGAGTGCCGCTAAACCAATTACTACAGCAAAATATTAGAAAATTTCTGCTTTGTTTCTCTGCATTTTCTGCTCCCGGCAGAGTCCACTTCGCGCCAGCAAAATTAGGCCACCATTTTGACGCTATCCTTCCATTACTTTTGACGAGAAAGTGTATATTATTTAGAAACACTGTAAAAGATTACACATTGCATTTCGTGAAACCATGCTCAGAAAAATTTCAAAATAATGCTTAATTACAAAATCTGCCAAATACAATTTTTACATTCCAAACTACTCTTTAAAATGCCAAAATTGTGAAATTTGGTACTTAAAATGCCAATCTGGCAACCCTCGTGGAAGCCATTAAGTAGCCTCGTTTTACATATTTACCCCCTTTTTGTCAGGGGACAATTGATTGTGTGCTGGTTGTTGCTGTGCAACACGTGAGAGCCACCCTCAGTGGGACATTGGGAGGAACAGCATTAAACATGAATCGTCTGCGGCCCTATTCTGCACCTTCATGGGCATCTGCATTGAAAGTTGCACCGAAGCATATTGTTGAGGTATTCTGCTGATCGCAGTTAACCTTTTAAGGAATGATCCAAACTGCAGAGTATTGCACTTTTCGCTGAGGTATCGGGTGTAGATGACGGGAACTAGGGTATGCTGTTCAGCCAAATCAGAGTATGACTAAACAGGCTTTAATTTGGATGTGAAATCTGAGCTCAAACCTGCATGTTGCATATTTTCTGTATCAGTGATCTAATGCACGTTTGTTTAGGAATAAAATAAGGCCTTGAGGAAATACAACAGGCTGGGTTTCAAATTTTACATTGAAAAATCTGTTTTTATAATAAAAAGTTTATTAGTCTAGAAATAATATAGAACCAACGTTCACTACGTGTTTCATGAAAGCCTAATAGACTGTTGATAGATTGTTGAACTGACAAGTTTGTTGCTCGAAAGCAGTTATGGAATATATGTGTATGCTTTATTATGTGTTACCATGTTGTGGCCATGTAGTCATTTTATTTTCTGTTTTATTTCACATAGCCATCCTCCAGTATTTTGTTCTTTGCTTAAACAGTCCTGCCAACCAGAACACATATAAAGTTAGGAGGTTACCAGATTCTTTTGGCAAAAGTGTGGAGAATATGTCATTTCTGCAAATTTAATGATTGATAAAAGCACCTCTCCATATTTAGATATGAATGTTGTTCCTTAGAATCATTAATCAGTAATTTCCTAGGATGTCTAATGGTAGTTTTTGCAGCATTCACATTTTCCTCTTTGGGTGTCCATCTATGGCAAGAAATTCTGGATTCTGGGTAATGTGACTTCATTGCCAAAATATCAGTAAAAAGTCCATCTAGCTTGAGATCCATTATGGAACAGAGCACTAATCCATATGATTTTCTTTGTCAGAACCAACATTCTGTGTCAAAATGATGGACTCTGGTGAAGAGATGGTCCTATATAGTTTTTATTACTTCTGTAAATTTTTTGAACAACTGAAAGGAAACAAGAGAACTTTGAGAACATGTTTTGACATTGGGAGAAATAGATAAGATGCCAGGAGAGTGGTTGACAGTAGATGACAGTGGGAGTCTCCATGCTTTCATGAGCAAAATACTGTGTGTGTGGTAATGATTTCTCAAATGTGAGTTCTAAGCTAGTAAAGTCTTTACACATGCATGCTTAGATCAAATCAAGAAACTATGAAAAAAATTGCAAGGTGCAATAACTAGAACATTGATCAAACAAATTCATTCCAACAATTTCTTCATCATCAGACTATGTAAGTAAGTGATGGATGTGGTCAACATGCTAAGGTGTAAAGCATGAAGATAATCCAAAAGCCATTACCTTTCCAAATGACAAAATCAGAATTCGAAGACACCAGAAAGCCTTCAAGAACACCTGTTTGCAAGTGCAATCAACTGCACACACAATTTGATGTGCACATTTTTTCGCATGTGTGCCTGTGATCATAAGCACTAAATAGCAAGGCCTGGAGTCTCTTAGTAGAACGGAGAGAGTAGGCAGGTCTGGCCTACGCATAGGATTCTGCTATCTTGCTATTTTAACATGTTTTTTTTGAATTGAATCATAATGTAAGTATAAATTATTCTTGACTCTGTACTCAGCGCAATATGAGACATAGAGCAGTTGCCTTGCATTTTCAATGTCTCAGCTGTTTTCAAGCAGAAAATTTCCAATGATTGCACTTTCCTTTTTCATAGCTTGCTCACAAAGGCACACCTATTGAGGATTGGCCATTAACTGGAGTTCCACATGATTTTAAAGTATCATTGAAAAGAGATGACTTGACTGGAAGTGTTTTGTCAGGAAACAAGGTAAGATAAACTGTCACAATGACCAGCATGTTTTATAGTCTAGTGCTGCTGCAAGCCACAAAACTAATTGGTGAAGCTCCAGTTTGGGGCTCACCTTGTCTAGTTTTTTCTGGTGATCCACTAGAATCACTTGATCCTAATTTTCCATTATTATTAATTTCATCACATTTTTAGGTGAGAAAGCTTGAGTTTCTATTAGCAGATGCATTAGAAAAGAAATGTGATTCAGTTGTTACATGTGGAGGCATCCAATCAAACCATTGTAGGGCAACAGCTATTTCTGCAAGATCAGTTGGGCTTGACACACATCTTCTTCTGAGAACAACTCAAGCAGTAAGTATAAGAAACTTTTTCTACTACATTATTGGCTCTTCAGGCACTATATTCAAATTGAAATTAGTCTTTACTACATGCACCTGAGTGTGGTGGCATAGTGGTGAGAGTACTTGTTTAGGTAGGCACAGGGATGCCAGAGAGGGAATATAGGGGAGTAAGCATCCTTCCTGCCATTAATTTAGGGGAGCAGGTGGAGCAAAATTGTCCTTACTGTAATGGGATAGACTGCTTTCCAAAAATTAATAGAGAACACATAAGCTATTTCAATATCCAGCATGTGATTGGAAAAGAGGAATATTAATATGATTGTGAGAAGTATAGCCCGTGATAAGGGATGGAATAAAAATCTTCCAAAGAAGCTAGTGAGAAATTATAGTGATTTGGGTTTATAGCTAAGATTTCCCAAATGTGCAAGTCTGCAATGCCATTAAGTGTACACTTTAAGTCTACAATATACACACCTTGTCATGAGCAAAATGCTGCACATATGATCACACTGCTAGGACAATCTTTACATTCACATGCTCGGATCACACCAAGAAATAAAGAAAAGAATTCTATGGTGCAGTAAAGATAGCATTATTCAACTAAATTGGTTCAAGCAAAGAAACTACTATAGTTTAAATGACAAGCATAAAAGTAATTCTTCATCATCAGACAAATGCTGCTCCTGAAAGTCGGAAGTTAGTGATGATTGTGGTCAGCATGCTAGGGTGCAAAGTATGGGGATACGCTAAAGGCCATTGCCTTTCCAAGGGATGAACTTTGAATTTGAAATCATCAGAAAACATTTGAGAACACCTGTTTGCTAATGTGATCAATCGCTTGTGCAATTTGATTGGTGGTAGTAGTCCAGGTGGAGAAAGGGAGAATGGTTACTTGAAGGTGAAATTTATGGCATATGGTGGACTTCGTCAATCTTGGGGTACTGCTTTTGACAGTTGATGTTATACGGGTGATTTTGGGGGCTTTTATCCTTGTTTTGACACTTAATCTCATTTTCACTCAAAATGGTAGTTCTTGTGTTACATCATGTTTGAACATTTTAGGAGCTGTTTGACTAAAGAAAGCTTGTAAAATATGATGTCTAAGGGTAGAAAAATAATTTTGCATGGTTATTTTCTATATTGATCACCTTTTCAGCCTCAATTTCATTCTAAGAAGCACATTTTAGGAGAAAACTCATACTATGTTGTACAAGTACAGTTGAAAACTATTTCAATCAATGCAAAACTGAATCATAGAGGTGGTTATTGATGTTTTAAGCATATTCAAATTGTTTATGTAGAGACAGACAATGGTCTCATTCTGATGGAAATTTTGAAGTACTTCTCTCAAGCAATCCAGCAGCACACTTAATTAGCCATTTCTCTATTCTGTATTCTGAATATGAATTGCTAGATATAAAGACACACTTAGCAGACTAGAATCAGGATGGTGCCCATCATGAATTTCTCTTCTCCTCCTTCTCTTTCAAGATGATAGCTCATTCATGTCAGTGCACAAAATGGGAACATTGTAGTAAAAAAGTTCAACAGACTTTTCAAGAACAAGTAGGAATATTCACATTTCTGGTGATTTCAGGAGATCTAAATTTCAAAATTTCCATGGGAGCATTCCCCCTAGCTCTCTAAACGCTTTACTTGATCTTCATTATTCTTTTCCATTTGGACACATATTTCATCAAGCGTATATTGATAATTTACAAAAAACATCTCAAGTGTGCTGCTGCCACCATACTTTCCATACAGGCAAAGATGTACCTCAGGAGTCCTTCATTAATTGGCTCACTTTCCTTGCCTATGTAGTCATTACCCTTTTGCTCCTGTTGGCCTCTCTCACCCCAATTTTTTTCTGGCATCCCTGGGTAGGCCAACATTAGAGAGAAGAACAGCACAGTAAAGAACTAGTCACCCTACCCCAGATACCAATGTCTGAGGGTATGCGTCCTCTCCAGCAGGCCTTCCCTACATATAGAAGTATACAGTATACTACTTATGCATGCAACTAGTGTTGTGTTGTTTATTAAAATTTGGCTTAACACTGAAGGGTTGGCACAGCAATTAGTACAATTAGTGAGCTCTCAAAATTTGATTAGATTCATTTTAATGAACCTATCTCAGAGAAAGGCATATGGCATTAGGTTGAGACAAAAAGGAAGTGTATTAGTTTATTATAGTACTCAAGCAAGGTGCAAATGTAGTCATAAACTTGCATGGGTGTACTGCAACATTTAATTTTCTATTTAGTGGCCTTAAGCAAGTCTTCAGATTTGCTATATTTTGCAACTAAGAATACCAAAAACATACAAACCTACAGTAATATTTGTTGTGGCAACTGCAGAAGGAAAAGACACAGTCACCTAGTCCTCACTGCAGATGCCACTTAAAGTTTCTTTAATGGCATAAATGTAACCCAGGGTGAAATCCATTTCAGTTTCACACCAGTTGTGAAGCAGAGAATTATGAGTTGCTGTAGAAAGCTAAGCATATCTGTCAATGCTATTTTGTGAATGTAGAACTGTATGGTAATATGCAATAGTTTTAGTAGTTGGAAAAATTTTGAAGTAGCAGTCATTTCATTTGCAGGACCTTGATGCAGCAAATTGTTGTGGCAACGTGCTTCTGGACCGCATGACAGGTGCAAAAGTGTATTTGGTTCCGAATGAACCTGTGAAAGGTGGTCTGTCTGCTCGTATACAAAAGCTTATCGATAGATTATGGTATGCATCCCAGAACCTTGTAGCAAATTTTTTATTAATATGGATATTGGATCTTTTCTTGGGCAGTATGAGCAGGTTGGCATAGTGGTTGGAGCATTTGCTTTTTGTGGAAAATCTAAAGTTTGAGTCCCAGTTGAGACTTTAGCAGAATGCTCACTCACTCTCAATCCAGCAGTGAATGTGTACCTGGTGGAAACACTGGGGAGATAAAGTCGCCAAGGAAGGACACTGCCCACTCCACCTTACATGCCAATGGGCCAGGATAAGTATCCTTTCTACCAGGCTTTCTCCTATGTATGAATATATATGGTGCTCTATATTTATATTTACCTTAACACACAAACGTGGGTGCGTAGATACAACTGGGCTAGAATAGTTGCTACATTTAGTCATAGCATTTTTATCTAACTACATTGTTTACCATAGTGCCTGTTTTATTTAGGAGCCATTTAGAAAGCACACACGTTCAATATTCATCGATTTGAGGCCCCCTCCCCCTTGTATGCCTTTGTACGTTTTTTGAAAGAACCCCCATTCCCCAAGTGTACGTACTTTTTAGTCATAAACCCCCTACCTAGATCTCTGCCTTTATTGTTTATCTCAAAGGTTGTCACAGCTTTGTACAAAATCAGCGGAAGAACGACCTTGCACGTATTGTCTTTCAAAGATGGTCATTTTAGGATGTTTCGCAAGTAATTAGCGTTTGACGATTACACAAGTGTACTATGCTCTTTAAATTGCCCCCATCCTCCTTGTATGATTTACCATACTTTTGTGGGTACCTGACCCCCTTCAGGGCGTACTTACTTTTTGAATAGCCCCTTACACAGGACTGCTTTTCTTATGTAACCAAACTGTGCCTTGTTTTCCTGCCAGTGTGTAAAGCAATTAAATTTTTTTAGGGCAGCAAAACAAGAACGTGCCTACTATATTTTTCTTGGTGGTTCATCGCCTTTAGGGACATATGGGTATATTGATCAATTCCAGGAGATGATGAATCAGGCTAGTGATGTTTCGTATTTTAACATATACTCTCGATGTTTAGGACCACAGAATTCACTTGTGTACCAGACTGCCTTCTAGGACCAGTTTTGCGTCAGATTTGTGGCCAGGAGGAATTTTTATAAAAGCTCGTCAATTGCAATTTGGCGCGTTTTGGCGAGTTTTATCGACATTCAGGCCAAGGTTGCCCAAGTTTTTACCAACTCAATTGGCGAGCCTATTCTTTCTAGAACACTTTTGGCTAACATCTATGGCTAGTAAAACTTTCAGAATGCATACTGGTTTGTGTAATTCCTTTAATGGGCGATTTAGGGTATCTATTGATAGAAACAAAGATCTATTAGAGATGAATTAATTTCCATCTATTGTGTTTCGTCTTTGCTTTTGTGTTATATATCTATATGTTTCAGTTGTAATAAAACAACATATGTCCAAGAGAGGACTTGACGTGTAATCTTTTAGATGTGTCAAGCCCACACTTCCAAGCATTGGAGAAAAATTATTTAAATTCATCGGAAACCGTATTTCCTCGTGTTTTCTTGATGTTAAGTTAAAGAAATAAGCTATATGTATTGCAATTGTTGGTTGACGGTTATTCAAAATATCTTTGTGATAAGATCAAAGTTTATTTCGTGGTAGGGCGTTCTAGAAAACTATACTGATTTGGTGATGGCAGTTGGTAGTGGTGGGACTGTTGGTGGACTTGCTATCGCAAACTATCTCACTGGATCTCGACTTAAGTAAGTTTTTATCTATATCATATACACCAGTTGTGCTATTGCAAGATAGCATGGTTAACTATAGCATGATAAGAAGACTACAGTATGATACATAGACTATAACATGACAAAGAGGCCATAGCATGATGCAGAGACTATAGGATGATAAAAATTAGAATATTTGTCTGGGTCAAGCAGAATTGCACGTTTATGCTTTCACTTTTGCCTTTAAAATTATTAAGTACATTGGGAAATTATTTGGAAAGCGCAGCTTAATTCTTAACCTAGGTTTTTCAGATGAAAACGCCCCGAAATCTATAAAGTATTGACTCTCCGAAATATCTTTTCAGTATTAAATTACAAGTTTGTGCAAATATCAATTTGCAACGCTTTGATTCAGCGTTAATTAAGGTTTCATTTCATGTGTTTTGCGCAATGTTGTGATGTATGACTATGTATATAGTAGCGATTTATTCATGCTTGGTAGGAGTTTCTTCTTTTTGCGGCCATGACTCGAAGTTTACCTGCAATAGTCGAATGCGGCGAGCTTGTAAATGTCTTTCGTACGATCTGTTGGATAGCTATGGATTGTAACAAATCTATAATCTAGACCAAGTAAAGGTTGTTTAAGATAATTGGACCACCTAGAAGTCTGTGAAGTGTCGTGATCGTTACGAAATTTGCCTTTGAAAACTGTGGATCGCAAAATTTTGCATTTATTTTAAAGATTCAAACTTCTAGGAGTCCTAGTTATCTTCAAAGAGGGTTGCCATAACAAGATTCAATAAAATTATCATTTATTTATTTCCAGCAAGCCCGTACGAAGCGAAAATTTAAACCCGAGTTAGCACGGTACCTATACTGGAAAAGTTAATATACGCAGTGCAATGATGTGACGCGTTTTCAAATCCTTCTCGTTTGGTCTTTTAAAAGGTTTTGCCAAGCAGTAAATGCTAATTCCAGACCAAGGAAAACTTTCTGAATTTTATGAGACCTCTCTTATGTCAGCTAAATGTTGTGATCAATAAGGTATTTTCCTTTGGAAACTAAACATCGCAAAATTTTGTAGTTGTTTCTAAGATTACTATTTATGCATGACAATGGCTTCACGACAATGACAATGGCTTCACGGCCTAAAGAATTCGAGTTAAGTGGTTCTTTTGAATCTTCGATGATATAACGTAATTAGTAACTGTTTTTTTCAGAAATTCTGGTAAAAGTGGAAACTTCAAATTTCTATCTCTTGACTGGCTAGAACTATTGCTGAAATAGAAACATTTTTGTGATCCCAGAAGGAGGCTCTATTCAATTAGCATCAAATGATTACATTAGCTTTTCAAATACAAAATCACCAGAACTCCCTACTTAACCTGAATATGAGAGTCAGGATGAATACTTTATTCCAGGAAATTAGTGCCCCAGAAAATCAACGCGAATTTGTAAAATTCGCGTTAGTTTTATGTGCCATAATTTCATGAGACCTCAAATTAAAGCATGTTATTTTTCAATAAATTGTAACGTAAATTCTTTAATCAAAATTAAAATACTCCGAATCCGGAGCCATTTCAGGTATTACAGTTTCCTGTTTGTCTTTCCGTGATGTTCAATAAATCGCTGTCCTTTTCCGCAATATCTTTTAATCAGTGGCTCTGAGTGAGCGTCATAAGTACTGTTATTAACAATTCTCGTTGTTCGATTTTGTAAGCTTTTAAAAAAATTCCTCCCTGGACATCCTTATCTCAGACCTCCGTTTATTTTTGCATCTGTAACTGGATTGTACGACTTGTAAGAACCATCCCTAGCTATTGCTGATTAAAGAAATTTTCCACCGACCTCACTTGCGTGGCCAATGAATTTTCTGAAATTTCCAATCATCCCAACTATTCCAACCTCTTGGCCTATTCGAAACTAAAGAGTAAGGACCTTGTTATGTATTATTTATATTACGTTTCTTACCGTTGAGTTTTAGAATATCTAAGACAGTAATTCCCAAACTGGGGACCACGAAGTGTTTTTGCAGGACCACGAAGTGTTTTTGCAGGACCACGAAGTGTTTTGCAGGACCACGAAGTGTTTTTGCAAGACCGCGAGATGCTACTGAAGTTTGCAAGTTGTAGAGCCACATCCATATACTTTGAAGTCCTTTTTAGCGCAAATCTATACACCTCGACAACTTGATATACGCATGTCTCCAAACTCTGTTGGCACTTTTTATAAAGCTGCTACGAACTATCAAATTTCTTTGTCACTCATAGCAAGCTTGGGAGATACGTGCTAAGCCGAAGTGAAGGGCGCAGTTTCAAAAATTTTTCTGGGGCTCAGCTCCCAGACACCTCCATCCTCTTCGCTTCGGCGTCTATAATAAACACTCACAAGGGAAGCCTACAGAATTGGGTTTCCACAACATAAGAATGATAGCTCTGTAACAAATGGACATATTTCTCTGAATTTCGTAAAAATGTAGGGATGTCCCCCAAAGACTTTCTACTACCCAGGCTCATACACACTGCACCAGAGCACCGCAAGTAGCAAAGGCATGTAGTAGGGGATCACCATGTAAAATATTTTGAAGAGTTAGGGAACCACTGTTCTAAAACGTTGAGCACCACATTAATTTTATTGCCATAAGTGAAATCCACCCCTAATTCATGTTAATTTTATTTAATGATTGAAATAATTTGGTTTTTTCGCTTTACTTTTCTTCGTGTTAATTTTATTCGTGGTAATATTCTGGGACGTTTATTTCCTAAAATAAAGTAAGATTGTGAGACAACAAATTACCAGAGAGTCAAGTTTGTGGATTACTGTGTACGTTATTGAAGCACTGCCAGTCAAAGGCTGTGTGCCTCATGCTGGGTAGTAGAGCTTGAAGATGCAAAATATGCTTTTAATACATTTTTTCCAAATTTTATCACTAAAATTATTTATTTTTGATCCTCTCAAGCTTGATATTTCTTCTGTTCTTTCAATCTAAGAACGAAATAATCTTGAAAGAGTCTAGACTAATGAATATAGTAATATACGAATATTTTGACAGAATAACCTATCAATATTTGGATATTGTTATCAACATGCTCCTGCTTCCTTTAAAAGTTGTGTCAACAATGTCCTTTTATAATGTAGAAGAGTAAAGAACTTAAAATGCTTACAGAATAGGTAAGGAGTAAGTTTATAGCAATCACAAAACTGTATAGAATGAAGTCTAGAGTCATTTTATTTTCAGAGTGCATGGGGTTTGTGTTTGTGATAATGCCGAGTATTTTTATGACCATATTGATGAGCTGATTGAAGACTATGGCCTCGATGGTATAAAAGCCTCAGATATCTGTGACATAATTGACGGCTACAAAGGGATTGGATACGCCAAATCCACTGATGAGGAATTAGGTAATGCTTAATATCTTGAAAATTTATCTTCTTTTTAGTCACTCTTTGCTTATCATTTTTGAAATTCATTTCATCCCAGTAGTCATATTTACCTGTGCTTTTTAGTCTTTGGGATTGTACATTGTTACGAAGATATTTTTAACCAATCAAATGGTAGGGTGCCCAATTGTCTACTACCAGCCAATCAAGATTTTCCATTCTGCTATCCAAGAAGTTATTTACGCCATAAACTTACGCTGCCATATCTCATTTTTGTAGAACTGCTGGTGAATATAGGCCAGTCAACAGGAGTAATGCTTGACCCTGTATATACACTGAAGGCAGTCAGGGGAATGCTCAAAGAGATGGAGCTCAATCCATCACGCTTCAATGGAAAACGAATTTTGTTCATACACACTGGTATGTGAAACCGTTTTCCCAACAGTTTTCAATAATGCAGTTGTGTAAGACTTGTTCACCATATTCTTCTATAGCAGGAGTCTCCACACTGTTCCGTCTGAGGACCGTATAAACTACAAGGTAGCAGGTGTGGGGTGGGGGTGTGAACGCAATCGAGATCCAAATTACCGTATTTTTCAGACTATAAGGCGCACCGGATTATAAGATGCAGTATAAGTGAATTGATCTTTTTTCGTATATAGGACGCACCGAATTATAAGGAAAGCAAAAAAGTAGTCGGATAAATCAGATTTTATTCAAATCATTGATAAATGTCAATATTACGCTCAGCGTGAACATACACTGTGCACATGTAAGGCGCACCGTGATATTAAGCGCATTGCCGATTTTTACGCCTTATAGTCTGAAAAATACAGTAGAAAGAATGAAAAAGGGATGTTGGTTTTAATGATGTACTTAATGTTATTTTATTCAGTTACTATTCAACATAGCATCCATGTAAAAGCTTGATTTAAATAGGATACGAGCACCAGTAAATTTCCTTTTTTTTCCGGAACAAAGTCTCCGTGGGACGGTTGAGGAAGTCTCAAGGGCCGCATCCGGGCCACGGGTGGTAGTTTGGGAACCCCTGATCTAAACGTCAGACAAAGCAGTGATGCTTCATTTCTTTTATCTTTTCAATGAGTATTTATAAAACCCATTGCAGTATAATAATTCATGGTAGTAACTCCTTTTTGAATTTAGTAATTTATTTTCTAATGTTTGTCAGATGATCTGTATAAATATACATTCTATAGCAATGATTCCATTCTTTTCAGGTGGTTTCTTTGCTCTATTTGACGGCAGAATTAATAATTTACTCCTCCAAGGAGACGCAACCAGCAACAAAGATTTCAAAATTTGGACGGATGCAGCAAGTGATCCGCTGGAATGATGAAACTAGCTGACGCCATCTTTTAAACAGGGGACACAGGAGCATGTTCCTGTGCCCGGGATTTTTTCAGTTCGAATTTTGATTTTGAAATTCTCAAAAAATATTTTTATTGATATGAAAATTGATTGCTCCATGTGCCTTTGGAATGTGGAAGGGTATGTTTCTAGATTTGCAGAAATTTAACCATAACGATGCTATATTACTGAATTATTTGTAAAAATATCTGGGTATGAAAGTTGAAATTAGCGATTGGCAAATAGCAGATTTCATTAGTTTTACCCGAGTTTATTACGACATTAGTGACCAGGCCCTTCCAGTTTGAAAGTCGCTTCGACGCCCCTGCCCTTATTAGAATTGCAGAACTACTAGGCAATTCTCCTGAATCACAACTATGTTGTAGGAGAAAAAGAAAAGTTAGACTGACAACATTACACGTACACACGTCTCAAAGAGAACAAAACAGCAAAAGTAGAGGCACAGATAGATGCTATGTATCAAGTTTTTGTTTTCGAGGGCAGCCAATTTTCATATTCAAGTAAAACAGAACGTCTGCTGGATGATTTATTGTACTCCAAAGTAGTTTCAAAAATGAGTCTATTGATAATGTGTGAAAGTTTAAAAGTTCCATGCAGCATAAATGAGCAGAAAAGTCGTTATCAAATGTATTTTAGATTTTAACGTATGCTTACTAGCTGTGAAATTGCATTTCGAACCCCCGAGATATATTTTGCTCAGCAACCCTTTCTCCCTTATAATTTTTTATATGCGCTCAGGGGTCGCTTTTCATGTCATGGAATGCAGAAAAATTCTCTTGAAAACCTCTTAGGTAGCCCCTTCATGGCACGAAAAGCTTGAGGGCACTTGGAAGTTGTGCAAATCGACAATTCAGTTAAGTTTTTATATTGATGCTGTATAGCAAGGATCATACTGAACCTGTAAAACCTGGAACATAGGCCATTTTATGAAAAAAAGGGAAAACCTGGAATAGTTAGGGAGTTTTCTATAATTTTTATCCAAGTCAGAGAAAAGTAAAGGAAAACAAATTAGTTAGTCCACATATCATTTTCATTGACTCTTTGCATGGTTATTTGAAAAGTCATTGCTTCATTTGTCATCAATAAATGAGAACTTTATCACTTTGCATAGTGCTATAGCAAGTGAATGCAGATATATTATATACCTATATTATAATAGATATATACCTATCTATTAGGCTCCATTTTCTTTAACTGCTTTTGCAAATACACGTTTTTTATAAGAAAAAAGTTTATAAGAAAATGAGGCTCAAATGGTCAAAATCTTAAGAAAATCTTAAGAAAATCATGAGGCTCAATTTCCAAAATATAGTGTCTTTATTGGCCAAAAATCGATATCTCATCATTATTGCATTCAAAATGTTAAAGATGGAGTTCAAATTCAAGTGTACAATGTTAGTAACGAATGTTTAACCCATTCTAGCCAGTTTATTTCAGAAAAAGTTAAGAAAAATTTAAGAAAATCTCAGGCTCAATTTCGGGAAAAGTTAAGAAAATTGTGGCTCAGGCAAAATTATGGTTTTCTTATAAAAAAAACGTGTATGTGAAATTGGGGTCAGGGAAAAAGTGGTTATTATTGACTATCAGTCTGGGAATAGTCAGGGAATTTTAATTCACATAATGGGTGTGAACCCGGTATAGGTTAGCAGAACATGTGTCTATATCTATTTCTAGAAATAGTCCTAATGAGTAGTAGAAGACATTGAATAACATAATATCACACAAAACGCAATCATGAAATGAAATCTTTTACTTATATCTTGTACAAGCAAGTTGTTAAAACTAGGATTAATAAAATTAGCTAAAATTCATCATGTACAGGTTTGGTTCCCATTCTAATTTGGGGCTTGTAAAATTCCTCAAATGTAAGAAGCTCATCCTCGTTTTCATCATTCTTAAAGTTTCCTTGAACCCAAAAATCCAAGTATTCTGTATTGTTGCTAACCATAACTTTGCCAAATTCCACCATCTCATCCTTAGAGACAAAGCCATCTTTGTTAATGTCCATGGAATCGAACATCAGTTTCCCAATTTTCTTTGTAGACTGGAAAAATTTGTTTGAAGTTCTATATACAGTACTCGCTATTGAGATAAAAATTTCCAAGTAATTGTATTTTCTAAGCTCTCTACGAGTTAGTGTTCTCATTACTTTATCTTTTTTTATAATAAAAGGGCGATTTCACATCTAATTTTTCCAAAATGTACGTCCGTTAATGTGGAATTGCCCTAATGGGTGTATATAAGAGTTTGTCTTTTAGACAGTTGTCTTAGCAGCCGTTGGAAATTAATATTGCTTCCTTTTATTCGGTCGATTGATTTAACAATTTCAGGCACTTCTTTCAGGCACTTCTTTCAGGCACTTCTTAATAAAGTAGTACCATACCATAAAATCCCAAATATAAACCTCTTCCCTGAATTTACAATGACAGAGCATGTATAGAGCCTCTGTATTCGATTAATCACACCAAAAAATGCTTACGAACCTCCATAATCCTAGGGCTTATATTCGGGATTTTACGTTATGTTAAGTCCCCGATCCTTGATGAAGGAAGGGATTTTCTGGGTTACTTTAGTTTCGTGCTTAATATTCACTCCAGTTTCGTATCTTCACCTGCTCAGTATTAGAGCATTGAGTATCATGTACTTTTGCTCATTGATTTTTTTGTCTTCGTATTGTCCTATAGAAAGATTCTGCAGTAAGAGTGGCGTAGCGAAGGCACTTGGGGCTCTCAGGAATTCAGTAAAAGTGGGGCCCCATTTCAGTTTTCAAATCGAGTGCTGCAAGATATATCTCTCGAAGGCCTCTGCGGGGCGTCTTTAGGACCTTAAAAGCTTGGGGGACCTTAGGAGTTGTCCTAGTCCCAACCTATGTCTGTAGCACCACTGCGCAGTAACTTTATGCTCGTCACTTTCAATTTCACGAGCAGAATTGATATTAATTTTATTCAAATAGGAGAGAGGTAGAGGGCTCGGACCTCTCAAACTTTAACACTAGCTGACTTGAACATGGGGTTAGATTTCTATAGAAATATAAGGAATTGTATAAATTTTCCTGTTGATGGTGCTTAATTAAACCAACAGAAAATCCCCCCCCCCATTTTATGTATTGTATCGCTACAAAATGATTTTCATATAGTTTCAAATTTGGATGCTGAAATTCAGTAATTTTTAATGTACAATGTAAATAATCCTCGTGAGATTAACTGGATTAATTACCTGAATCATATATTCATTTCCTTTATACTTGTGCAATTCTTCATCTTTATGTTCATGAATCTTCTTAATATGCTCTTTCAATTTTTCGAAACCGACTGAACATTGCAGAGTTGCAATTACTAACATTAAGATCTTCATTTTATCACTAGTGATTGGTATCAATATTTATAAAAAATGAAATATTACCATACAGCTATTGGCTTTTCCAATTGGCTACCGATGTACGGCTTGGGGTGCAGGTTAATCTCCGATTGTGAATTTAATCTAATCTTCACAAACCGCATTTGGCTTCAAACAGCAGACTTCGAAATACAAATAGTTTTTATTTGCCCATGCAGGATATGTGTTACCAGGCTACCCATCTGAGTAAATTATTTGTTTACATTGAGTATATAGTTTTAAATGTTATCGTGGTTCGCAATCATTTCGAATACCTTTTATTATAACGCAATTACTCGCATGCAATCTCTCTAAAAAAAGGAGCTAATTGACTATAGTCTTTCTCAACTCACTGAGATCATTTGATAAGCACGTAACTGTAGGCAGGCAAGGCTTTATCACCATTGTCTGTCAAGCAGCCTGCAACATTACCGCTTGAAATTTGCTTTAAACTTGTGCCACAATAGTCTATTCGAGAATTTATACCAGCACCTATTGATGAGTCCTGTGAACGACAATCATTTTCATTATTGCCAGTAATTCCTATCCTGATTACAATATTTTGACCGCCACCATAACTAACGTTAATTCCTTCCCTATTGCAGTGCGTCTGCATAGATGAATCAGGGACGAGGGATCTCCATGAAGTTTTTCCCAAGTTTGTACTGATGTATCTGTTTCGTCGGAAAATATCCAGCAGTGATGTTCCTCTGACATGCAAATGCAGCCACCGTTTAATTTTATTGTATTCCAAACCAAAACATATGCTCTTGAATTTCATTGAATTGAATGCCTCAAATTTAGCTTCTTCGATCTCTTTCAACGACTGAATTATACTTTCTTCGTTATGCAACTTCCTTGTTGTCCATAGCGGAGACGTAGCTATGAAGGTACTCTGCGAGCAAATGGTAAGTCATAAGCGTTAAAGGAAAGGAATACATAGCTAATAGCCTATAACTAACACAATGACATGATAAATATAACATAATGTAATAAAATATGAACGGAGTGATGACCAGTGGTTAGAGCGTCCGCTTATCAAACGGAAGGTCGTGGGTTCGAGCCCTGGTGGAGTCAGAAGACTTTGAAAATGGTACCCACTGTCTTCTCGTCTGGCGCTTGACGTAAAAGAATGGAGTAGAAATTTTATACACGTGGAGCTAGCAGTGGACCAACTCTTCACTGTAGCTTTCACTGCACTTGCAGATGTGTGGGCTACGGGAAACGGAGATGGGTTACGCCCCAATTTGGCTTGGGAAGGACTTTAACTTTTTTTAACTAAAGCAATATAGAACAATATAGCTTAATATACTAAAACATAACAGAATAGCATACAAAATATAATATATAATATAACATAGCACAATATAGTCAAACGTAATTTAATACAAAATTACGTTATACTACATTATATTACATCTTGCTATACACGCTTTTTGTTTATAAGAAAACCATAATTTTGCCTGAGCCTCAACTTTCTAAACTTGTCCCGACATTGAGCCTGAGATTTTCTTAAATATTTCTTAACTTTTACTGAAACAAACTGGCTAAAATGGCTTACGCTTTCGTTATTAATATTGAATACTTGAATTTGAATTCTATCTTTAACATTTTGAATGCAATAACGACAAAATATTGATTTTTGGCCAATAAAGACACCATACTTTGGAAATTGAGCCTCTTGATTTTCTTAAGATTTTCTTAAGATTTTGACCATTGGAGCCTCATTTTTTTATAAACTCTTTTCTTATAGAAAAAGTGCATTATATTATATTGCATTTTGTTGTATTACATTATGCTATGAATTATGCTACATATAACATTATATTTTGTTTTATATTATATCATGATATATTACACCGTTGTTTTTGAATAGAAGCCGCGGCTTCTATTTTTCAAAAACAAATTTGCAGCTTATACGTGAGGGCGAACTGTATTCAAGGGTGGCTTCTATTAAGTCTGAGTGACATGACGTTCACTCGTATCACGCTTCTGCACCGCAGGCAAACCTCG
Source organism: Cassiopea xamachana (assembly GCA_900291935.2). NCBI lineage: Eukaryota > Metazoa > Cnidaria > Scyphozoa > Rhizostomeae > Cassiopeidae > Cassiopea > Cassiopea xamachana. The sequence continues at coordinate 14,676,793 of OLMO02000231.1, read as the reverse complement.
ACTTTATAGCAACTCCAAAGCTTGACGAAAACGTAGAATTCGAAGTCGAGAATTTAAGGAATGTAAATAATGTAAAGAGGATGAAACACCAGTTATGTCCTGGAAAATTTCGTTTTTATTCAGTTGCGCCTTCAGCTCGTTCCTTCAAGAAAGCAAATGCGGCTTCTAATCAAGGATGGGTTTTATTTATCCTTCGAAGAGAATTTGAGCAGCTTATATTGAAGGGCAACTTTTATTTAGGGGCGGCTTCTATTCAAGAAAATACGGTATTCTATTGCGTATTATACTATAAATAATATCATATTTTATCTTATATTATATCATGTTATTATGCAGTGTCATGGATAGTTTCTTGATTTGTCAACATTGCATTTCTGAGAACGTTTTCCGAAACAATGTCAAGACAGCATCAGTGCTCCAGCCTATGCTATACGTGGATAAATAAATCTAGAACAGAATAAGCACAAAAATATTCCTTTTCCTACCTTTCTCCCATCAATTTTCATCGCCAGTGTCCAGCCTTTTCCAGTACAAGAAGGAATCTGCTCCATGAAGCAGTAATGTTTTCCGGATTTCAGTTTGTAAACTCCATTGCCAGACATTGGTCGGATGCTGAGTATATCTTCGCATGTTTCTTGTAATTCTGTTATATAAAATCAGTTAATGAAGCGCGAATGCCTGGAATAGCAGATGCGTTTGAAGTAAAACCTGTAAGACCTATCCTTACCAAGCAAGGAGTTTAGTTGAATTACCATTCTTCAAAACTGAAGGGCGTATTGAAGTCATCAATATTTTAGTGCATACAGTATTTCCCCTAAATGACGCTGCGGTGCTCTGTAGAAACTCAAACTTTCGAATGCACTGTCTATTACAAATTGAAAAATGAAACTTTAAATAATGTCTTTCTTTTCCCAAATAAATGCAAAAATGTCTATTAAAATGTTTCAAATTCTAATAATGATGTGTTCACAGTATGAAAAATATAAAAAAATGTCATTAACACTGTCTCAATCGCAGTCCTCGTTCATCATATGAATGAATTTAAACGACGGCGTTTATCAGAGGGCGGCGTTCATCAGAGGAAATACAGTCAGGGCCGCACAGAGAATTCTGAGGCCCTGGGGCAAAAGAGAAAGACGAAGTCCCCTGCAAGCGAAACGAGCAGAAAATTTTCAGAGTCTACAAATTAACTTTGGAAAATTACTGCTGGTTTACTTTATGAGGCCCCCAGACCTTGAGTCATTGGGTGCTATGAGGTCCCTTGGACCTTATGGACCTGGGGAAATTTGCCCCCTATCTCCCCCCTCTCGGTGGTCCTGAATAGTATATGCATGCACAGAAACACTTGCTTATGCAACATAACTAGTAGCTAGAGACATATGCTAATCATCAGAAAAATAAGATAGATGACGAGAACTTTACTTACTTTGCACGAAAACAAGAATGTTTAGTTTTGCTTGCCCCATATAGTTCTCCGCAACACATTCATAATTTCCACTATCAATGGGCATCATGTTCTTTTTTGTCAGCTTCCCTGTTCTTGCTAAAACTTCTCCATTTAGTCTTCTCCATGTTATTGTAGGTTTAGGATTACCACTAGCGATGCAAGAAACTTCAAGATTGTCTCCTTCATCAAGGAGGATGCGTTGCTTTGTGGCAAATATGACCGGAGGTACTAAAATATTGTTAGAAAATAGTTTCTGAACAAAGGAAGGGGAACAGCTCAATTATAAAAGGTGGACCAACACGGAATACAGTACTTCCTCGATTAACCGTCTCTAGATTAGCCTTCCCTCGATTATACTGTCAGTCTGTTGAAAAAATAAGAAGGCAGGCTATGACAGTACTTGACGATTGTTTAACTAGGCTCTGTAGTTGGCCTAAGGCTACGCTAGCGAATACTTTAACGTTAGTTTGACTCCGTGAGCTGGTGTTGTAGAAACGACATCAGATGGACACTACGTGTTGGATAATCGAGAAAGTACTGTATCATCTACTAATTCTATTTCCTAGCAATGGCACAGAATAATAGCTAGTGAAATACTCTACGAACAGAGAAGACAAAGTTTTTAGGGTTGAGCCAGTTAACGCTACATTTAGTTGCTCTGTAAGTCTACTATCAATTTTACATGAGCAAAAGTAGAGTGTATCTAAGCTGGATCAAATCTACTTTTGGCACAGATAGAACTTCCGTCTACACAAGATCTCTAAAGAACCGGATCGGATCTACAAAATATCATGTAAATGCAAGACGTACTCGTAGAGATATAGAAGCAGGAGTGATGAAATGCTTCCCCTGTATAGCTAGATGAATTACGTCAACAAGAGAAGAGGAAAATGTTTGTGACTTGGGAGAAAAATTATTGTTTTGTAAGAAAAGAATGAAAAGAAATGTTACTGATTTCAAAAAAGATCCCTACATGAAACTGCGTAGCCTAACTCTTTAAACATGCGCAAAATCATTCCATTACTGCACAAAGAGGCAATCACTGCACATTTAAGTTAAGTATGGAGTTAGCTAAGAGCAATTTGCCGACATTGCAATGTTTCTAGAAACTTGAAGGGCGTACCAATAAAACTTTTAATTCATTCATGGTTCCCAAAATGTCGTAGTATTTGCTGATAAGTCGCATGATCCCTTCTTTTGGATAATTCTTTAGCAAAAATAATCATGAATCAAATATACAATATATTTTTGCGGGCTAAATCTACATTCCAGCCCCTGCTTTCAATTTTTCTATCTACTCCTAGGCCTACTCTTACAAGAAGTAGGTCGGATCCTGGTTAGATCTGATCTATTTCTTTTCACATCAAAGTAGTCTGGTGGAACTAAATCCAAGTAAAAGGGTAGGAAAATGTTGTCGGAAATAAAATTCATTTCAAGCCTTATTGGCTATTTTTGTGTCAAGCAATATATCCGACAAAAAGTAAAGGTACTCTGCACAGTTTAAGATTAATGGAGACGCTTTTGATAGACTGCCTTTCAGTTTCTATGTCTCCAAAGAGAGCTGTGATAATGAATTACATTGCCCATATAAGATTTGATAAAAGAAATCAACCTAAAGAAGAGGACTAATTATCCATGTTGCAGCATAAATTTGGTAGTACAAGGGAATCGAGCAACTTCTAGTAAATTTTACTATGTGTGATAAAAAATCATCTTAGACAGCAAAGCTACGTTGATTAAATAGAGTGACTAGTTTTGGGCCAACAAATGTTCATGTGAATTTCTGGAATTGAGAGCTTTAATTGTAAAAATGACTACCACAGAGGCTAGGTAGGTACCTTTCTTGCAAAAGTCATTACGTAACCTACAACAAGTTAGTACTTTCAGTACTCAGGGTTCATACAAACACCTTTTAAAAAATTTCTAAAAGTTTTCCAAAGCCAAATAACCAACTTTCCAAAACCATGAAACTCATTTTCCTTAGCATTTTGAAAACCCATAATAATAGAAAAACGCTATTTTCAACGATATGTTTTATAATTTTTTGGTGGATCGTATTTTGTATTCAAATAGAAGATGAGTGAACATAGCACATACTGTGTTTAATACGACACTAAGCTACATCTATTTTAGGTATTTTACGACTTTTTCCAACAAAAATCCAAAACTTTCAATAGCCATTTTAAAAATCTTCTCTTTTCAAAAACTTTCCAAGTCCTGGAAAATGGCATTTTCAATTTCCATAACTTTCCAAGACTTTCCAAAACCCGTACGGACCATGAGTACTCTTAAATTAGGAGTACTGAAGGTAATGCCATGTGGGCTACAAGGTGTAAAATACATAAATGAACAGGTTAACAAAGCACTGTTACGAACGGACATAGATGTCATAGATTGGTAAAAGGTTCGTATATTAGCTCTGTTATGATTTGTTTTATCAATTTGCTCTCTCGTTAAATTATAGGCATACCTCAAAGGAATCATTGATATTATTTGATTTCCTAAAACTGAAACTGTTCTAAACCATCTACTATAGCATCTATAGTAACATATGACCTTGTATAATATGGCATTCTGTTGGTATAATACAGACTAGCTCTCGTCATACTTAAGAGAATTATTTTGTTTACAAATCGACTATCTATATGCGCCTTGATGTGTTCTGAAGTAAACAAATACTGGGTACACGGATCAGGGGCGGACTGGCTAAAATTTTCGGTCCGTGTACAGTGTGACTAAACCGGCCCATGAATTCTGGAAAGCGTAAATAGGTTGGAAGAAATATTAAGGGCTGCATATTTCTTATACCCACAGTCATATTGGCAGTTCCTTTATTTATACATTGCAAAGTTCTCCATATTCAGAATTCAATTACACCATGCATATTTCTCACCACTCGCCAAAATAATGAGACTAATATGCTTTGATGTAAAAACAAAAAATTTACCTTGAACAGCAATTGTTGTACTAGCTCTAGCACTTCCCATGATGTTTTCAGCGACACATGTTATTTCCCCGTTATCTTGGTCCGAAATATCAGCTATCTCCAAGTTTTCTCCGTTATTCCATAAAGTTACCCTTCCATAACTTGACATCGGCTTTCCATTGAGTTTCCATTGAATCTTCGGTTGAGGATAGCCTTCAGCTTTGCAGGAAAAAGTTGCCATAGATCCATTGTGTACTGTGGCATTCTGCGGGTCTAGATCTACTCTCGGCTTCTCAACTGATAAACCTGGTGGACCACGAGGTCCAACATCTCCTTTTTCACCTTTTTCTCCTCTACTTCCTCGTTCGCCCTTGGCTCCTGGGCTTCCTGTGTTTCCCTTGCTTCCTTTTGGACCAGATTTACCTCTTGGGCCTCGTTTGCATACCTTCGTCTCAACGCATGGGTGACCAAGCTTCGCTTGCTTATCTAGTTTGCCACAGAGTATGGCATGCAACTGTCGTTTTTCCCTGTCGTGCTTAAGTTGTTCTGCTAAAAGAAATTTTGAAATTCAATGAGTTTTTGATGGTAGGCTGCTAAAGATTGCTCTAACTAATGTAAGAGCTGTTTGAATAAGGGTGGGAAGTCCTGATTTTCATAAACAAGAGGACTCACAATTTCACCTATTGTCAGGGATTTGCGGATTAGGGGGGCGCCCCTCCCAATTTTTCAAATTTGCAAGAAACTTGATCAAAAGTCAGCCATGCTGCAAGAGAGTTGGCCACAGTATTTTCTGTGACCTTTTCTTAGTAACAATAGCTGGCCAATTGGTCAACACGCCTCCCCCCAATAGAAGGTGTCTCGGCACATCACTGCCTACTGTTTTTCATATTGAAATAACCTACATCCACCATCTTTCCGTCCAGGAAAGCTTGATATCTAGACTTACAAGAAACTGTCAAGGGTAAATAAGAGTATCACGCTTTAGACAAGGAACGAGCGAAGCTAGGCTGCTACCATTGGGAGGGTGTGAGACAGAGTTACCCAAAAAAGGCGTTGCCCATCAAATTTGAAGGGCGTGTCATGCGTATAAGTCATTAAGACAAGAGCCTAAAGCACCAAGTTATGAAAGGAGCACTGTGTTTTACAAGATGAGCTCGTGAAAAGACAAAGAGGAGGTCCTCATGTGAGCGCGCCCTTTACTTTGGCTTAGAATGCATGTCCCAATACTAGAACAACTTGATATTCCCTATTTTTGAGATATGCGGTAAGTAGATAAGCCCTAGTTTTTAGAGGCTCGGTAAACATATATGTCCTATTTACAACTTATAGACAAGTAGGCTCTTTCATCGAATACAATTGTACAGTTTTGATCTGCAACTGCAGAAAGTGTTGCAAGTAAATATTAACTTTAGGCCTTGTGTGTGACCACCAGAGAAAAAGTAAGCGTTGAGGGAAGAGCATCTACATTCCAAACGCTCAGACTTGCTCGACAAATAAACAAGCAGCCAAAAAATTGCCCGACAAATTTCTCATCATTCAGGGTGTTTCAACCCCCATACCCCCTAGGAGTCTCGTCCCTGTCTAGTGCATGCATTAAACATAATGCGCCAGCCTTACATTAGACTATGATACACAAAAATTTACTATATTTGATTTACAATATAGTGCCGATAATTTACACTAGTTGAAAAATTTATGTGTATCTTGGTCTAATGTAAGGCTGGTGCAGTATGTTTATAGCATGCACTTTATTATAGCTCAAATACTAAGATAGCACTCTAGGGTGTCCACTGAGTTACAGTTGAAATTCCAGCCAAAGTTTCAGAAAAGTGACTTTTTTCCAGCTTTTTGGGAGAAACAACACACTGTTTTCCAGCCATGCCATGAATTTTGATATGACATTCCAGCCATTGAAAATGCGGCCCGACTGTCACAAGGTACTGAGTGACCTCGAAGTTCCAACAAATTTGAATGTCCTTTATAAATTCAATGTCTTCCAGTAAACGATCCCTGGAGGATAAGGATCTACCAATCACCCTGGCAAAACACTAGATCCTGGGTCGACTTAGTGAAAGAGTCCTGTCCTATGTCATATTGAAAAACGTTGTCTTCTTTATTCCTGTTTCTCGCCAAGATTGTTTTTCATCTAACAATGCTGTTTATTATTATTGTGCCTAAAAAGAAAAACTTCCAGCTTTTCCAGCCAAAGCAGAAGAAAAACCTACGGTTTTCCAGATTTTCCAGCCAAAGTCTGAAAAAAGGCTCATTTTCCAGCTTTTCTAGCCGGAGTGGACACCCTGCACTCTCTGTGAAGAGCATCCTCATAAGCAATAGATATTATATCTTCTTAAATAGGTGGTACCCCCTTTCCTTCGTCTTTGAGAGGTTACATACTTTGCAACAGTGGGTTGGTCCTGCCATACAGTTGAATTTAAACAAACTGCAAGAAAAACACATTTAGCTTTGAGCATGACAGGGTGCTACCACGTATGAGATGGAGGGGGCTCATGGGACAGCAGCATAGCAGTAAACCAATTTCCTTCCCAACTGTCCCTCTATTGTTTTTTAAGACTGGACCCCTTTGCCCTGCCTGGGATAAAAAGGAGTGTGGGTTAGGAGAAGTGTCTTTTACACCCGAAATAGAACTTGCGTGGTCCACATCTGGACTTGACGTATACATTACTCTCGCTGTTTTAGTACGCACAAAATCTCTCATCAGGCTGGTGTCTGTTTCCTCGCGAATTTGTTATCTCTGACATAACCATAGTTTCACTTTTCTACAACTACACTTTACCGAAGCATAGCCTCATGGTTGTAACAATCCAATTGCACTCTAGTCTTTACGTTTGGGTCTGAAATAAGGCCAGTTTAAAGGCTCATAATTTAAGCAAAACTTAGTTATGAAATTGAGGACAGGGAAGAAAGTTAAGGGAGAGTATGGGGGTGAGACACACCTAACCTTGGAAATTTGACATTGCAGGGTAAAAAATGGTAGTACAATGTAATTTTGCAGGGCAACGTATTGGATCCAGGGAGGGCCATTTGATCAACGACTGTTACTAAAAAGAAAGGTTAAATTGCTGGTTGTAGATCTCATTTCTGCTGGGCAAAACCTCTGACATCTCCCAAAATATATTTAAGTTAAGTCCCTGCTTGAGAAAGATATGGTAATTGCCAGTAGCAGCTGGTGCCTAACAACATAGAACAGTTTATCTTGTCTAACACTCATTGTGTAAGTCGTTAGTGGAGATAGATAGGCCCTAACGACTTCAACTAATGACGACTTCAACTAATGACTTTTAAAATGAACGTTAGATAATATAAACTGTTCTGACTTGTTAGGCACCAGCTGCAACTGGAAATTGCCATATCTTTCTTAAGCAGGGACTTAACTTTATAATTGAATCGGAATTTGCTCATGTACTAAAATCTTGGATAATAATACCTTCTTTGTGCTGTGGCTGATCGAAGAACTCAAAGTCTCTCTTTATAGTTTCAATTTCATTCTGCAATTTACTACATTCTCGTGCTTGGTTGTACACGATGGCAATAAGAAGTCCAATTGAAGTCAAATTCACAAAGGCCAATATGATAAATGCTGCTTTCAGCTTGTAGAAATCTTTCTTTATTATGTTGTTTCGTTCCTCCATCACTTTTGGGGTAGAACCGAACGTCATCTTCGAATGAGAGCTTTGATTGCTCTTCCGCACAACATAAACGGCATAAACGGAAGAAAACTCTGCTATACAGGGAAAAATTTTGCTATCCCGGAAGAAATCTTTCAGTTTATCCCGGAAGAAATTTACTTTCTTATTCTACTTCCGTTTTGATCTTGGTGTTATATTTAGGGAGATGCTTGGGTCTCGGCTCTACTTAATTCCTATCCCTAAATTGTAACATAGAGGAGAGCGTGAGTTCTCTCGTAGTAATATCAAGAATCTCTAAAAAGGCTATTTAAAACTTACGACTTTTTCTCTTCAACACGGAAACTATCGTCAGGGTGGCTTTCATCTACTTCAGCTACTTCTACTTCTTCGACAACAACTAACTTTACGATGAAACTAAACTAATTTATAATACTCAACACAAAAGATGGTGCAATATAGAAAAATATCCAATAATAACGTAAAGTCCATAAATTGCCCAATAGACATTGTCTTAGTTCTCTTTGCACAATCATGGTGCAATGTTCCTTCTTCAGTTCGCTGATGACGTATTCCGGTGATGTGGAGGAGCCATGCTATACAACATTGGGAACAGGGATGGTGGTGTGCTATGGTTGTTATGTAGCACGGCTCTAGCAAGATCATCGTGGTTCACAAAACAGTTTATAAGCCATACTCCTAAAGCAAAGGACACCTGCAGCACTGGGGCCATCGGGAGCGCAAGATTACATTATCCGGCCATCTGGGGACCTTAGTAATGAAAATAGGGCCTAATCATGTTGGGCCCTTTGATTAAACACTGGGTACGAGAGAATCACATGAAAGTTCTACATGTTATAGCATGTTATAGAAGTGTTGTCGTAAGAACTTCAGCCCCAACCACCTCCCTAGGGACGAAACTAGGGGGGTGATAGGCATAGTTGCCCGACAAAAGGGCTTTGCCTATCAAATTTCAAAGGGCGTGTCATGCATAAAAGTCATTAAGACCAGGCCTAAAATAACAACTTGTTACAGGTGCACTTCGTTTTAAAAGATGAGTGTGGTCTTCAAAAGTTGGCTTACCTGATGTGCAGGAGAGAAAATAAAGCCCACTAGCGGCTGACAGCTTCCCATTTTTGAGGAGGGGGCCAAAAACGTCGTGAAAGCTAAGGCGCATATCATGTAGCACTTACACTGACTAACCTTGAGCAACATCGTGTTGATAGAAGCCAAAGTTTTGGGGAAGGCTATAGCTAATAGAACATGTATATAGAGTGAGGGAAAACTGGGGGTCTAGGGGCTTGCCCCCAGGAAAGCATGTTGAGGCGACACCCTCTAAAACGTCGGAAAACACCCTTCTGCAAAGTAGGATGTAAATTGTTTTCCTCCTTGTTCCTTATGCTGATAAAGGAAAGCTGGAATCCTAACCTGATTTAATCGAACTTTGATGACGAAGAACAACGTATGAAAAAGTGACGCCAAAGTTATGCCATCATGCCACTGTTGTTTCAAGGGAAGCTCTTTTGAATGTTGGTAGATGACGAACACTACAACTCTGTAGCAAAGATATCCCCATGAAAAGAAAGAAAGGGGGTCTGGGGGATGCAGCCCCCAGAACAATCTTTGAGACCACACCCTTTACTTTGGCTTAGAATGCACCTCCCAATACTAGAATAATTAGATATGCCCTAGTTTTGAGAGACTCAGTAAGTAGATATGCCCTATTTTTAGGGCATATCCACTTACTGAGTCTCTCAAACGTTGATTCCCTATTTACAACTTATATGCAAGTAAGCTCTTTCATCAAATACAACTTCACGGTTTTATTTACAACTGCACAAGGCGCTGCAAGTAAGCACTAACTTTAGACATTGTATATGACCCCAGTAGAAAAGTAAGCGTTGAAGGAAGATCATTTACATGCCAAGCGCTCAAAATTGTCCGACAAATATACCAGCAACCAATACAATTGCCCTACAAATTACCAATTTTTCAACATTGGGGTTGCTTCACCCCCATACTCCCAGTAGTTTCGCCCCTGTCCCCCAACTAATAAGTAACGAGCGGCATGTAGCTGAGAAACTTGAGAAAGTACAGCGATTATTGACAGCAGAAGTAACCGAACGACAGTGTTTTGTCTCATTTTCAAGGTACCAACTTGGGGAGCCTGCACCATTTTGTTCAGAATTGCTTCATGCGCTTTTGAATATGTCATTATCATGAAAGAGATTTATATATGGTATGACGTCGAAGTCGTATCTTTGGTGCCTTTTGGATAAGTCTTGCCACCTGCTCTTTTCTTGTACAGGCGTCTCTGCCTAAAGTACTCCGCAACCTTTTTTAAATCACGACACACTTATAAAACTTGCTCAATTCGGCAGCACACCTTGGCAAAAATGTAACTAAATTCATATGAAAGTATAAAAATAATGCGATTTACACTCGCACTTCAATGATATACTTGTGCTTGCTTTTGATTATTGATAAAGTAGTAGTCTGTTTAGCTATTTTGATATGCTATAAAAAGAAAAGCAGATATGTAAGCTGTGCAAATCTGGACTTACAATAGCTGCAATGGAAATTTGATTATATTCTTTTTTGATTAAAATCTGAGTCCTATCAATCACCTGACGCGATTAGCCATGCTTAACCCAAAGTAATCCAAATTCTTTTACATTAGTACTTCACCACTCTATATTTACTTAAGAGGGATTGTGAACAGAAAGTGCTGCTCTGAGCATAGTAACAAGAATGCACTAGTCTGGAAGCGAACAAAAGCTTATTGTTTTAACTTTTCGATGTTGGTTGAGCAGCAACAACAACCTGCGAGTGCATTTCACAGAATTTGGGCTGTTAGCGTTACTGAAACACTTTCTAATGAGAGATTCTTATCAATACAGGTCGTGAGAATCTTTGGTCTTTTTCGATGAAAGTGGTTTCAAACAAGAAACAGGACTTTCTTTATCAAACAAGAGACATTGAATCTTAGGTAGCGTTATTTTGTGGCTGCGTGCTTTGAACCCTTGAGTCAGTGATGGCCTAAATAAACCTACTCTTAATTTTGCACTCGCACCTCAGTCACAGTCTTGCAATCATTCTTTTATCAGTTTTACCAACGAAACTTTATGAAAAAGCGCACTGCTTTTGCTTTTCAAGTACTGAGTTGCAGATGAAGTGGAAAACTCTGACTGATTGCTTCTGCACAAGAACGCAAATCATCCTGTCTCTTGATATCAGAAGTCATTTCAAGCGAAATCTGACATTCATCCGTAGCAACTTTGCATTGTAATAAGGAAAGCTGCTCAAACACTTGAAATAAATAATGTTTTTCAGATTATCTGCAAAGTATGTATAATAGGTTTGATAGATTAGGAGAGGCATGGTAGATCTCTTTGGCAGAGTTCAACCATGCCTCTCGGCCACTTTTTAGCAAAATTAATTTGAAACCAGAAATTAGTTCTCACATTTCCGCTTAATGAAATAAATTTGTTGCAGATAGAGTTAACAACAATAGAGTTAACAGAAGGTGTCCATTCAAACAACTGCTTGTCAGCCGAACTCTTCGAGCAGGTTTTCCCATAACTTCGCTATCTACTCGATCTACTCAACTGGTTCAGCTACTTTTAAGCCGTGTCTACACTACACAAAATAGCCTAGGTTCGCCCCAGCTTTCAACTAACCCAGGTTAGATTTTCCTAGTGTGGACACAGCTAACCTAGGTTCGCCCCAGGTTAGTTTAGCCCATCTTCGGAGGTGGGTTCGACCTAGGTTCGCGCCAGGTTAGTTGTGAAAAATGTAGTGTGGACACAACCTGGGGCGAACCTAGGTTAGTTTTACACTTGAGGCATGCGCAGTGGTGGCTTCAGTAATTTGATCCTTGCTTTTGAGTGCTTTTCTGAGTGTAAATTATGCTTGTGTATGCATAATTATTCATTTACATCAGCAACAGCATAATGGCGTTCTTAACTCTTTTCAAAAGCTCAATTCCTCTATATTCTTTCAACTACAGTATTGCAAGCTTTGTTATCATTGCGATTTTTAGAAATACAATTGAACTACTAGCGTTAGTACCGTACAAGTTCTGTGCTCAGTTCTGTTGTATCGTAATTACAAACATTACGGGATTGCCTAAAATAATTGTATGGATCCAAGCGGATGAAAGAAGTTGTGCAAATGAACTGCATGAAGGCAGATATAGATTTCTTTTGAATTTGGGGACGAAAAGTAGCGACAACTATTTTCATCAAAAGATGATCATAACATCATTTCAAGAGCCGACCATTATGATGATGATTATTATTGTTATTATGTCGAAGACGAGGATGATTATACGGAAGATGGACACATGGCTAACTCCGTTATTTGCCTCGACTAGATTAAAAAGATGCATCAATTTGATCTGCAACCTCATATTATACATTTTCTATGCAAATTCCCAAAATTCGTAAAAGAAAAAAATTTCGTCATGACAAAATTTCATCTCATTTGACATTTCGTCGAAGAAATTTTGGTCAAAATATTTGTCCGAAATTTTGTCATGACGAAATTCTTTGTAGTTAATAAACTTGTCATGACGAAATTTTTTTTAGTTAATAAACTTAGTTCAATAGAATTGCTTGGAAAGTATCCAAGAAAATGTGAGGCCTTTGTAATTACATTCCAGTAACAGACGAAGCCAAAATTTGTACCAAATTGATCGTCTGCCAACTACTTGTTTCCGTTGAACCTTGAACAAGCATACCATTGTTTGCGTACAGGCTTACCATTGGACAGACATAAAATTGTTTACGAACAGTACTTTCCATTCATACTATTGCGCTATTTAAGACTCTCAGATGATAATAGATGTCAATTATAAAGTACGGTGAAGCAAAGAGGTAACTGAGACTGGCTGCTGCAATTTTCATACAGTAAGTGAAGTGCCTATTAAAAGTTTAATAGTAGTTATTGTAAACATAATCAAAAACACACTCCTGTTACTTATAATGTAAGGTTCTTTTCCATACGCTTTCGTGTTTTGCTGTTAAATCAGGGGTGACGCTCAGGGCCGCCGAGAGAATTCTGAGGCCCCGGGGCAAAAGAGAAAGACGAGGCCCCCTGTGAGCGAAGCAAATAGAAAATTTTCGGGGTCTAGAAATTAACTTTGAAAAATTACTGCTGGTTTACTTTATGAGACCCTCATACTTTGACGCATTGGGCATTATGAGGCCCCTCGGAGTTTGCGACTCTGGGGCAATTTGCCCCTTGCCCCCTCTCGGCGGCCCTGATGGCGCCAGGAATTTTCTGACGGGGAGCTGACTCTTCCGACAAGGGGGTTAGAATACGGTTTTTAAGGGGTATTATAAGTACCAAAAATCTCTAATAAACAGATTTCTATTTTCCAAAGGGGCTAGCATGTTCCGACATGGGGGCTATAGCCCCCTGTAGTCCTCCCCTGGCGCCACCACTGTGTTAAATTCTTTCTCTTTTCAAGGTTATTTTGAAGCAATTTGTCTTTTTTCAAACTGCTCTCTTTGTGTACTGTTGTGCTTGGAAACTACCTTTGGTTACACCACAGGGTGCATCATTGCTTGCTTGGGCACTATATGCTATTTTTATAAGGAACCACTTTAAAAGGAACGGGTACACCCTCATCCATGGGGGTGTACCTTTTCCTTATCCATGGGAGACAGGAGGGGCAAGAACAGCCCTTCATGTTGAACTCTTTCCATCTCTCCTATCGTCTGAAGTGGCATTTTCCGTCGTTGTAGACAGTTTGGTTGAAGAAAATTTTCCTGGGAGCAACCCCTCAGATTCCCAAATTAACATGGTATTACTAGGAGACTAATATACTAAGCATTGCTCTTCTGGAAAAGGGTTTAAAGATTAAAATCTATCCCTCTAGAGGAGCATAAATATACATAGATGTGCCCTCTGCCTTAGATACAAGCAGGTGTCCCTGATAAGGGACCTACATGTAGAGGCCGAAATATTAAAAGAATAAAATACTAACGAAAGAAATTTGAGGAACTTTTCAGCTTGAAAAATTTTTTATAACTGTAAATAATCAAGAATAAGGAAAATGGTTCTTTTCAATTACAGTCAAAACTCACATAGATATGTTGATAAAATTCTTTCATGCCTTATTTGTGCTCATAGTTTTGAGTTCTAGCCAAAATTAAAGGTAGAATTCAGAATTTTGATATTTCATTGAGTATGTATCACTTTTCGTTCTAGAATTTGAAAGATGTCCAAAAATAAGGAACTTCAGAGCTAGGCTTTGAGCTAAATTCCTTATAAAAAATTGCGTATAGTTCTTCGCTCAATGACCTTTTACCAACACTGTTCTCTTCATGCATTATGCTTTTGCCACACCTTTTACTTGTTGTTGTTGTTGTTGTTTTGTCTATTGTTCTTTTGCTATGCTGCGATTTGCTATACTGCTGTGTTACTATATTGTTCTCTTGCTACACAAATCTTTTTCTAAATTTCCATTTTGCTTCATTTTCTTTTACTACCCTTCTCTTTCGCTACGCTGAATTGTTACTTTGATGTCGAATAGAGCGCCCATAATTCTAAATTCTACATCTAAATGAGATGCTAGCAGTGGTAACATTACCATTATGTAGTCTCGAAATTGATTGGCTGATTCGTTCTCGTGGGCAAAAAGTCACTCCAAAATATAAGAATGGTTACACATTGTGCAGTTTGTGGATATGGAACAAAGCAGCGTATTAGAATTAAACATGAATTCCTTGCTTTGATGCGGTGCGTTGATGCCAGGAAGGGCATTAAATCGAACTTTACCGACGAGATCAGCGACAGTTGGGGGGGGGGGATGTTGCATCCACTACATCCTCTGCTAGCTACGCCCCAATATGTAAAATATTAATGATTTGCGACAGTGAGAAATTCTTCAAGTATGGTATATTGTTGACAGATGATAACAGCCCTAAACCCAAGCAGCCATAATACTCAGACAATTTGTAATACTGTAGATTTTGTTCTATCCACCAGTATAAATTGACCAATCATGCTCGAGATTACGTAATGGCCATGTGGCCATTCGGTGGCATAGCTAGCGGAGTGGTGTGGGGGTGTTACACCCCCGACCGTCGGTGTTCTCGTCATTAAATTTTGACCTAATGACTTTCGTCGGTACATGACATGCTTTGCCATAACGGGCTGGTATGGAACAAGGCTGCAGAGAGGATGTTCATCGTTAGTATTTGTATTGTGTTGTTTGGAGAGAGTATTAAGTGGTAGGGAACAGTGTGACTTGAGTATAAGGAGTGACCAGTGTGTTAGAAGACTTTTGCGATCTAAGGTTTGTAGTTTTCAAATTGGATAAAATCACGTTTGTTTTGTTATTAAGAGTTTTGGCTCTTGTAGGTTTCGTCATAGCAACTCGTATTAAAAATTTCAGGTAGTTACTTAATCTATCATCATCTACATATCCAATAAAAGACTCCATTTTTTCACAGAATGGCTTACTTTACTGTTCTGGTATTTGCTCTGGCCACGGCTACCATCGTAAGTAGGTCTAACCTCTAAATTTTCTATGCTCTTATTAGAGAATCAGGGAACGTACCGACAAGATATCTTGGAAATCAAATACCATTTTCTCATCCCTAAACAACCTCCTAATTGAAGTTTATCTCAGTGTTGATTATTAGAAAATACAAGTAAATATTCGATTAAAGCTGGATATAATTTAAAGAATCAAGTATCTACATAATTATATGTACATACATATACATATATATATATATATATATATATATATAAATATATAAATATATGCATATATATATATATA
>OLMO02000231.1:14633712-14660878 GCA_900291935.2 Cassiopea xamachana | reverse complement strand
TATATATATATATATATATATATATATATGTATATATATATGTATGTATATATGTGTATATGTATGTATATTTATATATGTATATATATGTATTTAGGCCTGTTAATGCAAATAGAGAAGCAATAACTACGAGATAGTTTTGTAGTGAAGTAGATAATTTTGTAGAGATATAGAATTTCTACCTTTTGGAGGATCTGCCAGCCATGCAATCTTCTGCAACTAACTGCTATATTTTTCCTTGATGATTATTCTTTGATAAAGTTGAATTGGATTATCACTAATTGACTCTACCGAATAAGATCCATTCAAACAATCAGTTTTCTACTCTATTTTTGTAAATCTAAGTTCCAATTCAACTTTTTCTGAGCCCTCTTCAACAAGACTGCAATCAAGTAAAAGCTCTTTATATCTTAGAAATGCAGCCCATATATACACGAAACAGGTACGTTTTACCGGCAGTTTTTGTCTTTGCAGCATAGTATGTGACATGTAAGTGTCCTAAAGCCAAGCATTTTGCTATATTTTATTGCAAAGAGAGCAAACTTGTAGAATAATTGGCTGAGTCTCTTCTGTTTAAATGTATAATATATCTTGCTTTGGAAAAATTATACCTCCAGAGGAATATGAATTAGAAACGAACTTCTTGTAAATGCAGGCTTCTATTTTCGCAACAGGAGTCCATAAACTATTTACAACATGTAAAACAGAAACACCTATCCTAAGGTTCAAGACAAGCTATAACGCTTTGTTAAGAGTATTCTAATCTTATTTGCAATTCACCTTTTTTCGTTTTTTTACCAGGTCTTTGATTTATAGCAGCTAACCAGCTGAACAAGTAAACCGGTTCAAATACTGTATCATCATTTTTGTTATTATTATTAGTGTGTATTATGCTTGCTTTTGTATTAGATGATTGCTGTTGCTATTGTAATCTATTTCATTTTTCTTTTTTAATTTCTTTTTCTTGCACGTAAAGCGTATTGATAATTAGTTGTAGCCTCATCTGCCAGATACAATTTACCTGATAGTAGTGAGATTTGTATTGGGATTGTAATTTGAATATGCCATGAGAAGTTTAAAAAATAATGATTCAAAGTTATGGGTGGGCAAGGGTGGGCATGATTGTTGACTTGAGGGGCACTCCCCCATGCCACCCCCTGGCTTCGTGGCTGTGTATCATGTTACTTGCTGATTTTGATTTTCATACCACTTCAGCTCATAAGTGGGTGCATACGAAGGCATTGAGTTACTCCTTGCATCACTTGTAAACATCAATCACATATTCTTTCGAGTCCGTTTTAATCTGATGTTCACTTTAATTCTGTGCGATCATGATATATTTGAAGTTCATGGTTTTGCATGCAATAGCATGTGAAGCTTCCCAGTTGAAATAAATTCACTTTTTTCGTTTTTTGACCAGGTCCTTGATCTATAGCAGCTAGCCAGCTGCACAACTAAAGCGTTCTAAATGTTGTATTACTCTTGTTATTATCATTAGTGTTTTAGCTTTACACATTCTACACTAGCTCATAGGAGCTCCAAGTTTTTGACCACTATTGGATCTGGGCAGTGATACAAATTATTTTCAAGGTTTTAGGGGAGCAGAGTCATTTCTAGACGAAACTATGCAAGGTGAAAGTCCAAGCCATGATATCCGTAAGTTTGAATTCCTGCAAAATATCCTACTGAGCTTTTACCATCTCATGGAATTATCTAATGTTTCTTTACGTAGATGAAACATGTTCTTATTTCTTCTGTTGCTTGCTTGATACCACATTCAACATCATTGGTTGTTCAAGTTATCAATATTATTGTCATTTATCGGTATATGTGAAATTATTTGCCATTAGTTAGTCATGGCATTTTCAGAATGGGGTCCCAAAAGGAAATAGCGGCAGATACCCCTGATTCCGAACTTGAATGGTGCTTTAAAAACTTATAGACAATTTTGCAGCTATGCCATGAATTTTCAAAAAGTGACGACTGAATTAAGTTTGCAAGAAATGCTTCAATTGATTCCTTTCTCGTTACTCTTAAGTATCAAATTAACGGGTGGTTCTAGTAAACTGGGGTTGGAAATAATTCCAGAAATTAATAACGGGGCGTCAAAATAAACGGGGGGGGGCTGGAATTTGAGTAATGGCTGTAAATAATTATACAAGGACGGAAAGAGCAAAAGCAGGTTGCCATAAAGCATAAAGCTAAAATATATACAAAAGCTTGCTATTTTGCCATGAAAATTGGGCGTAAATAGTACCAACAAAGAAAGGAAATGAAATAACGGGTTTTTTTAAATGTTAATTTCCTTAGAGATAATAAACGGAGGGTCCTTATAAGGTCTGAGGGGGTTGGAAAAAAATTGAAGAATTAATGAGCGGAGGGGCCTTTATTTAGCACCTGAGAGTACTTTCAGTTACATGTTAATCATCCTATGCATGGTAAGCTATATAGAAAACTTTGATAAAACGACAATAGGAAACATCAGTAGACATCGTGCATTACAATAATTGTAAGTTAAAAAGCAAAAGACTAATAATGAAGTAATTATGGTAATATAATAGTGTAGGAACAAGAACAAGGATCAAATGAAGCAAGTAAAAAGTGAAAGCAAACAGAAAAAAGTGTGTATATATATATATATATATATATATATATATATATATATATATATATATATAAAGATGAATCATTTTTGCAAGAATTTCAACATTGTTCTTCGGGAAGGAGGAAGAGATACACGAAATCAACAATAATTTACTGAAAAGGTTTTTGAACTGTACTCAGAAGTGATTTTCTGCTTGCGTTGCAACCTATTTTGAGGAGGGTTGTAGCTTGAAAATAGTAAGATGCTATCTCCTTTTCCAGTTAATTTTCCTAAAAAACTTCGTCCCTAGAGCTATAGTACAAGAAAATAAAAAAGAGAGAGTATAAAAAAGTACCTAGCAACACTTTTAAAATTTGCTATATTTTGTGAACGTTTCTCTGGATTACAAAAGTTTTGCGTGAGAAATGAGAAACAGCAAAGCAACGGAAAAATTTAACTCCACAGTCTTTTGGGATAACGAGGTTTGCATAATCCTGGATTATTCTTAGCTCCTCGGATAAACAAGGAAAAGCTACTTATAACCGCTGTGTAGCTTCAAAACGTGTGTTCCTTTTCCTGTGAGAATATACTCAATCACTTAGTTTTCAGCGAAAAGCCTTTCCTAGGTCAAAGAGCTACCGAAACTTATTTTGTCTTTCGATTCAGCTGCCATGCTTTTGCAAAGTTGAGACAAAGATTTCGAGAAGAGAGTGTAGTGAACGTAAACATTGTAGCGAAGGCCATTTTCTCATCCAATCAATTTTGACACAAACATCAAGCAAATCCAAACAGTCATCTATTCAACAGCAACTGACTATCCATTGTTTCATCTCTTAGCAACATTCTGTATATATGTGTATAGTTTCCTTTTTGTAGTCAGTCAGAAATGAGTCTACAGACAGCGCGTATCTCTGGCTCCGTGTCCTCTGCACGTAAAGTAAGAGAACATTGGAACATCAACGAACCAACGAGGAGTAGTCACAAGCAAGCAATAATAGGAAGAACAGAGTTTCCTATAAGAGAATATGATAAGGTTTGGTAGTTCTGCCGATCTAAGATCTTTTACTAAGGACAATAAATCCACATACGAACAGAAACGCCAGAGAAGAGGCAGGAGAGCAAGCACCTCTTCTGATTTTCATTTGTGGAAGCGGGGGGGGGGGCAAAAGTTTCCCTTTTGAAATGCTACTAAGAAGTTTTTTCACACATTAGTGCGATAAATAGGAGAGCAAACAAGCTATGCAAATAAGTAGTGTATGATCAGAATAGAAAGCTTTCTGTATAATTGTAAAAAACATAACCTTTGCTAAAAGACGGAACAAAAATGTCCCAATGAGGTCCCATGAGAGTCCTCAATTTCTCGGCTCTCTTTGCTCGCCTTTGCTAGTCGGTGCCAGGTCCAGCCATTGCAGACTGGGGGGGGGATATTTGGTGCCACGCCCTAAAATTATGACCCAAGTTTTTGCCACACCCATTTTAAAGTCTGGCTAGAGGCCCCTCACCCCAACCCTAAACATCTCTCATCGAATTTGGACGAATTAGAAAATTGATCTTGGCAATAAGTGAAAGGGACAAGTCTCTCCGGGCTCCCTCTTAGCACGGCCACTGGTCAGTGTCCTTTTCTTCCTGTTAACCTCCTTGCCCCACTGTCTCCCAGGCATCCCTGTACACGAGTAATCCAAGCCAAGCTAGATTATATTCAGATGATTTTCATTCTGGTGTTTCTTCCATTTATAGTATCTTGTAACTTGAAAAGTTGTTTTCTTTAGAGTATTACGACAAAATTGTTGAAATAACAAACTTCAAATATGCAGTAAAATACTTGACTGCAAAAAATATGTTGCTGTCATTTTCCTTACACTTCGAATTCAAAAGATGTTAAAGCCATGACAAGGAATTGCTGGAAAAAACCCTTACCTGTGATATCAACTCATTACCACATAGATTTGATATCCAATGAACAGTAAAGGGATCGTATTAGGGTATGGGATATGTATGATATTACAAGAGAAATAAAAAGGATATGGGATACTTTATTAGAGAACTGTAGGATGTGTAAAATCTCAAATGATTAGGGATGGAGCTGCATTCTCAAAAGACATATTGCATAAAGGATAGCTTCAAAAAGTATGGGTCATTGTATTTTCATATCTTCCATATTGGCCTCCTCTAAACAATAAATTCTAAGCCAGAAATAATGTGAGAATAAGACAAAAATTTCTTATCCTTAATATTTAGCTTTATTTTTACTCTCCTTTACATCTACCCACACTTCATTGCTGATGTCCAAGATATTCATGATAGTTTGGAATGAATATAGCATAAGTTTTAAAATAGATTAAAGACCTAAGTTGCACAAAGTTCAATTTTGAACTTATTTTCTAATATTTCCGTCAAGTTCATGAACCATTCATTGCCGTAACTTACGCAAGAAAAGAGATTGCAAAGCAGATTAATAGCAGATTCAAAGTAGATTCAAAAACTATTTCTTATGCATAAACTTTATATGTATTCACTTAATGACTTTTGCTGACCCCTTGAGGAGCTAGGGATAATCCAAGACTATCCAGACTTCAAGTTCTCACGAAGCAAAGCTGTTGGGTCCAGAGTTTATGTTGACGTTTGATTTCTCATTATTTTACACGGTACCTGTGCTTCAAGATATACCATCTAAATCTACCTACACTGTATTATTGATTAAAGGTTATGATCGTTTAGAATGAATAAAGCGATGACTTTAGAATAGTGTCAAGTCCTAAGTTGTACAAAGTTAAAATTTGAACTCTCTTTCAAAAATATCCGGCAAGTTCATGAACCATTCAATGTCATAATTTACGTAAGAAAAGAGATCGCAGAGCAGATACATAGTAGATTCAAACATTAAAGATCATACATAAACTTTATATTCATTTAATGACTCCTGCAAGCCAATTTTTCCCGACCCCAAGAAGGGCTACAGCTAATCCAAGATTTTCCAAACTTTAAGATCTATCGAAGCTAAACAGTGATTCTAGAGTTTATGCTGAAGTTTGACTTCTCATAATTTTCCACGAAACTTATGCTTCAAGATATACACCAGGGTCTGAAATGAACACTACTCCAACTTTTTACTTTATGTACATATATATATATATATATATATATATATATATATATATATATATATATATATATATATATATATATATATATATACATGTATATGTATATATGTAGTATATATAAATTCAATAAAAAAGCACTTTCATTACGTTTCGCTTATTGCTTTATCAGAAATTTCTGATGAAGCAATAAGGGAAACGTAATAAAAGTGTTGTTTTTCATTGTATACCAGAGTTGTCCATCCTTTTTTCTCGGAGGGCCACCTTCAGATTTAGGACAAAACGGAGGGACTGCATATGTACACTGTAAGTGGAGTCCTACGGAGATTTTTCAGAGCAACTCTCATTTATTTTAAGAAAAGAGAATCTCGCGTACAAAGACTGGCTAATGTGTGATTAAAGAAAATAGCTTATATTTCTCAAAATCTAATTGTAACTACAGAATTTCGAATGTTAGAGAACGCTTGAGCAACAAAGTGTTAGCAGTGATAACAGTGTTATGACTTACAGTATCGAGATGAAACGTGACTTACATCCGGTTCTACAGTTAAAACATCCCCAAATTAGCTTAGTTCATTCACTTTACATTCCCCCTGTACGTATATAAATACTCTTTGATTAAACAATATACAACAATTTGAACAAAAATGCAACACCCATATTGAAGATAATTTCCTAACACCAGGGTAGAGCAGCAAAAAGCATAAAGTACAGACAAACAGACAGTACTAGGTTAAAATTAAGAAAGAACTTGGAAAGCTATGGAACTACTAGTTTTGGCAATTTAGCCTCATTAATCAGCTTTTTGGCAGGGTACTACATGTTCTCTCTTCATATGGGGCAAAATCCTCTTTGATACTGACGCTTACACATAAATGTATGAACAGTGAAAATAAATTATGCATGGTAACCTCAAGAAAGTCCATAAAAGCACCTGCACAAGTTAAAAAATTATAGTTCGTGATGGACACTTGATCACCAGACGAAAGAGAGCATCGGAGCTGATATTTGAAAGTACCAACCCAGAAAGGATTGTTCACACTATTTTCAGGTAAGAAGAAAACTGCTCTTAAATTGAAATCTTTTCGTGATTCGAGTTTGTTGCTAGATTTCTATATTTTCAATCACAATTTATAAATACGCATAGAGTCAAACATAGCATTTTTATATATTTATACTATTGGCTTTAGAAATGACGTATGAACATTATCTCAAAAGTGAAGATACTTATCATACATTAACAACACGTACTACGCATTTACATTTACTTGCTCTCTCAGCGTCTACAGAGTTGTTCACTTTCCAGCTCTTATCTAGCAACAAAGTGAGTATGGTTGTTGATCTTGCCATATTTCAGCTTTGTTATTTCTTAATCACAGCCCCCAAAAAAGAGATCTAACTCCAAGCAATATTGTTTTGCATATTTTGATTCTTGGACAACTTTTTGTGGTAGTTTTTATGCTTTCAGTTGAACCAGAGTTGATTTCCTCTGACAATCCAAATGAATGATGTTCTTATCAATACGCACATTTGCTGTATATACTGTATCGTACTTTCACTTTCTTAGCATTGTACTTGCTGAAGATTGAAATGCTTAGGTTTGTAGATGGCAAGATTCCCATTTTGGGTCTAATCTAAATGTTTCTTGAGTTCAATTTGTTATGTATCCTTTATTGAACATCTAGCTGCAGTTCTTTGGTATTCTAATATTATCTTTGAGCGTCTGCATTAATTCGCTCCTTTATTGCTGTTTTACTTAAAGGATCATTACTGTTTGAGCCAACATCTGTCATGCATTACTTTTCAGTTTCTTTGTAAAGACCAACCTTTCAAAAACTTTCCACAGTATACTCTGTAGGCTTCCTCAGTTGCTCATCAGAATATGTTCAGAAGGCTGCCTCGCAAGATTGGAGAAAAGCAATCCATGGCTTCATTTAATTTTTTGAAGTCATTCACCTGTTATTTTATTGCCGCACGTCATTAACATGATTCAGCACACATCTGTCCAGCTAAGGTCAGTGGCATAGCCAGGGGGAGCTTGGGGGACTACCACCTCCCAACGGTAATAAAATTGTTGTCCTAGAAACGCTCAAATCTGTAATAAAATCGATTCATTAGAAGGTACTTTGAAATAGTAACTGCTCTATTCTATTTACAAAAGGGCGTATCTTTTTACCCTGAAAGGTGGTTCTTTAATGCTTAAAAAGGGTATGGCTAACATTATTTTTTGTGGGCTCCACCCCATAACTTCTATTCGCTTTCCAGTCCTTATACCAGATGGTTACTTCAACGCTGGCAATGACAGGAGGCTATGCTCCCTACCCCTGTGTTACTCCCTAGTTACCACTAGGGTCTACATCCTTTTAGCTCCTCTCCCCTGAATACACCCTTTTATCCTCTCCCCTGGCCACACCCTGTTTGCCCCTCAAAATGCGACCCTGGCTACGCCACTAATTAATATGGTATTCGAAGTTACGTCCTCATCAAACCAAGCTCTGTATGAAAATCAAATTTTCAATCAGCAGTCCAATGAACTTTCATTGGCGTTTCTCACGTAACAAGGGCAAACTGCATCACTTACTTCGCTGTTCCTTTACTGCGAAAGATGCTCTGTTATGAAGTGTAGAAGGAATTGAACCCTAGTTCATTTTTCAATGTTCTAGAGTTCTAATTGTTGCATTTGCCGTTGTTCAAAAATACACAGCACAATTGAAACTGCTGGAAGTATATCTTTTAATAAAGTTTGAGAAGTTTGAGCCTGATATGAAAAGGTGTTTTAAATCTCAACTGAAATCTAGAAAGCCAAAGTCTTAACAATTCAAATGTTTTGCCATGAACTGCTGTGCTGCTAATTGAATATCAGTTGACACTATCTTCTTGTCTTCCTTGTTTGAAGTGTACAGGATATCCTCCATCATTAGAACTTTCAAACTTAAGCGTCAAGCAGATGCTTTTCTGTCCAGCTTTTCCATCTAACTTTATCGTTGGATTTGATGCAAGTTCTAGGTTTTTCAGCATACATTTCAAATTTTGCAGCCATTCTAGCAGCGATTTTCTTTTTTGTGTTAGTTCAAAGCTTTCTGTTTCAAGTTCTCATGAGGACACTCTTCAGAATGACTTTGTAAATATGAAAACCTCTGCCTCACACTTGATAAAAATATTGTTAAAGAGCAGTTGACAAACACAGTTGATTCAGATACTTTGGTCAGCTCTACGTGGTTCTACTTAGAGGAGGAAGGGGGTTAGGAACAATATGGACAAAAGCGGACAGGGGGAGGGAGGGGCTTAGATGTAAGTGGATATCCTTTTTAGTGCACTCTCCTTAAAGTGATGAGAGTGCATTTAAAGGTAGTTTGATCATTATCTTCCTTCCATAAAGATTGAAAAATAAAGAGGTAAACAGGAAAGAAGTAAAATATGCATGTTCTTTTCAAAGAGCTATTATTTCTTCATATTTTTACAGCTCTTCTATAGTCTTCCAACTCAGTGTCCGTATGGAGGGGGGTTGAAAACTGGCAGAAATATGCGGAAATCCTTTATGGATGATCACTTATGATAGATTTGAACCAGCTTTAATGTACTTCGGCCCAAAGTCCAGAAAAGGTTAAATCTTCTTCCAGGAGTAACTTCTTGACGTATAATATTCCCAATTTTACAGCAGAGGTCGGAAACCTATGGCTCGCGAGCCAGATATGTCTCTTTTGATGACTGCACCTGGGTCTCAGGCTCACAGAAAAACATTAGCTAAAATTCCTTCAAAGTCGACGGTATTCACTATAAAACAAGCTTTACTACTTATCAAAATGATTAAGTCGTATTTACTGCTAGAAAATGTTATCTGGCTCTCATGGAAATACTTTTTAAAATATGAGGCTCTAATGGCTCTCTCACCGGAGTGATGGCCCAGTGGTAGAGCATCTGCCTCACTACCGGTAGGTCGTGGGTTCGAGCCCCGGCCGAGTCATACCAAAGACTTTCAAAATGGTACTCACTGCCTTCTCTTCTGGTGCTCGACATATGAGAATGGAGTGAGAAAGTTAAACTCGCGGGGCTACTAGTGGACCAGCCCCTCGCTGTAGCTTTCACTGCATTCGCAGATGCGTGGCCTAGGGCTATAGAAACGGAGATAGGCGCCGCCCTATCCGCCATAGGACGCGGGAAAGAGCTTTTACTTTTTTTGAATGGCTCTCTCAGCACAAAAAGTTCCTGACCCCTGCTATACAGCATCGATATGAAGTTTCCCATGCTGTCCCTCCATTTTCATCATTTCAAATCACTTCATTTGCACGCATCAGAATTTTCCTCAAGCTAAATTGTTTATACATTCCTGCGTTTTCCTCCAAACTGGCATAAATTCAAGAACCCTTCCTACGGCTCACATCTGTGGAGCTGTGACTTTTCTGGACTTTGCTTTAGCTATGACTCAAATATACCTTTCGCCAGCGATTATTCAAATAGCTGTGGCTCTAGTTGTTTCCACGATTGGAACATATTACTTGCTTCATTGGCTTACATTCATATTAACATTTTCAAAATTTTGAGCCAAGTCAAATAGCAAGGGGAACCAAATAATGGTGAGTACTAAATTCCACCGGTTAGAGCTTCCTCCACACACAAGTCGAAATCAACAAGTACCTCCAGCAAGCTGACCAGGGTTGCCAGATTCGAACAATTGGAAAAAGCCAAAAAGTTCAAAAAAATACGCCAGACTGAGTAAAAAAATTCAAAATCTGCCTTCTCCTCCCAAAGTCAGTTTAAGTATGCAGAGGAACAAAAGGGACCACAATAGATATGAGTCTAACAGCTTTATAAAACAAGTAAAATGGACCAAAGTTGAAGAACATTAACATTAATTGACGTCATTAACGAAATAGAACTCATTCAAGGGAATTCATTTAAGGCCCTGGATCTCCTACAAAATCTGTCAAGGAAAAAGTTCCCGGATAGAATGGATTCCTCTTACAGTCAGTGTATTGTCAGTTGGGAAGGTATCTTGAGTTGGTGAAAATGCATTTCAGAAAATTTACTTCAGACTCGCTCCATGAGATTGAACAAACTCCCTTTCAACAAACTTGCTATCTGCAAACACGTCAGGCCTCAGACGAAAATCAAAGTTGGAAGTACATAAAAGCATTCTCTACAAGATTTACTGCCTTATACTCAGGGGTCATTTCTAGGGAGGGCTCAGGAGGCGGACCCCCCATTGTTAAAAATCTTATTCACTTTTGGGGTTTAACTCTCCCCCCTAAATTGTTGCATTAATTTTGCTTTTCAAGTGCATTGACCTTGTTTCCAATGTTTCGCAATATATTATGATGAATTTCCTCACTGCTGCATGACTATAGAGTACCGGAGTGTGCGTCATGAATATTCTATTTTTAAATTCTGAAATTTGGCCTTAAATTCTGAAAAAGCTGTTTGAAATAGCTATTAGTGACAAATTTCAGCTCGATTGAAGAAATAATGACCGAAATATAGGCAATTGAATATGGACATAGTTCCTATCAAATCACTGTATTTTGGGCATGGATCTAAACGTTAAGATCCAGGCCGAAAATACAGTGGTTTGTATGGCAAGTCTTCTGTCATTAGAAGGCCATATTTCATTCCTTTTTGACACGATTCACTTCAAATTATCAACACATGCCTATTTTCCGCTGCTCTTTCACTAAATGTGGTCAAAAACTGAACATTCTAAAAATGGATTTTTATGACGTCATCACTCCGGTACTCTATTGAGATCTTTCTAGATTTTAGCTATGTTATATCACAATTAGACTAAATTAGCATGTCCCCATATGTAAAAATATGGGCGTGGCTGAAAATAGGCTAATTTCACTTTAAGAAATTGTACTTAAAGAGGCCCTTGTCAAAATTTAGATTTTGTCTTTCATAGGCTTTGTCACTGTTTCAACTTCTTCCGTCATGAAATTTTCACCACTTGTTACTTCAAAACTGGGCAAATCTCCTCTATCATCATTGTAAGAATCTGTTATGTATTCTTCCTATCTATTAGCTATATCTCCTTGCTCAAAAAGCAGTTTCCCATTCTTATCCTTTATGCAACCACTAGCTGCCTTCTTTGAATTTTTATTGATAAGATCTTCTACCTTTGTCCATTTCTCTTGTTTTGTGCTGCTTTTCCATCAAAGTAATTTCTGTACATTGTTCTACATGCCATTTTCCTTTTTTTGTTCTTCATAGTGCTTCAATTTCCTTGTTTAGATATTTGTATTTAACTGAATCTAAATTTTTGAATTGATTTCGCTCTTCCATCTTCCTAAGAATATCATCTGTCATCCAGGGCTTCCTTGTCTTTGCACTTTTACTTTGCAGTACTGCTCTTAACGACTTTCTTAAGCTTTCTTTGATTATATTCCGTTTCTCCTCCACTTCATCATGATCTTCAAAAGTTTATTCACTTGTTTGGTTTGATAATTGTGAATATGTATTTCTAATCTCGACATTACACTCTTTCTTATGATTCTCTTCCTTTAATAGCCCTATATCGAATTGCTTTTTTACTTTTGGTTTTTCCATTTTCTTCAGTCTAATTTTTATTTTCATTACAACTGGAATAGGATCTGAGTTTATATCTGCCATAGGGTATGTTTTTACATGCTTCATGCTGCTCCTAAACCGTTCATTAATTACGACATAATCCATTTGATTTCTTGCTATATCTCCTGGGCTTTTCAATGTGTATAATCTTCTTGGCTGTTGGAACCATGTATTGACAACGCATAATTTATTTTGATGACAGAATTCTATTAATCTGTCTCCTCTTTCATTTCTATTATCTAGTCCATGTGTACCTGCTATCTTCCCATATTGTTCTTTTCCAACTTTCGTATTAAAATCTCCCATTACACATAATACTTTATCTGACATTGTTTATTTGACATCATTATTTATTTACTGATATAGCTTCTTGCCATCTTCATCTTCAAAATCTAATTTTGGTGCATACACTGGAATAATATTAATGTTGAAAGGCTTTGCTTGTAATTTCAACAGAATGACCCTCTCTGATATAGCCCAAAACCCAGCATTGATCTTGCTATACTGTTTTTCATCAATATACCCACCCACTTTCTGTGTTCTTCTCCACCTGAGTATAACATTGCAAGATTTTCTTGAATAAATTTTCTTTCTTTAACCCAATGTGTCTATGCAATTTCTAGAATATCTTATCTCATACTTTCCATTTCTTGCATCAAGTTGTCTAGGTTTCCAGCTTGATATTGAGTTCTTACATTCCAAGTGTCCAGTTTCAGGCATCTGTGTCTAGTTTTAAATTTAGCACAATCAGAAAGTGTCCTCCTTCTAAGGTTTAAGGAATCTTCATCATCCACTAATTTACATTCATGAAACATTATCCTCCTCCCTATAGCTGTTATCTGGCTCAGTCGCAGGAGTCTCAACTTCACCATCAATATTTCTATGCTATGCTACTTACATCCATGACTAACTTTGGTAAGTACATGTTGGGGTCCGTCAAGACAGTACCCTAGATGTGTCACCCATCTTGCTGTAATTCCATCTGAATCGTTGATTTACATGGAATTACTCTGCTTCATCCGCCATTACTGTCTTTGGGCACTTAAAGGGTGATGTCCCTATCACTCCAGTCCTAGGGACTGGTGCTACTTTCTACTTAGTTTAGCACACCAGCCGAAGCAAGGTCCCGTGGTGTGGCCGTCAGTATACACCACTGACTTCAAGGAGCCATAAGTGAGAGTTATACGGCCCTGGGGACCAGTGTTCTTGTCCATATTATGGATGTGCGGTTAAGGAGCTACAAAAGTGCTACTCCTCAGTAGCTAAATTACATCACTTCGTACTCATACTCGGATTATAATCATATTGTTGTTAGGTAGATGAAACGGAGACTCCACAGCGGCGTAGTTCTAACCGGTGGGATTTAGCATTCACCCCAAATAACAGCTGATAGGGAAGACCAGATTTTACGAAGAGGAGTCGAAAAAAAGATAGATGTAAGGAGACCTTGCCCCGAGTAAAAGGTTTTATAGGCACCAATTTCATGTGCTAGGAACACAACTTTGATTATAAAGATACGCCTTCTCGGTATAGATTCTAGGTTAAATTTTATTAGCCTTTTATTTTCTTCATTTCGAAATTACCTAGAAACTGAGGTAGGACTAATAATCCCAGGTAATTTTGCATTTAGGAAGTCTCTCTCTTTTTCTGTTCGCAGGGTGCATTTGCTATGTTGAGACTATTGAGAACATTCTTGGTAACAGAGCAACCAATGAGAAAAAATTGCAGACCTGATTGCTGAATGGACTTGTTTAGTGTAAAATGAAATACATATGGAATGCCATCTACTAAAACTTAATCGAACATAACTGCATGCCAATCTTCAACAGAAGTACTTCAGTGTGTGTCATTTCAATTTCATTGTAATGGAGTACAATCACAGCAACCTCTTTAAAAACACTACAAATATAGCTGCAAATTCAAGCTTCTCTAGCACCAATATGGTTTGCAATGGCATAGGCATGATTAGATTTGAATTGACAGACTCTATAGCTGCTTCTGCCATATTCTCCATCATAACAAACATAGTCTTGTCAATAGTTTCAGTAATAGGAAATGGTTTAGCCATCTACGTCCTTGCTTTCCGCCTTGGGTTTACGTCTCCTGCATACAGAGGAATATTCATTATTTCTGTTATCTCAATCTTCTACAGTAGCGTCACACAGATACTCCTCACTGTCACCAGATTTCATGATCTAATCAACTACCATGAATGCCAAATAAAAGTTGTAGCTGGTGCTTTTGCTTACACTTGCCAGTGCAGCCTCTACACAACAATAACAGCACTTGCAATTGATCGCTACATCGCAGTGGTCCATCATCAGTATTACAACGTGAAGAAAGTGCAGTACATCTACATTATCCTAGGCATCCTCACGATAACTATTTGGCTGCCAATAATCATTACCTCATATCTAAAGATCTTGTCTCCATCAATTTTTAAGGTGATCGTTTCTTCATACCTACTTATACACTTTGTAATTATTGTTTTTACATACACTAAAGTAATGCTACAGCTGGCTGAGCAAAACAAAAATCGTGTACAGCATTTGGAAGCGTCAATACAAGAAGCGGATGCAGAAAAGCAGAGAAGAAAAGAGGAACGTCGCCAAAATTCTGTTCTGTTTATAATCGGCTTTCATACATTTTGCATGCTTGCAAAAGCTGGGTGTTTCGCTGCCAGAGTTGGATTTGCAGATAACTATGAATTGGAATACCACTGTCAAAGATCAACTCAATTTTTGCTCATTCTTAATACAGCTATGTACCCAATTTTATATGCTTGGAGGATCGATGCACTACGAAACGAGATGTTAAGGATCGTGGAAGGAAGATTGTGCTTCTCTTCAGCAACTGAAGTTGAGCAAAATGCATAGACAATATTTTTGCAAGTAGTAACCAGAGGATGAACTGATTGTTGTGCGAAGGAAGTCACAAGTCTCACTTTCAAAGAAGAGAAACATTCACTGGCTTTTTTTGGATGATTAGGATAAATAAGCTATTAATTATTATAAATTTAGCTCTTAAGGATTGCGCACCAACATCTTTCATAATAGTATAATATCATGCACAAGGGGGAATCACAGATGGGATTTCGAGAATTCAGAAAAGGAAAAATGCTAAATCAATATGACATACAAGTGATCAGTTTGAGACCTGGCACGAGTGTCAGAATGGCTTCCTGATCACGCGCAGACAATAATCTCTTCTGTAAAAGAATGCTTTACTTGCTCTTCTCTGTCATTCTTACATTGTTTATCATGCAATCTAGAAGGGCTTTGGTCCCCCAAAAGTGCTGATAAAAATAACCAAAGAAGCCAATGCTCTATGACCCCTCCCCCAGCTATAAGCCACTGCTTTTACCTTTAATTAAGAACAAAATTGAATTATACTTTCCATATGGTGTATCTTATGCTATTGGTATACCGTAACTTACCGATTAAGCGCCCAGGACTCAAGTAAGCACCCATGTTCAAATAAGCGCCCAGGTTGGGAAAAGTACTTCTCACAAGAGCCCAGGTCCGAATAAGCACCCAGTCTGAATAAGGACACACATATGAATAAGCTCTTAGTATATATTGCTATTCGAAAAAGAAACAACGTTTTTTCAATTTTTTATTTGACTGTCGACCCCACATACATTTACATTCTCTCACAATAACAATATCCTCTGTTGACTTCACTGACTATTCTAGGCATTCTGTAATTTCTATTTTATACTTTGATGATGATACGGAGGACGATGAAGATCTATTGATTCATAGATTGAAACGTTGTATTTCAATCTATTCCATAGAAAGATGATGCATGTTGAAGTATCTGTTCTTCCTTTTCTTAATAACCGCCCAGGTCCAAATAAGAGCCCACCCAAAATTCTTGCCTTTGGATAAGCGCTTAATCTGTAATTTACGGTACTAGCATGTGTCAAGGTTTGACCCTCAAGGAAAATCTTGTAAGCAGAGACCTCCAGTAGGCCCTGTCAGTCCACCGTTCGTGCTTTTTGAGGGTATGTGAACTTTAACACTGATGAGCAAAATGCAGCTTTTGCTTTGATCGAATTCCTCAATCTTGGCATGATAAATTGGCAGAAAAAGCCTTTCAGGCTCCCCAATTCTGGCGTGCCTGCTATGTACCCACAATCGTCTCTCAATCATGTGCATTTACAATAAACACTCACTAGGGTCGATGCACTCATGCACGTATGGGCTGGGAGCACAGGGGGGCATGTTCCCACCCGTTTTTCACACACTTTTACATAACGTGTCCCAATTCGGTTTATACAACGGAAAAACCCGCATATAAGAAATTTTAGTTATTAAGAAACTACGTACAACCAGAAATTGTATGTATTGACCTTTTCAGTCTAACACCTTAGCAAGGTTCTTGCTAATGGTTGTTTGAAATTTGGTGACTCACCTCGTTTGAAGGTACACAAACTGAAGATTTCCTAAAAGATTGATAGGGTGTAAACATCGTGAAGTAATTTAATTCAGGGCCTAAAAAGCTTGAGGGGCACCAGCTTGGAGTTTTCCATCGGTGCTGGTGGGAAATCTTACACGCGCAAGTACTTAGAACAGTCTCCTGCCTTGTCCAGTTCCTTTTGCTTCACTAGACCAAGTGTGATTTGCAATGAAAGGAGACTTTCATTGGTTTTACCAATGATTTGACAATTTACGTTATTGCTTTCCGTCTGGGATTCAGATATCCTGTATTTAGAGGAATACTCATAATTTCTGTTATCTCAATCCATTTTGGTGTCAGTAATCAAAATCTCATTTCTAAAGAACTTGTCTCTAAAAATTTTTGAGATAGGGCCATTCTCATGTGACGTACGTGACATCCAAAGTGAAAAATGTGAGATGAAGTGATTAAAGTGGTAATGGAAACATCAGAAAATGAACTCAAAAATGTGTTTGTCATGAAATTAAATGCGCATAGCTTAAATATTTACAACATAACTCTGCATCCAGGAAAGTTTATTGCTAGCAAGAGGCTTTAAAGTTGCTTGACCCATGTGACATTGTACAAATTACATCATTCCAATAAAATTTTGTTTCTTGAGATTTCTCTGAACTTCTAAGAGCAAATCATAAATGGTTGAGCACTTAGCGATGCTAATAGATAAAGTTTCAAAGCAACTTGAATAACTTATTTAATTTCCTCATTTTCTGGAAAAATGTAGTGAAATGGCTCGTGACATACGTGAAAAAACGCATGGCGGATGCAATTTTGAAAACAATCTCAATCAAGCAAAAAACTGCACTTTTCAAAAAACATTCGCCAACTGTATTGCTAACATCCAAAGCACTGTATTGTCATCAATACTCTGCTGATTTCACCCGCTTTATGCCCTTAGCTAGAGAGTTGGTTTTACACTCCTTGTTGACTTTCGCAAGAATGGCCTGATACTGGTTTCTCTATATCCATTTAAATATTTTGTATTAATTGATTTCACGTATGTAAATGTAATGCTACAATTTGCTATGAGTGACGTAGTATAGTGGTTAGAGCACATGCCTCCCGTGCGGAAGATCTACTGTTCGAGCCCGACTCGATGCCCTGACTGAACTCTCGCTCACTGTTCACCCACCAGCAAATGGGTACCCAGTGGGAACACTGGGGAGATAAAGGCGGCGAGGAAAGGAACCGGCCACCCTACCTCACATGCCGATGGCTTAGGATAATTGTCCTCTCTAACAAGCACTCCCCATACGTACGAAAGTATACGGGACTACCTTTGCCTTTACCTTACAATTTGCTAAGCACAACAAAAATCGGGTTAAGTAGCTAACTCCTAGTAGCAGGGGCGTTGAAACGACTTTGAAATTGAAGGGGGCCTGGTCACTAACTTTGGGAAAAGCTCAGGTAAAAATAACGAAATTCATTATTTTATGAAAAGAGTGGGGGGACCAGTACGCCCATCTCCCGATATTGACACCTCTGAGTAGTATGTACAACGGCACATTCCTTCTCAACATGTTTATTATTTGTCATACATAGTGGTTGGTACCGAAAGGATATTGGTTGGGTGGTTGAAATCTTCTGATCGAAAAAGGCTGTGCAAACACATTTTAGTACAGCAGCAAGGTTGGGTATCATAAATTTCTGAGCAAGAAATAAATTCTCTTTGGTATGAACCCCTCAGTAAGTAATGAGCAGTCCCATATTTTGATTCTTACTTTGCGATCATATCAAAATTTAATCTAAATTCACAGCTGTTGTGAACCTAGGCAAAGTATAATGTGATTAATGTTTAGCTACAGATGATTGATCGATCATTCAACGCATGCTTTCCATTCTTAAATCAGTCGTTGTTTGTTTGAAAATCTTATCACATATGCTGCTATGAGAAACTTTGATAGTGTTTTAATTATTCCATAACCAGCCAACCAATTTATAGAAAGAAATAGGATAACTTTTTTACTGGGAGCCCCGGCTTTCTTTTCATAGGCTAGTTTGCACTTTAGTGATTGTGTCATTAGACATCCCATTTTTTCATTTGACCCAGACCCCACAAATTCTCTCAGCGGAACTGTTCTAGAATCACTTGATTGAACATCAGTTATAACAACTAAACTATATTGATATTTAAAGCTTTTTTATGACTTGTCCCAGTACTGCATTGTTTCCTAGTCTAATCGAGATTTTCACATCGAAAATATGAAGGGGTGAAGATGATGAAGCGCAGTTGCCCTGATTTCTCTTCTAAAATGCTTCATGAAAATTTTTCATGTGATGTGAATTTTCACTGAATCAAAGCTCATTTATAAACTTTGATACTGGTTTCCAAGCTGGTCCTTAATTTATTGGTGCAATTTGTGGTATAATCAAAATAAAAACCTATCAAAATTGAGAACTACATACTATGGTACAGAAAGAGTATGGTTCAAGGGTCAAAGAGCGTGGAAGAATTGCCCGTAGAAATTAAAACTTCCAGCTCTTCGGCAGTCTCAAAAAACATCTAAAGTCAAAGAAATGCGGTCATTGCAACTGTAGGATCTTTAAGACTTTTATTTATGGAGTAAGGTATTTATGATTTTCATATTCTTGGTTCATCCTTGTATCTTATATATAGTTGGCCTTAATTAGCATTATTAGCAACTATAAATAGCCAACTTAAAATAAAATATTTATTACAATAATTATAATTATTATTTTATTATTATAATATCTATGAAACAATTCCAATTCCTTTTCTCCGTAATTTACTTGATTGCACTGAGTGCAATTGTTCATTTACTTTTGGTGTAGGGTGGAGGGCAATTTGCAGGTTTTTGTGGGTTTCTTTTGCACAAGTCGGTGATGTAGAACGCAGCATGGCTCCTAGAAATTCTTGGCAGTTTATGGTATGTGGATTACCCACAAAGATGAGCTTGTCACCCAGTTCTCCCATATTCTGGAGCACTCACCCTTCTTCTTGGGTTTCAATACTGCAACAAGTTGCTAACAAAATGGGACAATTAGGCGACTTGCCGATATTAGTTTTGCCTGGCAGTGCTGTGTCCCTTGTCTGGATCACTGTAGGGAAAGACATTGTTAGAACCTTTGGGAAACTTATTTTTGTAGAGTTTCTAAATGCTGTTAGGGCAAGTAAACACGCATCACCAATTCACAGAAGTAGGGCAAATAATAGGAATTCTTGAGAGTTTATGGTATAGGGATTACCCGCAAGGATGAGCATAGCGTCCTGCTCTCCCTTAATCCAAAGCACTCACCCTTCTACTTGAGTTCCAGGAATACCGAAAGCAGGAAGAGCAGCAGCCGTGGCCTAGCTGTTATGCACTCGACTCAAACCAACGTGGCCCTGGGTTCGAGGCCCACCGCAGACTATTGGTGACGTAAGGAAGGGCATCCGGTCCTAAATGATCGTGCCAGAACTAAAGTCCTCTCAGAGGCACCCTCCAAGCCCCAAGGAATTGGGAGAAATGGAGGTAAATCAAGAGACTACAGCAAGCAGGAAATCCTGAGCTGGGGGGGGGAGGAGAAGGGCAGCTGTTCCCTCTGTTCTCTTCTAACAATAAGCGTCCTTCATACCCAAATCTTTCTTCAAGATCATATCCACTTCTAACAATCCTTTATTACGAAGAGATATTTTCCGATATTGTGGACAGTCTGATAATTGAGAGTTATTATCAATGCTTACAAGACTGGATTATTGGTAAGAACCACTTTCTCAATCTTTCTCGGCGCTTAAAGATTCAAAATTTTGAAGTATTTGTATCTCGTTTCATTCAAGCTTTTTGGTTATTATTCTATGGTTTTTACAATATCTCGAATATTTTTTAAATATGGGAGGTCTTAAATCTTTGGAGCTTTGAATATAACAATGATGACAAATAGGAATTGTAAATATTGTGGTCAGCAAACTGTTTAAAGAAAGTCAATAGGGATATCTGAAGCCAATAATTAAGGAAAGCTGATCCTGTTGAGGGCAATTGGTCAATTTGAAATAGCCAGTTGAGCAATTACTCATGGGTACACTGGACGCATGCCCATAGACCCCCTAGAATTTTTTAGATTAGGTGGCCCCAAGCTACAGTTTGAAAGTCCTATGAAGCACTAATGACTTTAGTCTTCTGTTCGAAATGAGTTCCAATCTCTTTAGACAAAAGTATATTTGTCAGTGGCAATTGGGAAGGATAGCTTCCTAGACTGTGTCAAAATGAAGATCTTTGTACAAGTGTGTTTATTTTTTCCAGATTTTGTCAATCAGTTAAGCATATAGAAAGTGGGTTTGTTGCCTCCTTTTGGGCAACAGAGCACTTTTATCCTTGTAATTGAGCGTTCTACGTAAAGTTTTTACGTGTACAGAATGCAAAATTTTCAAATATGCAATAATAATGTGCACTTTGTATTTTAATCATTTGGCATCTTGCACTTGTCTTCTCTAGAGAGTAGTTAAAAAGGGTGAAAAGAAGTTTTCTGTTACCCAACTAATACGAAATTAGCACATCTTCTATCTTGAGAGGGCATTTTCCGAAATTATAAAGAGCGCAATTCCAAACTCTTTTCTGGGGACAAGACCCCAGCCTCCGATTCTCAGTATGCTATGAGAACAAAATAGTAGTACATAATCCTTGATTTATAGGCGCACATCTGTGATACACAACAGTTTCTAACTCTCAATTTTGACTTCTACATCTTTGCAAACGTGACACAATTGATTTTGGCGTATTTTAAAGGGTCCCCAATCAGCATGGCGTCCAGGGCCCCAAAAGAAGTAAGCGTGGCCCTGGAAGTGGCATGGCCTAAAGTTAGATTTCCATCTCATTACACGGTTTGATATTAGAGATCTCTTGCAGCGCACTTTTGCAA
This sequence comes from Cassiopea xamachana, assembly GCA_900291935.2. Classification (NCBI taxonomy): domain Eukaryota; kingdom Metazoa; phylum Cnidaria; class Scyphozoa; order Rhizostomeae; family Cassiopeidae; genus Cassiopea; species Cassiopea xamachana. Next base: position 14,639,317 of record OLMO02000231.1, on the reverse strand, counting down.
GTACAATCGTTATGTTACAACAAGTAGAAAGTGGTGTCAATTGGAAGCTGAAATTAATGGACAGATCAACTGGGAGCTTCGTGCGTTTTATGATTATCTCCAATTGGTGAGTTTCCTGTAATAATTCTTTTATGCGCTCAATCTCTGCATATCCCTGCTTTCCAATCTTTTTCACACTGTCCCATTTCGGCAAGAAGAGAGACTCACTCCATCTAAGAAAAGGACCCAAAATATGTTTTCATTGCGGTATTTTCGCTTGATGGGACCGATTTTTGCTTCATTTCATTTCATATTTACATATTTATGCAGAGTGTAAAGTCAATTACATACTGTTGTACAAATAGCCATACTTAAAGGGACTCTTGCTACTCTGCTTTTTTGCCTTTATTTGAACATGTTCTACTTTCTCATGGTAGTTACGGTAGCTTCTTGGCAGCTTTCCGACAGCATTATGGCACTTCAAGTCATTCTCGTCATCATCACCATCATTATCATCATCTTCATACTCATCATCTTCATCATCATCATCATCATCATCATCATCATCATCATCATCATCATCATCATCACCATCATCATCATCATCATCATCATCATCATCATCATCATCATCATCATCACCATCATCATCATCATCATCATCATCATCATCATCTTCATCATCACCATTATCATCATCGTCATACTCATCATCATCATTATCATCATCGTCATACTCATCATCTTCATCATCATCATTATCATCATCGTCATAATCATCATCCTCATCATCAATCATCGTCATTATCATCATCATCATCATCAATCATCGTCATTATCATCTTCATCATCATCATCATCGTCATCATCATCATCATCATCATCATCATCATCATCATCATCATCATCATCATCATCATCATCATCATCATCATCATCATCATCATCATCATCATCATCATCATCATCATCATCATCATCATTATTTCAATTTTTGAAAGACGGTGACCCATTCAGCTAAGCTCGTTTGCAAGGGGCCGTCTATTTACAAAATAAAAGCTAACAGCTTACGATAGAATGAAAAAAGAAAGAGGGCATGTTGTAAAAATTTTACATTTAGAAGTGCATAAAACTAGATACATAAAACAACTATTTACAAATATGACTTAAAAGATGCCAGAGATGGTCCTCGTTTAGTACCAGCTGAGAGACCACTCCACGAATTCGCTCCTCTGACAGAATATCCTTCTTGCCCTTTATTAGTTTTTTCAGTGACAGATTCAAATTCCTATCAGTGTTTCTTAGGGCTCTACTAGAAAGTTGAGAATTTCGAATTGGAAATTGTCTAAGGTTATTCAGAGCGAGGTCATTGAGGGATTTAAAAGTTATAAGTTTTAACTCTTTTTCGTTAAGTTCTGTACTTGATCATAAACCGAGGTTTGCCAATAGTGGTTTGGCAAATGCGTCAAATGTGCTGTTAGTTATAATTCCAACTGCTCTATTCTGTGGCGTTTGGAGTCTTTTATGCCAGTTGTGCTTCAACACCACCAGACAGAGGGGCAATATCTAAAATGTGGCTCTGCTATGCTTCTATACAAGATCTTCAAGACATTCTGTGGTAGAAACTATTTTGTATACCTCAATACTCCTATAGCACGGAAAGCCTTCCTCGAAGTTGCATTTCACGTGCCTTTTCGAAGTTTGATGGCAGCTACAGGCATGTAAGCGTTCCCATTTAACGGCGTGCCGGGAGCATGGAGGATGACAAATGATTGAAAGCAGTTGCAGCAGTGGCTAATTTAAAATGGTTTTGCCAACTAATAGTGGTCTTGGAAATGTAAGTAGTAGTCTTGAGAAGAAAGATTGGTGGAGAGAAATTGGATACTTTTATAAGATTCCTATTCACAAGAGTCTTTTAACAAGTTTCTTCTCGAAAAAGTCAATGAGGCCAGCCAGAGTCTTTTTTCCAAGCTAGATGAATATAGTGAGAAGGCTTGTCCAATACTTTTTAACAGTCTGAAAGGCGTGGCCAGCAAAGATTTCCTTGAGTCTCGCCCCCAGATCCCTTTGTTCTCTCCAGGCAGTTTTCAAATTACTTCTCCACTAAAATTTATTTTTGCATGTGTAAATCATTGCTATCATGAATGAATACCGACATCCATTTCAAACATGCAAAATGAGCTCTTGCAATGAGGTTGGCTGATCAATGAGGAAGCTTGTTAATTTAGCCTTAGAATCCCTCTCCTAAGTAATTCACAGAAATAACCAAGAGGCTTCAGAGTATGACTAGGCCATACCATACTGTGTTGAGTAACTACAGATTACTGAGAAAAATTTCCAGCTTATGATCAGCATAGAATGAGCCCTGGAGCTTGCAGGAACAGTGGTGTTGGAAAAATATGTTAAGTTAGGAACTGATTATGAGGCTCCTTACGGCACTATAGATTGTTGCAAATTGTAGTTTTGAGGTTATCTTTCTGCTTAGTAGATAGAGATTGTAGCATCATCAGTATACATTGCTGCATGATAATACTTCAGAGAAAGGGTAGATTGTTTAGACATAAAAACAAGAGAAAGATTCCCATACATGGGCCTTGTGGAGCATCCCTTTCAAAACTGTCTGCGGGACCATAAGTATACTTCTCTTTTATGGAATTTAGTGTTCCACGGTATCAAAGGCCTTTATAGGTAAATTTAAGTAACAGCTTATATACTAGTCATTAGTGTATTTTAGGATTTCCCCCTGGGGTAAAATTTAACTTCTTAAGAAAGAAGCTGAAGCTACCACCAACGATCATGAAAAACAAGGAAAAAATATTACTATATGTTGGATAATAAAATGACATTAATGATGCCAGTTAGTTTTGATCCATAAATGCATATTGCAAGTTTAATATGGTGAAGGGGAATCAGTTGTCGTTTTATTGTAGCTAAGGGGGAACAGAAAGAAGAAGACTTGGAAGCACTGTTTTAGGAAACATGGAACAATTGACAAGAGGGATTTATATCCAGATTGTTGCAAACAACCTTTTAAACAGTCTGGCTATCACAGGCAATACAGAAATGTTAAGATGGTAGAAGCAGTCAGATTGAGCTCCTTCCTAGATAAGGGAAACTTTAGCTGTTGTCTAATAGTCAGGTGAGGATACTGAAGTTAGCAAGGAACTGAATACTCTTTAGTACCGAATAGTAGGGGACCTCGAATTGCAGATTTTTAAAAATTTCACCACCCATTTCTAATTATTAACACATCAACTAAGCAATATTGAAAAAAATCAAGCCTCTTATTTTATTCACATCCTACCGCAAGTAAAGATAAGTAAGTAAAAGTATGTTAGCAAAATGGACGGGCTTTGTGAACGCAAACCAATATTAACAAGTAAGGAAATCAAAACAAACTAAATACCTTATACTTGTACAATATGAACAGCTAATTACAATAATTTTCAAATGTTTTGGTCCGCAAAAGTGATCTCAATGTGGTGGTGAGCCTAATAACAATGAGGTAGAGAACAGTGGGATCAGAGATGCAGTCACAGAACAACTACTGGAGCCAAACCCACTATAAAGTGGGAGCACGCGCTATTTTCAGCATATTCTGAATAGTCTGAAGGGTAAGTCCTTCAGAATGTGCAGCATATGTTATTGGAAGATACATACCCTTTGGCAATGCATAAGAAATATCAGTGGGGAAGTCAACAGAAAGAATTTGGAATTTAAAAGCAAAATCTCGATGGTTATCAGCCGACATTTGATACAAAAATACTATTCTTGTTGACAAAAGTTTGTTTTTCTAGGGATACTATGTTGCACATGTAAAATGCAACCTGCCTCATTTCAGCAAGTATTTCCTGGAAAGTGCTAAGGAGAAGCTGAAGCGTGCTGAAGATGTAAGTACTGTCTGTCAAATAAAGATTGCGCTGCTCTTTTTAGCTCCACGACGCATGACCTTTGCATATGTGCGCGAACATATACGGGTCTGTCAATGAGACGCACGCGATCACTCGCGAGCTTACAGACACCGTTCAACACTTCCTACAGGCTCGATTTGTAGTGCTCTCAAATCTATCAATTTAATTTTTAGCAAGTGATGAAATTGATAGCCTATACATTCTAGCCTTACAATGGAAGTACTACGTAGTTAGTTCTTCTAACAAGGGCGTCTGTCCTCACCAGAAGGTCTAAGCCAAAGACAAAGGATGTTTGAAACTTAAGCATTGAAGTACTATGACAAGGTAATCAACTACACGGTGGTATTTTTATAAGTAAACCGTCATTTTGCCTGAGACTCAATTTTCTTAACTTTTCCCGAAATTGAGCCTGAGATTTCCTTAAAGTTTTCTTAACTTTTGCTGAAATGAACTGGTTAAAATGATTTACACTTTCGTAATTAATATTGCATACATGAATTCGAATTCCATCTTAACATTTTGAACGCAATAACGACGAAATATCGATTTTTGGCCAATAAAAACACTAAATGTTGGAAATTGAGCCTCGTGATATTTTTAAGATTTTGACCATTTGAGCCTCATTTTCTTATAAACTTTTTTCTTATAAAAAGGTGTATACATACAAAGCTTTAATTTAAAAACTAATTATCTAGCCTTTACTTAGCGTAAGTATGACGCTGCCAAGGGCAATATGTAGTACTGTTTTGGAGGTATCCATGAAAGGGGTACTTGGAAGCCGGTCATGTTTATTTTCCTATCGATAAAAAGTCAACCATTTATGAATGCATAGTTGAACATCAGGGTGAAAAGGATCTATTTATATGACTTCAAAAATAGAATTTCAGGTTTTAAGTTTTTAATAAAGGAAGGCTCACATGTGTAGGATTTTTCTGTAATGCACATTGATCCTTCCTTCACAGTTGATGCAGTATCAAATTACACGTGGTGCTAAGCTGGATCTCTTGAGTATTGCTGCCGTGAGTGCATTTGCTTCTTTCATTTGCTCTCGTTGAAAATACTTTGTTCCTTAGCTTCAAAACAAATATTTACGCATTACTTGACTTATCTCTACTATTAAGGTCTGCTGACAGTTTTCTTCGATTATTATTCTTGTTCAAAGTTTTCCAGCTCATTGTAATATTATGCTCTAGATACAAAACGATGATATAGCACAGGGTTGGACTCAGACTAGTGCTAATGTAGCTTGTAGTAGATTTAGGGGTACATTGGCAGGCCTTCTAGAAGTAATATCGAGCACTTCACCTGGGGAGTAAGACACGTAATGAAACGACGAAACGTTTTCCTTGTTGAATAAGGGTTGAATAGGGGTACATTGGCAGGCCTTCTGGAAGTAAGATCGAGCACTTCATCTGGGGAGTAAGACACGTAATGAAACGACGAAACGTTCTCCTTGTTGAATAAGGGTTGAATAGGGGTACATTGGCAGGCCTTCTGGAAGTAAGATCGAGCACTTCATCTGGGGAGTAAGACACGTAATGAAACGACGAAACGTTTTCCTTGTTGAATAAGGGTTGAATAGGGGTACATTGGCAAGCCTTCTGGAAGTAAGATCGAGCACTTCATCTAGGGAGTAAGACACGTAATGAAACGACGAAACGTTCTCCTTGTTGAATAAGGGTTGAATAGGGGTATATTGGCAGGCCTTCTGGAAG
>OLMO02000231.1:14619763-14633612 GCA_900291935.2 Cassiopea xamachana | reverse complement strand
TGAAACGACGAAACGTTTTCCTTGTTGAATAAGGGTTGAATAGGGGTACATTGGCAGGCCTTCTGGAAGTAAGATCGAGCACTTCACCTGGGGAGTAAGACACGTAATGAAAAGAAGAAACGTTTTCCTTGTTGGATAAGGGTTGAAAGGGGCACAAGTCCCTAATTTTAAATTAGCTAGGGGGCTGGGAGCATGCTCCCTCGGGAAGTTTTGATATTTAGATCTTCTGAAATCACCAGAAACATGTAATTTTTTATTTATTCTCGCATATTCAAAGTCTTCAAGGAGTGCAACCAAGTTAAATCAGGAGAGGCACTTGTCTGAGACTTTGAAAAGTGGGTGTACGTACCCCCTGTGCCCCCGGTTCCTGCATCCATAATTTCAGTTGAAATATCATTCTTATGCTAAACTTTGTAATGTAGAAACCGAGTCATGCATACAGTGAGGTAATTTCAATACATTTTTGGGGAGGTGTCGGAGATTTTGCACCACGAAAATGAGATCTATAATCAGCGAATTGGCCACAGTGTTCCTGTGACGTTTTTCAATAACAGTAGTTGGTCAAACAGCGAAAATGTGCTCAGTTGGTAGACTTGGATCGAGTAAGTTGCCCTGCAAAAATACACTGCACTGCCGTTTTGGCCCTGCAATGTGGTAAATTTTCCAGGTTGGGAGGTGACCCACCCCCATACCCCCTTTAGGTTTCATCCCTGCATGCATAGTTTAGGAAAGAAAATTTATAGAGGAAGCAAATTGTATTGAATAATCTGGTAGCCAGAAGTTTCATAAAACAAGCATAAGTAGTACCATCCATGGAAGTGAAGTATGACAAATTTTACCACAAGAATCAAGTCCTTATGTTCTAGTATTAGTAAAATTTTCTCATCGATTTTACTGTGCTTTGATGGAGCATCGAAAGTCTTGTGAACATTTTACATCATCGCTTCACATTGCATTTGCTGGAACCTGAGTCTCACCGAAAGGTAATGACCACTCCCAAACCATTCTTGGCATACCCTCTCATAGACGAAAGCTACACTCAGATTTTTTCTTGGGTCGACCCCTGATATAGTCTGGCAAAAATTTGGATGTCAATGAAATATTGAGGAGCTTTCGCAATTCTAAAAGGCGTGGTGTTAAAAATGCTTCAAGCTCCCTTGCAAAAACTCTAGCACTACTTCACCATTGTTAAAAAAAACGTACTGTTGTGATGCTTCCCATCAATGTATGGTTCACATTGCTTTTCCGCACAAATTATAATTGCTACCTTACCATTGTAAGTTATGCCGCACAATAACAAATCATGATAGGTTCAATAATAACGTCTCTTTCCCACACAATTGATAAGGAATGTCGCACAATCAAATACATTGTCTCTGAGCATCCCATATATGGAGATGGCAAGCAGACAATAATAATACATTATGTCATTGCGCTGTACCTCTACAAAGAGAGATTAATTGAAAATTTCATCATCGATTACTTTACTACCTTTATATAACACGTGTCAACTTCTACATATACTTCTTGGTGAAGTGTGGCATAAAAAAATACAGGTGGAGAATTTCTGACTGCCTTACATGACGCGTGTGCGACGTCCTGGATCCGATAGCGGGAGGAGTGCTTAGAAGAGAATTTACAATATGAAATTTCACTTCCACTGATTCCAAACACTTGACATCTCCATATTTGCATGGTTAGTATGCATTTCCTCTCCATTTGTCAAGCAACGTTAGTATCGTTCCATAGCACCCCCAGAAGCGTAGCTATAGAGGGTGCAGGTGGAAGGGGGTGCTGCACCCTCAAACATTCAGCTTGTCGGCAAATTGGCTGTACACATTTAGCCTTCTTCGCCGGTGAATTTGGCTTGAGGGAAGTCGTCTTTGTCGACAAAATGGGGTTGCCACCCCTCCAAAATTTTCCTTAGCTACGTCCCTGCTCCCTCCAAGCTGCCCATTTTCTTTACAATCACCTCTTCAGAATACCATAGCATCTTTTTGCTATCTGGTCATCAGGTCCCTCAAGAGTATATTATTATCAATGACAAGAATGGCAGGTTTTTTGTGAGAGTTGTCTTTTAATTTTTGCATAGCTCTATCCAATATGATGTTTCTGAAGTTGAAAGTCTCGTTTGCTTTAGCCCCAAAAAAAGCAATTCAAGAGCAGCTGTGAAGCAATTGATCATGCTTATTATTTAGAGCTCAAACTAACAAAGCAGGCTGAACGGATTTTCCGAGTAGCTGATCAGCATAATGACAGACATGTAAGTATACAAGACGTATTCCATTTAATTCGCATGCCTAATTTGTTGCTGAGACGCAATATTTTGGTGTCAATGGTTTAATTGCCTGCAAATCAACGGACTATACTTATCTTTCTGTTCATGTCTTACTTCATCATAAATCAAAGCAAAATTGGAACAAGACAGTAAATATTATATCAGCATTGTAAAAGTTAATTCAAAAAATTATTGATAACGTTTGAGTCTTGTAATTCTCTTGAATTATTCTCAAATTTCAGCGAATCTTAGCCCTAATATACTTGTACACTTAATTCTTATAAAAAGAGTGTATTTCATCTGTCTCAACTAATGTTTTGCAAAATTCATTGTCAGTGTCCGACAAAATTGTGTTGCCTGCAGGCGCAACTGTCTCCCGTGTATGGAACGCCATTCCCGTCAAAAGTAATCTAAATGTGAATTTGAGAATCAAGATTGTTGCATGTAAATCAGGAAGTTGCGGTGGCTATCACGTGCTGATGCTGATATCTAAAACTTTGTGTTTTATACCAAAGTACTATGTTTGGTATTATAAATCTTTTGTGTTTGGTATCAGAAATAATTTATGTTTGGCATTAGAAATGACTTCACTTTTCGATATCAAATTCCTAGTATCGTTTTCACGTGTCCTAATAGGTATGTGGTCAATTGTAGCATGCAGCGGTTAAGAGAAACCTCTTGAAATGAAGAGCTTGTATGCTTATTTGGGACAATAAGATCTCTTCTTGAAGAGACTAATGTTGTCACAGCAGTGGCGGATATAAATGTTGCAAAACGTGGTCATATACACCTGGAGAGGCATATCCAAATTATATTGGCAAAGGTGTGCCTTTTGGAGAGAAATGGACATTTCAGTTTTGCAGAACTCTTGAATAGGCCCTTCAGTCTCTCTTTCATCGTAGTTTGAAACGCTCGGGAGGGAATTTGAAACTATTAATGACCATACCGCCGCAAGTGAAAAGCATCCTCGACTGGTGGACGACAAAAGTATCAATTAAACATGGATGCACTGTATTAGTTGAAGGAGTGTGGATTTTCATGGGCTGGTATAGCAAGATTATATAGTGCCAATGAATGCGCAATAAAAAGAAGTGATGAATTTGGAATAGGTAAAGGCTTCTCTGAAATATCTAATGATGATCTTGACAGTGAAATTGGGGACATTCTGTGATTAGCTCCACATGCTAGAGAGACACTTGTTATTGGCAGCTTGAAAGGGAGGGGAGCAATTATTCAAAGAAAAAGAATTCGTGACAGACTCACCACCCTGGTTGGGGTTGGCAGAGCCATTAGAAGACGGTTCAGAATTTACAAGAGAATATACAATGTAGAGGACTCAAACTTTCTGTGGCAAGTAGATTCCAATCACAAACTTATAAGATGGTGTTTTGTGCTACATGGTGCAGTAGATAGTTACAGCAGGGTAGTACTTTACCTCAAATGCTGCAATAATAACGAAGCAGAGACTGCATTGCAGTGCTTCATAGAAGGAGTTAATCTTTTTGGAATACCATTGAGAGTCCGTGCTGATAAAGGTGTAGAAAATTGGGATATTGTACGATTTGTGGTAGGTACAAGGGTGCAGGTACCTGCACGAAGAGGGAAAAGAATCAGACTTGAATCCATGAATGAAAGCAAACGCAATGCCGCATTTTTATATTAAATCATAAGAAGACTCAAAAACAGCACAGAGAACTTTGCAATATATGTATATCAAAGAGTTTATATAAAACTGTGGATTTTTTAGAAAGTTGCAGTTTACCTAGTATTTCTGTCTACTGTGTTACACTTTTACGCATCAAGGCCTGAAATGAGTGTACAGTTGTCACACTTCGTGCAGCTGTAAATGAAAACTGTCCAATTGGTACTTGACGAAATTGTGTTCTTGTGAATAAGTTATCCGTTGGTTACTATTAGTAGTCTTGGACATTTGACTAGTCGTATTTGAAAGAAAAAGAGTAGCCTATCAACAGGCAGCCATCCTAATCTTTGCAACAAAGGAGCAGCTGATTAACAAATGGGCTGTTTCGGACAATTCTTGCAGCTCTGTTCTGCAATTTTTGTAAGGAATTCAGCTTGGTGTCACTACAGCACCTCCAAACTGAGCAGCAATAGCTCATCTTTCTGCAGTGTTGTGGTGAGATTTGAGTCCTTTGATTTTGTCCTTGAAACTCAGTTTCATCTCCTTTAGCAATCCAAATAAAGGAGACGTTTTTGATGTAGTAGCTATTCTTGAATCGGAAGTATTGAGAAGTACCAATCGTACCCTATTGCAAGAAGAGGGCAGAGATTACTTTGAAAGCTACCATGAAAATTGATCACTTTAGAGAAATCATAAATGCTAACTATGAAATCGGGACAGAAGAGGAAAGCGAAATAAATACAGGAAGCATTTCTTCCTTTGAAATAGCAAGCAATGTACAAAAAAGTGGAGACAAGTTGTATATATGTTTGGAAATAATGAAAATGAGAAAGAGCAATATGACACTGTTCATAAAGAATGCTTATTGTTGATCAACACGCTTCAAGTAACCTATATTTGTGCTTTTGCATTTTTAAAAAAGAAACAAATTTTACGGACAATAAAACTTTTCGCCAAAAAATTATTTCGGACAAATAAACTTTCAGACAAGGGTTTGTCCAAAAGTTTCATTTTCCGAAAGTTTTCGGTTCTAATGTATGGTTTGCCCAGCCCTGACTCAGTTTGTACCATATGAATTATATACCTGATTCATAATTTCAACAATCTCACTATTGATTCATTTATTAAAACCAGTTTAAAACATTGGTTGTCAAAAGTCAAGAATCAAGAAATTCATGTATGCAAAAATCTGTTTCCTGTAAAAACTACCATTGCTGGTCTTGTGATCGAAATCAAATTCATTAGCATTGAAGCTTCTCAATTGTGTTTGAAACGATTTGGGTTCTTTGTGGTTGCGATTCATCAAAAGCCTCAAGCCTAGGCTATAAGCTTGGGCCATAAGCCTACGCCTAAGTTTATACTCTTTATTTTGTATCTCTTGATGCAGATCGTAGACTGACTAATCTACATTGAATACTTACTACATATGACACCGACTGCACGCTACAACACACGTCACGTCAAGATCACAATAAACGTTAACAAGACAACACATTGCCCGGAAAGGGTGTTTATTACACACAACAGGACTCCATAGGTACGAAAGACTGAAACACGCAACATGATAACTAAAGTGATACGAAATACAGCACATAACTAAAACATCAAACTCATTACGTTAATATTTCTAAAGAAAGTAGAGATTGTCAATGCACTGCTGAAAGTAACTAGCATTGTTATTCAGCCTAACCAGAGGCGCCACCCTAAAATTGTAACAGAGCGGCTGTGTTGTAGGAAATGTATTTATCAAGCCATTGAATACGCCTGTTCTTTGCATTTTTGAAAATAATGTGCTTGATACTAATTTAGATGTGAATTAAAAAGAAGGAGAAAGCCAAAATATAGTTGTAGGGGCCTTTCTTTCCTCTAACCTCTTATCACAAATGAATAATTTAGAACTTATCCAGGCTAGTGTACGTTTAATAACTAGGGGTTGAGGTCCCAAAAGTTTCTTGTAGCAAGGGGGTTGAGCTCCCTTAGCCCACTTCATTTCACGCCTGAACCTAACTCTAGTATGGATATATAATATTTAGCGGTATTTCAAGAGTTTAAATAGATTAACATTTGTAATTGCTATCCTCAAAGTACTTTGTAGTACAGAAAATGAGGGAATAATGCATAGTATTGGTCTTGTGTGAAATTCAGGCCATCTGAAACTCCATATTTCGTTCATCTTTCAGTTGCTGAGTCACATGAAAACACACTTTATCACTGACAAGTACGGAAAAATGAAGAAACTGGCAGATATTCAAGGCACTTTGAAGCGTATAGGCGTCTGCGACGACTCTTTCATAAAGTCTTGTGATAAGTTGGCCGAAATTCAGTTTGGCAAGACTGTAATGGAGGACTTGACCAAGAGCTAAGAACTTTTTTTTCACTAGTTACTCACAAAAAGATGATTCATCGTCTTACTTCTCAGAACACGTGGAGCAATAGTCACTTTGCTAATGCATTTTGAGTACACCTTTATTGTAATCCGATAACTTGAAGCAGTATCTGTTTCTTTTTTGGGAAATATAGGCTCTCCCGTCTTGCTAGCTCTTTGCTTTTACTGTACCACAGAAAATACTTGAAAGAAAACACAGCTCTCAATTCAATAACAATTTCATCTCATACAACTCTCCACATATCACTAGCCCTGCTGGTCGTGATGCAGAGGTCTTTACCATTGTGAATGACCTGTCACAATAGATATCAGAACGAACATGTATCCTTGATCGCTCAGGGGACAAAGCTAATACTCGATCTGTGTCTTACATCAAACCCAGACATTTAATCTAACCCTATTCTAGATTCTCCTCTTGGTAACTCTGACCACTGCCTTATTACGTTACAGCCTAACTTTGTCTCCCACCAGGATAGATCTTCTTCTTCTCAAAAAGTTTTCCACTATAGCAAAGCTGATTGGGACTCTCTTCGAAACTTTTTCGCTGCTTATCCCTGGTATTCTGGCTTGTCTAACGATCCTTCCTCTTTTTCCACCTTCATCACTAACGCAATTCAACTTGGTCTTTTTACTCCAACTTCCTATAAACCTGACAAAAAGTCATCTCCAAAGTGGTTCAATTCACAATGTGCAAAAGCTGTCAAACATAAAAGCCACCGCTTTATACAATGGAAACTCCACCAAACTCAAAACACAGCTGTAAGGATCATAAAATTTAGCGCTTACAATGCACAAACTAGTCTTCTACTGAAGCAATTGAGATTACCTGGGATTCAAGATTTGATACAGCAAGAAACGGCAGGCATGGTGTACAAAGCAAATTATAACCAAGCATCGGAATACTTATCAGCTATGTTTCATAGAGTTTCTGCTATGACAGGCAGAACAATACGAAATGCTAATATAAATCAAAGATCACCCGCCATTAAATACCACCCTTGGTCAAAATTGTTTTGCACAAAGAGGGGCCTTGCTTTGGAGTATCTTGCTGACAGCAAAAAATTCTGCAAAATTCTATGATTCATTTAAAAACAAACTAAAAATCAACAGCAGAGTTATCAGCTGATTTAGATCTCGCTTAATACTTACCTGTATTTACTTTTTCATTCAAATTGTTGTTAATATTTCGTTACTTTTACTGTAAAAATACTTTTACTGTATATTTCTTAACATGACCCCTTGTAAATCAGGCTCAGGCCTGAGGGGATTCCATGTACAAATAATGATATGATCTGATTTGATATAGGTCGAGTCCCACAATCATAGATTGAACTTTAATCATGTTGATGTTAAGCTAGTTATCATGAAACCATTCTTCAAGATATTGCAGGTCGTTGTTGAGCTGAAGCCGTGTTCACAATAGAAAACCAGCCCAGGTTTGGTCTCGGCTTGGTCTAGGTTTATGTTGTGTCCACACTACGAGGAACCTGGGCCGAGCCCAAGATGCAGCCCGAGCACTTTCTCAAGAATGCTTCTTCCAGTCGCTTTGCAATATTGTAGGCTACTGGTACTTTCTTGGTGCAATTGTCGAGTTGACGCATTTTCATTATCTTAACTCCATGAAACTCTACGGTCAGTAGCTAATGCACTCATGTTTTCTCACTTCTTTGCAGCGATCTACTGTTCTGTTTGTTCATTGTGCATTGAATATTGTTGCAGGGCTAAAGGTTATCTTCACTATTGCTAAGGCTATCTTCAAATTGGCTGGAAGAATACAGAAAGCAGGTGAATGGGCTAAAAAGATTGTGCGAGCAGAGGATTTTACAATCGCCGCGCTTTGTACAAATACTGTTTAGGGTGCAAGTTGACACGCATAACATACAGAGAAAGGCCAAATTAAACTTTCATGTAGGAGTAGATGCTCTCAGCAGATCTTTGAAAGAAAGGCTTCATCTGAAGACACTTAACAAAATGCATCAACTAAAATAAATGTCTTTGTTTATGGAAAAGTTATCGAAATGTAAGGGGTAGAGTTTGAGCAAAATCTACCTACTATCTGAAAATGTAAGACTTTCCTCCAAAAAGAAAAATTTTGTGAGAGTTTTTTCTCCTCAGCAAAAAAGCCTGCAATTTGGTCCTTGCTTTCGAAACCGATAAAATGTTACTTCCTTTTTATTTTCTATAGTCTTTGCAGGTTTTTTGTTCCAGGGGGGCTTATCAAAAACTTGTAGCTCAAACGTGTGGGCTTATTCGAGGGGAGCGCTTATTCGAGGGGGGAGTTAATTTGAGGAATTACGGTATAGAAGTTTCCTTGCGCTGTTTCACTCACTAGTCTACATCCAATGAAAGGATAAATGCCATTACCAAAAGGCCCATCTCTAATAACATTTGGAATGTCATGAAAACTGACTGTATCAAGTTTTTGTAGAAACCACAAGCTTTTGCAATAAATAGGCAATCTTTGTAGTACAACAACTAGTTAATATCTTCAAGTTTACCTAATGATTCAAGAATATTGCAGAATTTACGGAATGGCGTGAAGAAACTGCTGAGTGTGCTGAAAGGTATGAAAACATCGGGGGATGTAGTAACCCCTTTAACCCTCAGTACATATGTTAATCTACACATTTGAGCCTCCTACTATGTTGAAGCATGTAAATGTGGACTGGGACAATACTCACTCATTTGGAGCCTAATCGTAAATGGAGATGACTTTCAAGGTACTGATTGCACGATAATATGTTTCAAAGCTTGTAGTCCTTCATATCTATATACAATGACCTTATAGTAGGTGCATGGATGGGATCCTGCGGGGCTATACCCCTACCTTTTTCGTCAAAAGAGCACAATTGTTCCTTCATCTTCGATAAATTTTGACGCTGGCTATTGCATTATTGTTGACTAGATCAGCAACTATAATTCTGCTTCATTATAGAAAGGACAAAATGGCATTTTCTAACTCTCCAGAGGGCATGACTTTAACAAACTTGCCTTGGGGTTAAATTTCATGCCAACACATTCCTCCAAGTCTTTTGTGTGTCAATCTAATGTTCTTCTGGTCCGGACTATCCCTGAAGCTGTGCTTCCTACCTTACATAACACTGTACTTAGAAGCTCGCATTGCATCTCGCAAAAGTAGAATTTTCACGCATCTTTTTGCAAGAAGTTGTGCTATCTTGGAGTGACAAAGTGAGCAATTTATTATGACAAAAAGAGGCTTTCCGAAGTAGGATGTAACACACCCCCTAGCATTTTGCCATATCTGTCGTTTCAACAGGTATACAATACTTTATAAAAGTTTCGTTGACAGTGAAGAAAAATACGAACCCTATACAATTGAGCAGTACTGAATTAAAAAACGATCTCAGAATTTGTAGAACAAGTCAACTTTTGTTGCAGACGTAACACCTACTTTCTTCCAGTGTACAGATGCAAGGGTCATGGCAAAGCACACTGAGTCAGGATCGCTGCCACTCAAGGTCTGCGCCAGACTTTGCAGAATGGGGGGGGGGGGAGATTTTGAGTGCCAAGTCCTAAAATTATGACGCAATTTAGTTGCTACATCCATTACAAAATCTTACTAGAGGTCCATCATCCCAACCCTAACATTGTGTCATCGAATTAGGACGACTTAGAAATTGATCTTGGCGAGAAATCACCCTCCTTGTGGCGCCGCCACTGGTGTCACTATCAATAAGGGATATATAAGTCAAACAAATGAAACAGAAGAGAGTAAAAAACTTCACATACCTCAAATGAAGAAGCATATTTTAGGGAGGAGTGTTCATTTTTGGCTCTGTGAGAGTACCGTAAATCCTCTACTAAGCCCACCTCCGAATAAGCCCTCCTCGAATAAGCCCCCACCTAACAATCATTTTTGAAAACAAGGAGCTATCTGGAATATGCTCTTATGGGGCCATATTCGAGGGAAGCATAATTGTAGGATAATATCTTACTCTTTTGTACTTGATGTGCTTAATAATTAAATTTTTCACTCTGCATTGCAGATTGCAATTACCTCCCATTGTAGCAAAATTTGGACATCATCACTATCAGCAAAATTTTTACTGTCATTTTCATCCCATTATTCTTGAGCAAACTCTCCATGAAGCACTACACAACCCTTGTCAGGTGGAACACTGTCTACCATTCCATTCAATTTTTGTCTAAACACCATCTAGTAGTATCAGTAATTCTTCTACTTCCCTCAAAATTGTTGCGATTTTCCCTGTAGGTCACTGTAATACCACCACTCCACTATATGAAAATCTGGAAAAATATCCATCCTCTGCTAATTCGACCCCCTAAAATTGAGCACCAAATATTGTTTCAAGGAAGTCCCTTAGGTCAATAGATATACAGTGCTACTTCCTTTGACTGCAGATAAAAAGGGAAAAGAAACGCGACTTTTGTGAAGAAATAGTTATTGACTATTAACTTGCGTTTGTGAAATAGCTTTTTTGTACTTTTTAATTTAGTTGATGGAGAGAATTATGTCGTTTTTATATCAGCTGTTTGAGGAAAATGGCTAAATTTGAAATAAGCCCCCTGGACTAAGCCGTCACCCAAACATTCATTTTTGGAAGTAAGCCCCTGGGGGACTTTTTAGAGGATTTACGGTATGTAGTGTCTGTGCACTCACGTTTGGGACACGAACAGTAGTCCACCATCATGTTCTCACTCCAGCACAATTGATGCCTCCTTTCCACTGTTTTGAAGAAATGATGGGATTGTTCTCCTTGGCCCTCATTCATTATACCACAATTGTCACGAAAAAAAGTCAATATGGCTATGTAAGTGCACTTGCACTGATTTTAGACTTTGATTTCCTTGATCAAAGTCTACAATCAGTGTGCTTGTACACCCATATTGTACCAAATATAATATTTGATTACAGCCAAACATCTGGAAAGCTTGAAACAGGTTGCCTACCAGAACTCAATAGCTCTCACTCCTAGTATTACGGATAAAATTGGCCATGCACCCAGTTCTACTGATTGCATTATACTGATGAAGGCTGGATCCTTCACCAGTTGTCGTTTCTAAGGCCCATTAAATAAACCAGCTTTGGATTATTTCCTCTGAAATAGCGGGAAACCTCATCTGAAATGGCAGGAAATTTCAGACCTTTTGACTCTTTCGATGTTGGAACGATGTTTGACAAACTAAAATGTTATGGCATACAAAACAATGAGCTTCACTGACTTGAAATCTGTTCAACAGACAGCAGTTGTCTAAATTGATCAATCAATGTTACAGACAAAGCAAATGATACATGGAGGACCTCATGGATCAATCCTTGAGATTCTTTTGTTCATGTTTTTGATGATTGATGTGAGATTGGTTCTGGAGATATACAAATACTTTTGTATGCAGATGATACCGTAATTTTGTTTTCGGATACATCGGTATCGACTGTAGAGGAAGCTTTGCATCATTGGCATACGTAGTAAACAAATCGCTTTCCAAAAAAAATTTAACATTAAATCTCAATAACAGTAAGAAAGAACTGGCTAGATACCAAACATCAAGCAATGTCACTTTAAATGGCAATCCCACAAACCAAGCAGCAAGCTATGAATGCTTTGGGGTTTCACTAGAAAGTCAGCTAACAACGAGTATGCAAATTGACAGGATCTACAAGCGCGACTCAAATCGTTGAAACTCTCGCGGCCGAATATCTGCCAAGATCTCTCTGCTTGTTGCAGAGAAAGTATATATAGTCATGATAGGAGACGTGCTAAGATCTCATTAGATTGGCTATGCTTCAAGGTACGCTTTCAAACTGCTCTATAGAGAAGACAATAGCAAGATCCCAAATGATAAAAATCAAACATTGTTATTGCACATTTGATGACTTTGCAAGCTCTACACGTAGAAACTTTACGTTTTACACTAAAGTAAAAGAGTAAAATTGCTCTATTGCCAAACATGGGGCAGCACGTTCATTGTCTATTTGCCTAATTGATTTATGAATACTCCAAGCAACAACCCCACCTTTACAAATCTATGGATTTCAACCAAAAACAGAAAACTATCCTTGCCATTTGCGACCAACAAAGCTGCTCTTGTCTGAAGAAGTTGGAATTCAATTCAAACAGTAGATTAGAGTCAATAGCGCTTCATTTTATATTTAGACCTTACCTCAGGCTACCTCAACCGCAAGAATGCCAGGGGGGCACTTGCCCAGTGTGCCCATGAGTGAACGCGCTACTGGATGCTTCGCTACTGAACTCAAAAGAATTTCGGATGTAGAGGGGTGTGTTTCTGAACTGACCCAATAGGTGATGCTAAAGCAGCAAACAATTACTTGGCTTCAATGAATCTCCATAAGATTACAACAAAAACAGATCGACATTCAAGGTCATTTCCATTTGTTCCATTAATATTTTTATAATTCTCTTCTGTGTTTACATATTTTCTTCCACTTTTCCTATCTTTTTTCGGTTTTCTTCTATTTGCATAAGTTTAATATTATTATGTATATGTGCCTATCTAAAAAGTAAAATTCCTGTTTGATTTGTTGTAAGTGAAAATATCCGATTTTCGAATGCGCTGAAGTCTATATTTTGGGCTTTCAATGGGGGACATGCGACTGCTTTCGAGCCCATGTACGCGCCCAAGAGTCAATTTGAAAGTGATTGATCAATCAATCAGTGATATATGTTTCCACTGGTGAGCCCTACGTCAAGAACATACCAAATGTTTTGATTCAACATTTGGTAATAGGCCAAATCACTTGGGAAACTGTTTCGAAACAGAAACTCGTCATATTGACTTTTATTGACCTGACTGTTTCTAATTTTCTAATTTGTTGGTAGAACGTAGCCTAAATTTTCAAGGCTAGGAAACTTTGCTGATTTGCAGTCTTAATATTACAAGGTCAGTCCAACATGTGCTGGTAATGGATAGTAATAGCGGTTTTTTAAAAACTGTAATTATAGTTCTTGTTGAGCGTTGCAAAAAGAAAGCTCGTTCTGTCGTACTGTCAAATCCTTTTTATTCGCACGTCCCACTCTGCTCAACCCCGTCGTTAAGCGCACGCGCAAAGTTTCTGAACATGAAAGCCCTGTATGTTGGAGCAGGCATTATGAAGTTCACTGATGGCAATACACATACGAAAGATCGGTCAAGCATTGCTGAACTTTCAAAGAAATCTCCACTATTATCTTTCCATAACCACACCCCCTGAAGCTTTCTGGCTCCCCAAGTTTTGAGAAAGACAAACTTTGCCTGAAGGAGGCCTGAAGGATGCCTTAAGTATCAGGTATCAATAAAAGCTTAACAATTCTTAGCAGAATGCAATTAAAGGGATTCCTTTTTACAATTTAGACTTCCATCCCATATCTTCTAACCAGGCAATGTCCAGACTTGTAATCCAGTCAAAGAAATGCTATAGACAAAAGTGGTGTGGTAAATTGCCAAGTCAGGTGATACTGCTCCCCCCTTGGTCCCCCTGTCTGCTTGTTTTTATCCTACTAATTTCCTGGTCTGACTAAAAATAGAAATATTTTGTCCTCTATTCAAAGTGGGAACTTTCTGG
>OLMO02000231.1:14592496-14610813 GCA_900291935.2 Cassiopea xamachana | reverse complement strand
GAGATAGACAGACTTTGCCTGAAATATGCCTAAAGTATCAGGTATTAATAAAAGCTGAACGATTCTTAGCAGAATGCAATTAAAGGAATCCCTTTTTACAATTTAGCCTTCCATCTCATATCTTCTAACCAGCCAATGTCCAGACTTGTAATCCACGCAAGGAAATGCTATAGACAAAAGTGGTGTGGTAAATTGCCAAGTCAGGTGATAATGCTCCCCCCTTTGTCCCTTGTCTGCTTGTTTTTATCCTACTAATTTCCTGGTCTGACTAAAAATAGAAATATTTTGTCCTCTATTCAAAGTGGGAACTTTCATGTCGATAGCATGTCTGTACAGCAACTCTGAACAATCATATATTTTCTTATTCTTTTGTAAATAAATGAAAACCTCTTTTGATTTATTGTAAGTTGGAAATAGTACGACAAAGGAAAAATGCATCCGTGGAAAATTCAACTTGTGCAGTTTCGAATTTGATCATTCTAAGATGCAATCAATAGAAGGTGTCGTGAAATTGTTGGAATAAAAACTACAAGAGAAATGGTTGGAATAGTGCACTTAATTTAAATTGAGTGTGAACTGCGTTCGTTAATGCTTATTCGGCTTCAAGTGGAAGTTTTTCGTCTTTAAAGCGGGGAGTGAGTAAAAGGTGACATCTCAATGGGACAAATACTAAGTCAATTATATTGGGGAAAAAGGGAGAAACAATGTACCTCAGATCAAAGTGATAAGGGAATACCAGGAGAAGATAAAGCTAAGGACGGTGAGCATGTAAGTATAGACATCCACACAAACACCAGCAAAGCGGAAAATAATACGAATCCTGATGGCGATGAGAAAGAGGAAAAGCCAAATGAGGAAAAACCAAACAATGCAAAGCCAATTGATTGTGATGTAGGTGAAGCAGACCGTGAAAATGAAAAAAGCAAGAGAATGATGCAACTGGATGACTCCAAAAATGAAATAAACAACTATCTTCGATTGAAGAAGTTGAAGAAAGGCAATGATGATTTTGACACACAATCTTTTATTAATGACGTTTTGAAAAGAAAAGTGGTTCTTGAGGATGTATTTGTGTCTGAAAAAGAAGTATCAGGTGTAATTGCCTTATCTTGTAATGAACAGCATCCAGTTGTGACCGTAAGGTATTCAACAGATGACTGGGAAACTATACTGAACGAGAAAGCACTACCATTTACTGCTAGTAAGGGTGAAAACGCAAGTTTCAAAAGGTACTTCTTTTCCATTTCTGTTCCATTTGCCAAGTCAATGGAGTTCGCTGTGAAACTGAAGGGAGATTTTGGCACCTACTGGGATAACAACAATTACAAAAATTTCAGTGTTGAGCTTGAGACGGAAATAGACAGTTTCAGAAGTCTAATGGGAAAGTTCAGCCTACAGAAGGAAGATGTGTTTGGCGTATTGACTAAAAGGGATTCAATGATATTGAAAAACGTTTCACTCAAAGATGGAAAGGTCAACTTGCTACAGATGAAAGTTTCCAAGATTATCCGCATGTTTGCTATACATTTGATGATTGGAATTTTCCTGGAAATGCTGCTGAATTAATAGCTACACGCAGTGAAATAAGCATGAACTAATTAGAAGTGCAGGCTGATGTACAAAAACAAAATATAATGGAGTGTAATATTTTGTGAAAAAATTTTCTGAATATTCGAAGAATAGAAATTAAGAGAGCTTTAAACTGAGTAGTCGAAGAATGAGAGAAGAGAGCTTTAAACTACAGGATGGGAAAATTCAATCGCTTGAAAAATTATGACTTAGTACAAACACATTAGCAGCACGGATATTTATATTAATGGCTTATTTATTTGAAGCAATTGATGTTATCATTTGAACTTTGTGGATCAAGAGATCATTTGAGAGGTCTTGCATACGAAGCACCAAAAATGTCTTTCTTTATTTCTCGCACATTTAATAATGTTGTTACTATTGTTTGTTACTATCAAGTTTAAGGGTAACAATTTCAGTTCATTTTTTTTAAATCTAGCAAAAGTGTAAATTTGTTGCTAATAGACACTACCTATGCGTATGTAATGAAATCGCTACTGTAAGACAAACAAAACAAAGGCCAGAGGTGGATCTAGTCCGGTTTGACTGGATTCTAAAACCCAGTCAAAGTTTCAAAAATTGCATTCCAAGTGATAATGATTATTAATGTTTCAAATCTCTACAAAGTTTCTTGTAATGATTATTTATGGCTTATTTATTTGAAGCAATTGATGTTATCATTTGAACTTTGTGGATCAAGACATCACTTGAGAGGTCTTGCATATGAAGCCCCAAAAATGTCTTCTTTCTTTATTTATCGAATATTTAATAATGCTGCTACCATTGTTTGTTACATATAGGTTTCATATAGCTCAACAGAACATTGCCCAACTCAGTGTCAAACCAGATGACTTTCTGGTCCCACATGACACCAATACCTAATTATATGGCTCTCGTGGAGATACATTTCAAAGTATGAGACTTTCGTGGCTTTCTCAGCCAAGAAAGTTCCAGAACCCTCTTCTTAGCCATTGTGTTATATATTTTTCTCCATTTTGTTGGCCTCAATTAGCTTATTAGATTTCGCTCATTCAAGGATACATGCACTTTATCTCATTGTACTCAGCTTTTTGTATATTCTTGTAGATTGTTATTACAATTTGTAAGAAAATTAATATAGCATGAAATTGTAAGTAATTAGCTGGAGAATCCGTTGGAGAATTGTATCAAACCTGAAGGGTACCCTATCTGAAGCATCTGGTACAAAACACCATGAATAAAATGAAAGCAACTAGCTTACTTGACTATGTTGTTCAGTTTTTACCGACAAGATGAAAAACTGCTGCTCCGATTTAAAAGCAGGAATACCTCAAGCTTTAAGGTACTTTGTAGTCTAGTCTATTTCCATATGAGAAAAACTACACTAGAAGACATCTTTCAATTATTTTTTTCTTATTTTTTGACACAGATAGAGATTTGTACCTAGTTTGATCATGCAGATTCCAAATTTGCTATCAGAATTCTTATATCACGTCGAAGTGTTTTGCAAAATCAAAATCAAATTTCTTTAAAGATAAATTTACTGAATCCAAACAGCGCAATATTCTATTGATATATACGATATAACGTTATTCACTCACCTTTATTCTTTTGTCCTTGCTGGTGTAAGGCATTAATTTGCCTCTTGCAATTCTCCTCTTACTACCCACTTATCCTCATAGTAGCATTTTAGGCACTGACAAGTAGTCTGCTATCATGGTTACGCCCTATCTTCTTTTACTTTTAATAGCCCTTACCATTCTCTTTACTCATATTATCTTCAATTTTTGTAAATCTATGTGTGCATGCAAAGAAATGGACTTGCAAACTTATGGCAACAACCAAGTGCTTGAAAGTAAATCAAAATGCCTTCTATAAATTTTTGATAGCCAGGAAAGTTGACATTACCAGGAAGCTTCAATATTACTTCAGAAAGTGAATGTCGTGCATTTTTTCACATCCATCATGGTAGAGTGACATTTGAAGGCTCTGGCGAGTATTTTCTATTTGATGTCTAACAAATACATCCTCTTTAACTGCATTGTCACTCAAATTAGGGAACTCTCTCGAATGTAGGTAAGACAGGAACCGTCTTTGTTCTGAGCTTTCATAAACTGTTTGATAAGACCCAGTTTACTATGAAATGGTGAAGGAATCACATTGGATCTGTTACCAAGAGCAGGTTGCAAAATGTATCTACAATCTGGTGTAAGGCACTCCCTCAATGGCAGTGTTGGAGAATTTTTTCAGTTTAAGAAGTAAATGCTTTCACTCTCATGCTTATACCATGCAAATTGTTATTTTGGCCCCTCAATTTAACAGCAAAATAAGCGTGCAGCAATTTTTATCGAAAGGTGCTTTTCTGCCACTGAGCAAACAGTGTTCTTTTTAAGAAAAGTTTAGAACTGCACATAAATCCAACGATGCTGTGTTGAAAAATTGCATTCTGGTTGCAGATGACACTGAGCTGTCAGCTTTTGGCAAAACGAGTAGATAAATGCTACCATCTCTCATAATTCCATTCCTGGTTGAGTATCTTCTACCAATTCATTACTAAATCTGCCATTTTTACTGCTATTTACTTTTAACACCCTCGGGTCACTCAATAATAACCTTTTAAAATGAGCAGTTTTCCGTTAGAGGTGTAAAACCTTTTTAGAACTGTACATTTTGTGTTAAAGTGCACATTAAAAGTTAGCCCCAGTGAGCAAACGACAGAAAGCTACTACAAATTAGGGAAAACATGTCTTGAACATTTTCATTCAGTACCATGCCCATTAAGAAGGTAGGTGTTCATCGTCTTCCACTATCTTCTGTCTCGGACTGTTATCAACAATTTTGCCAACGTCAAATTCTGCTCAGGAACTTGTCCGTTCTTCCACTTGCACAAGCTGTCCAAGAATGTTATACGTTGGCTGTCCCTCCGTCTTTTTCCATAAATTCTCCATGCTATCTTTCTTTAGTTCTCCATGCACAAGTTCTCCATGCTATCTTTCTGCAGTATATGACCCAAGAATTCTATTTGCCTTTTCTTTATGCTCTGAGCTAAACTTCTGTCTACCTTGACTTTCCTTAGCGCCTCTGCATTGGACATGTGTCAAGAGAAATAAATCAGCATGTCGTTCTATACATCCACATTTCACATGCCTCTAATCTCCTTGCAATTTCTGAGTTTAATGTCCATGCTTCATATCCATACGTTAAAATCGGTATTACATAGCAATCTAGTATTTGCTTTCTTAATTCTATTTTCCTATTCTTCAAAGCCTGCTCTAGTTTAGCAATACTTTTCTATGCCATTGCTATTCTTCTCTTGGTTTCCTCTTCAAACTTCCTATTGTACGCTATTAAACTTCCAAAGGAAATAGATTTCTGCGCTTGTTTCCATAGTACTTTTTAAGATGCATTCGCTAGGGTGGCCAACTGTAGAAAAAGGGATATGCTAGTTCAAACACTTTAGAAAATGTTTGAGGAGTGGAAACACTACACTTTCTGGAGCAAAAACCCTTGAAGATGCTTTTAAAAGAACCCACCTCCTTTTCTAATTGAAAATTCAAATGTTTCATAAAAGCAAACGCTTTCGAATCAGAGTCTTAGCAAAGACCATTTATAAGCTCTAGTAGCAAGTAGTGTAATGTCTCTAGTTGGCGTAACATGTGGAAGAAAGAGGGTCTGAGGACAACGCCCCCAGCAACATGCTTTGGTTCAGTGCTTGTTAATTTAGCCTAAAATGCATCTCCCAATATCATGCTTGCCATTAGTGATAAAGACCTTAGCAAATTCTGCTGCATCTTTTTCATATAAGAGGCATCCTTCAAAATGGCTTAGATGACATCACCAAATTTCATATTTTCCACTTGCCCTCACAATTTGAAACATAGTTGATTTAGCCAAAAGCGATTTCTTCGGTCCTAATGTAATGCTTATGGTAAAAAGGAATGCCTTCTGGGGCAAAAATCCACTTACGAGAGGGACAGACTTGAGAACTAGGTGACATTTGCCCCTGAGTTTGTATGTTCAAAAGACCATGCTTGTTTCAAAACAGTGTTTCCAATTCGTAAGTTACTACCGTTGCATTCTCATTTGCTCATTACCATGTACTCAATCTTTTCCTGATTTAGGGCAAGACCCATTTCCTCACTTTCCACAATTACTCTATTTAGTAGTGCCTGTATCTTTCCTTTTAAAACTGCACTAAGTATTGTCTCATCTGCATACCGTAAATTTGTGATATTATGACCTCTAATTATAAAGCCATTTAGACCTTTGATTTCTATTAAAATTGCTTTGCTTTACAAGTTGAAAAGGTCTGGGGATGCTACGCACCCATGACGTACTCCTCTCTTGATATTTGTATATCCACTCATAAGATTCTCAATTCTAATGCATAATTATTGCTCCTAATTTAAACTTCTCATCAGCTGAATATCCTTCCCATCTGTGTCTAGTCTTTGAAGCAATTTTATAATCTTTCCATGTATTACGCGATCAAAAGCTTTCGTATAATCTAAGAAACAAATATACAGATCCGTCTGCTTTTCTATTGCTTTTTCACTTAGAGGTCTGATCAAGAAATTTACATTTCTTGTACACTTCCTAATTCTTGCCATGATTACCATAAGTGTTAGTTTTATAATATGACTTATGAGGCTTCTTGTCCTGTGAAGTTTACATTCAGTTGCACCAGGTCTTTTAGGAATCATTATAAAAATAGATATGCATAAATCTTCAGGAATTTTTCCATCTTCACACATTTCATTTGCTAAAGTTGTGAATTTTTCAATGCTAAATCATCTAATGCTTTTATCATTTCAGTTGTTATCCTATCGGGTCCAAGTGCTTTGTTGTTTCCCATTTTCTTTGTTGCAGCTCTTACTTCATATGGAAGAATTGAAAGTCCATCTATGGTTTTATGTACCTCAGGTATACCTTCTCGGTAGTCATCAAATAATTCTTCAATATGTCCAGATCATCTATCTAATATCTTATCCTTATCAATTATGATACTTTTATCTTTTCCTTTTACACAACCACGTGCTGAGCTGTACTTTCGCTTTCTACAAATCTCGCCTATCTTCTTGTATAATTAATGCGGGTTTCTATCTATTTCTTTGCACTTCCTGTTGAACCATGTTTCCTGTTGAGCAATTCTATATAGACGTTTAATTTAATCCCCTATCATTCTATATTCTATTGATTCCACATGTCTTTAATCCATTGCTTATGTTTCATGAGCTCTAGTACTTCTTCTGTCATCTATTTCTACTTCATTACTTTTCTTTGCTTTGGCATCAGCTCAATAGCAGAAGTTACCATCAACTCTTTTGGGCACTCCCAAAAAGCTTCTCTTTCATTTGCTAAAATTTTATACCTGCTTTTGACCTCTACGGCATATTCCTCCTTCCTAGAAATACAGAGGTGCCAGAAAGGGATCAATTTTACGAATTTTGTTGGGATTCACTTTGTCATTTTACATTAGGTGGATTATGTGAGCAAGAGAAAAGGAAATTTTTTGTGACTTTAAGGAAGAATTGTTGCTTCTAACGACAAAAATAAAATGAAATGTTATTGATTTCAAAAACGCTCTGTAAATGAAGCTGCATAGTCTAACTCTGTCAATATATACAAGTCATTCGATCATTGCACAAAGTAGAAATCACTGCACATTTAAATTAGTTGTGATGCTAGCCTAGCTAAGCACCATTTGCTAACACCTTACAAAACTTTTAAAAACTTGCAGTGCTTGCCAGTGAAGCTTTTCATCAATTCATATTCAATTTCATTCATTTTTGCACATAAAAGTCACAATGCTTTCCAAAACGTCGTAGTATTTGCTGATAAATGGGAAGATTTCCAGACGGAACTTTTCAGGGAGTGTGACGCCCTCAGTGCATGCTCTTTCGTAACAATAAAATAACTTAAATTTGCTGCCAGAAATTGCAAATTTGTTTGATTTGCCGCCAGAATTTTTACCTGGAGGGTATGACATTCTGTTGGTATGGGCCTCGAACTGTGAACAAAACTTCTAATGAGTTTGTAAATCCTGAGCAACATAGGAAAACTTAAAAAGAAATTTTCATTAACTTGGCACTTACAGGGTGGATGTGCCCTCCCCACAATCTTTCAAAATTTTAAAATCATTTTCCATTGATAAACGTTAATTTCAATGAAATTCTGCTATTTCTTGTTGCTTTTCCTTCCAGCAAGTCAATATTTATTGTTACACAAATTGCATTGAGTTGGATTGTAGTTACCTTATTTCATGTAATAATTAATTGAAGTTAGATATTCAAAGAGAAAATCTTTCAAAATTTGTCACAAGATGTTTGATCACATGTAAAATAAGCTTATGAAGTTAGAAAGTAGATACGTAAGTTGTTCTTTTAGAAAAAAATTTTTCTGCAGTGATCACAGTTTTGGTGGCAATTAATTATGCACATTAGTTGCTCATTATCTTTAAAAATATTTCAAACCTGGCCCTATGCAATATATTAATTTACTTTACCATTAATTGCAAGTCCACATTCCAAGTTCTATTGAATCAACTTTAAAATTCAAATTTTGCCAGTTTTTTAAAGTAAGCATACCAAAATCCCTAAGATGTGCTGACATGGAAAGGGTTAAGCACACACCCTTTTCAGAAAAATAATGAATAATCGCCCCCTTGGAAAAACGCCCACCGTCGAAAAGGGCCCCATTGTTCTCTCGTAAAAAAGACAGGCATTTTAATGAAGTTTTTTATGGCGTTTAATTATGGAATAAAGGAAGGTAAATCAACAGAAATAGAATAACAGGCTATTCAATGATTTGTATATGAAGTGCCCATTTCAGATGACATAGTTGCCCTCTTTGGTCTTCAAAGTTGTTTTTTCTCGCTATCTGTTGTCTTTCATTTTTATTTAAATTGCACTGAGACCCATTTGAATAAACAAGCACCCCCCTCATACAAGAGGCCCCCGCAAATAAGTGCCCACCCTTGCAGCTCAAAAATGTTATAAGCGTCCGGGCGCTGTATCCAGGCATTGTGGTACTCTCAATTCCATGTTTTCAGTGTAAATTCATTTCATTTTCCATTTAAATGTTAAGGAGGGTTGCCCTTGAATTTTACTTGGTTTTCAAGAGACTATCAGCTAGCAAATGATATATTAAATGCTAATACAACACTAAAATGGATAAATAAATAGGCTAATTAAAATTCAAATTAAAATACAAAGTACAGAGGTATATCTAATGTTATTAAGTGACAATGTAAAATGAATGAGCTGAGAATCCCCCAGCGATCTGGGAACTAATGCTGCCCCATTTCCTTAAGCTGAAAAAGTGCTGAACGTCATGAAAGCGACATAAGTCGAGCAGGTATGGAGAGGGACAGCTGCTGTCCGACCACTAGGAGAATCTCCAGCTCATTGCATATTGCTTTTGACCACACAAATGAAAGGCGACTGCTTTGTTTCAGCTGGTAGGTTATTGCAGAGTTTCGATCTTCGATATGAGAACGATTTTTGGCCATTTCTCGATGTTTTCTTTGGAATCGTCAAATCAGTAGCTGTATTTCGAAGACTATAAGATTTGTCAAAAGTTTTCTTGTAAAAATAGGGAGGTTTAGATCCAGTACGAGTACGAGTACGAGTTTTCAACTGCGCAGCCGATCTACGCATATTGAGAGGGAATCGCCGTCACAACTCGTACTCGAAGCAGCCGTTCAGCACGAGTTTCTCAGCAAATCTCGTACTGAACAGAACGAGTTTGGAATTGATAATATTGGCAAAAGTAAATGGGCAATTCATAAGCAATTGCCTCGATAAAAAGCAGATGTTCAAAGGCAACCTATTGTTTTGACGAGGAGCACAATGTAAAGGCGTATTTAAGAGCTGTTGTCGTGGAACCACTCACTCATAATAAACTTCTGGAAAGGGCCTAGCCATGGAAGGGGACTAAATGGAAAGACTTTCACAGAACGTGTATTCCAAAGTTGAAGGAGGGACTAAAGTTATTAAAACAGTTCAAGAATAATCCAACAGCATCCTCACGACTCGGAATGTCATTCTTGTTCATGCGAATTTCAGGCAGCGATTCATCTTCATTCACGATAGCGAAAGTTTAGTAAAAGAAGGCACTGGCTTTCGAGGGATATAGTAATAGCTTCGTGTTTATCTTCAGAGTGCGATAGGGTCCTATAGTATCCTACAATTCACTAAACAATTTGAATATAGACGCAGATCTATTGATTTCAATAAATCCCGGGGTCGTTTTGAAGGCGGAGATATCTAAACACACAAATTTGCAGTACGAGTACGAGTACCAGTGTCAAGTTACGCGGGGGGTGAACTCGTACTCGTACTCGTACTCGTACTCGTACTCGTACTGGATCTAAACCTCCCTAATATTACATAAGTACTGTGGAGCAAGCCCATTGATAGATTTGTTGACAATTAGTTTGGATTCCTCATCTACATGCGCACGAAGACGAATAGTCTTCCAACCGAGACTCTTAATGAGTGGTCTACTAGGAGCATGAAAGCTACTTTCCACCTGAAGTCTAGCAGCTCTGTTTTGAAGCTTTTGGAGCTGATTAAAGGAAGTTGCATCACAGCAACCCCAAAATGAATAGCAATAACAGAAGTGGGGCTCCACAATACTTGTGAACAATGCTTTTACGGAAGCATTAGGCAGGATGTTTTTTGCATAATTTAGAATTCCAGTGGCTCTGGAAACTTTGGAAGATATTTCTTTAGTGTGTTCGTTCCATTCTAAGCTGTTATCAACTTGAACACCAAGATACCTGGTTTTTGTGACAACGTTAAGCTCTTAGCCAAAGATTTCAAGCTTTAAATTCCCTGCAGCATTGTTGAGCGCTTTGTGTTGTGGCTTGGTTGCAATTAGTATTGATTGTTATTTCATAAAATTTAGCGATAGTTTGTTGCCAGGGCATTTGAAAAAGAATACTCACTGATGGGGCATTTGAGAAAGGGCACTTTAGATAAATGCAGAATCTACAGATTAACAAGCTTTCAAAAGTGCCCTTACATGGTTGCCACAGAACCTGGAAAGCCTAGAAAAATGTCCTTTTGTAAGAAAGTCAGTAATAGCCTGGAAAAGTCAGGAAAAATGTTGAGAAGCATACAAATCAGGGAATTATTTTTGGGTTACTCGAATATTCAAGATCCTTGTAGTAAAATGGGTGTACACAAAGGTGTTGTTCATATTGTGTGTAGCCTACTAAAGTCCTCCCATGTGACAATGCCCTTTTCATCAGGGAAAAGTCAAGGAAAAAGTCAGAAATTTTGCTTTTCATTTTCTGTGGCAACCATGTCTTAAATTATTACTGATACTGTAGACTATAAAAATTCATATAAAGCAAAAAATAAAAAAGTCACAGAATCATAGGGGCACTTAAATGGTGAGGCAAACATGTTCCACTGGTGGGACAATAAAAGGGACTGTTGGGGAATTTCCCCACCACATTATATGTTAAAAATGTCCTGTTTGGTTCCCTTCAAATAGGAATCAAGGTCTTTAAGATCTCTGTTCATAGCCCTATTAAGTTGAAAGTATCTTTTTACTTTAAGCAAAGGCTAGTATCATCAGAATACATAGACACAGTCGAATAGTTGACAGTTTTTGGGAGATCATTGATGTAGATCAAAAAAAGAAGTGCCCCAAGACATAGCCCCTGGGGTACACAAATTTAAATTTTCTCTGTTAAAGAATCAACCCACCCAACCCCCCTCCACCAAACACTGTAGTACTACCTTCTGTTATAGAGATAAGACTGGAACTGTTATAGAAATAACTAGATATTGTATCGCTTCCAAAGCTCTTTGATGTTTTAAATGCAAGCATTGCTTCTCTGATGTCTTGTACCCCTATCGCCTTAAAAATAAATTGCATATTATGAGGATTCAGATTGTGCTTCCCTGTGGCCAGTGGACTTGGAACAGCTTCAATCTTGATTGCAAGTTCTTTGCCAACTGAACAGAAATAAGCATTGATGGTATGAGCTATATCCAGTTTATTATCAACATCACTACCAGACTCTTTCAATATGTCAATCTTTGTTGATTTCGATCGCTTGTTGACAACCGGTTTAATTGTCCTCCATGATTCTTTCATGTTACCTTTAGCTTGAGATATTCTCTCAGAAAAGTGTTGCTTTTTCGGTTCAATATTTAGTTTGTTTACTTTATTTCTAACATTCCTAGCATGTCTATGTGAACTCATAAGAAGTGGTGACTTGTTTTTAATAGCAGCTCTCTTTACCTTATCCCTGGGTTGCATTAGCTTTTTCAAATTTGTATTTACCTATGGGCAATACCTCTCATAAACCGTATGGACTTAAGAGGAGTATCCTTATCAATAATAAATGAAAATGGAGATGACCAATGAGCTGCAAGAATATCAACATCAATAGTCCTTGCTTCAAACACATTCCAGTGACATCAGCAAGGAATGCATCCTTATCAAAATTTTTCATAAATCTGGTTTGAACAATTTTTCTATCTTCTTCAATGCATCTTCAAATTTACGAACACAAAAAAACATATAGTGATAACATACAGCTGGTATTTAATAAAGGGCAGTCTGCTATGCCAGTTTGCGACTGGAACCACTCCTAGCTCGCAGCTCCAGGGGGCCTTCTGAGGCTACATGATAGCTATGGGAACTTTCACAGGCTCACTGACAACTGCTGCCTCTATCACTTTGACTGACCCAATCATCACTCACTTTATACTTCTGAAAAGAATTTTTGTGTTGCAATGAACGTGAAAATGGAAAAAAATTATGTGGAAATCTCAGGCTAATGCCCCAGAGGGGATGAATACAATGTTAAAGCCAGTGAATTCAATAAGCATCTTAAAAGTATTTGTATTTCATGAAATATAGGATTTAGCAGCAATGAAAACATCAACGCGAATGGACACCTCTACAACAGTAAGCTGCACCTGAACAGAAGTGGAGATGCAATTCTAGCCAGCAGATTTCGAAACATAATAAAGAAGTATTGATGTAAAGATAGGTTTGGTATGATAATTGAGTAAATTATATAAAATAATAGTAAGAGCCAAACAGAGAATATGTTAAGAATACCACAAGAAATTGCTGATGAAAGCTCACTTGATAATATTCAAGATGCTCGCACAATGTTACAAGATTTATAAATTAAAAATCACAAAAGGATAGTCATAGCATCGAAAGTAGTACAAAGCTTGCCTCCGCAATGGAGAACTGGACAAATGTTCTCTCGCTGATAATAGAAAAACATGCACCTATGCGTAAGCGCAGGGTATCTGAAGGGTATTGCTCTTTGATTACCTCCAAGCTAAAAGCCAATATAAGGTTAAAGATAAACTTGAAGAGCCCCTCAACCCAAATATTTTTTCGTGCTTTTTATACTAATTGATAGCTAGTGGTGATATATAAATGACTGTGAAATTTTTTCTTCCAAATTTCATATTTCTGCATACTATGAGCTCTCAAAGTTGACATTCTCCGTAAAAACGAATATTTTCTTCGCAAAAAATTAAACAGTGATGTAGATGTGTACCATTGTTCTCAGGTCATACGTCACCCTGAGTGCTATTTTCGTTACTCGGGCTTCCAAGGTTTTTCGTGCTAGCTTTCCAACAAGGCTTTACTGGTTTTGAGCGGCACTACAATGTTCAAACTGCCATGAAACTGTTCTGTAGGTTGTAGCAATGTTGTAGTGCTAAATCAAGTAGCACTGTCTGTACATGATGACGATTGAGGGCTCAGCTTGTTTCGTTGCTGCTTTCGAAGAATTTGCCGTAGGAACGAAAACTAACCGAGAATAGTTATGACGTAAAACCGAGTGCTACGGTTACAAAATAATTCAACCCAATTGTCTTTCTTAAGTTGCTTATAACTTTGAAGGAATTGTGGAAAATTAATGCCGATTACGTCTATTTAATGAATATAAATTTTTGGATTGAGGGCACTTTAAGAAATATCTGATAAAGAATGGATTTGCTCTCCTATAACCACAACATTGACATGTTGGAAAGAAGGTTTACAGCCTGAACACCAACTTTAAAAGGCATATTTTTCACAAAAAGGGCAACATGACCAACATTTCTTCCCTAGTGGTTGATGACACTGATACCTGCTTGATAAAATGCAATGAAATGACAAACTCCATGAACGACTCCATGTGCAGTGTTGGAGAAGAACTTAGCTCCGATACCAAGCACTGAAACTCAGTTCTCACAGGTAATTATTCAATAAACGAATACTTAGCAAAGTAGCTAATAAGTTTAAGACAACTCATAGTTGTGGCATTGAAGGTATATCAAGCTATTTCTGAAAATTGCGATGCCTGCTATTGCCCCTTCATTGTGCTGTATATTCAATACCTCCATCTCACAAGATCAATTTCCAGGAAGCTGTAAATTGCGAGGGTCTCCCTATTCACAAAGATGGCTGTACTGAAGAGATCTAACGATAGACCTATTTTTGCACTTCATGTTGTTTCAAGGTTATTTGACAAAATCATCTTCGATCAGGTATTTTCATAATTTACTAAGACTGAATCCTTCTACTCAGACCAGTCGTGTTTCAGGCAACTTCACTCCGTGTTAACATTCTTACTAAAGTGTACCAATAAATGATATCTAAATTTCAGCAAGAGACATATCTCGTGTTTCATTTTCATAGACTTAAAGAAAGCCTTTGACGCGTTTGACCACGATATTCTCATAGCTAAGCTGCTTTTGTATGAGGTCGAGTGCGTAGAACTTGATTGGTTTAAAGCATATCTAGATGAGAAGACAGCAATGCTGTAAGTAAAATGGCAATATATTTGATATATAAAACATTAAATGTGGGGCACCTCAGGGTTCCTGCCTAGGGCCACTCCTATTTTGATTTATATTAATAATTTGTCTCTTGCTTTGAAAGAGCCAAAACCATCATGTATACGGATGGCACAAGTATTTCCTATTCCTCGAGCTCTGTCACTGATTTAATCAATGCTATCAACTCAGATCTTCAATACCTTAGTTTGTGGCTTCAGGGAGGTAAATTGATATCACCATCAAGATCTCTTGAAGAATAGGATGCTTAAGTATTCCAAGAGATATCATTTCTCGCATGCTATCCAAAGGATGTACTGCAGTATAGTAGATCCGCGCTTCAGATCATAGTGCTATGTTTGGGGATGTTCTGGTGATTCCATTATAAAACAATTGCAAAAGCTACAAAATGGAGCTGCTCGGGTTGTCCTAAACCGTCCCAACGATAAAACATAGTTGCCATTGATATCGCAACTAGGACAGTTAACAGTCTAAGAAATGATTGACTTCGAGATAGCTTGTACAGTTAATAAAGCTTTGAAGAAACTTGACCTCCCTACATAATATCAATGTTTCACATCAGGTCTGAATCCTGCAATAGATCTTACGCAATACCAGCACTCACCTCTAAATTCCACAATGCAAAATCTCAGAAGGGTAGTGCAGTGTTTCCTATCCAGAAGTCGCTATCTGGAGTAGGGTACGCCATGAAATAAAAACTGCTCCTTCACTATCTACTTCAAAAATGAAAATATAAACACTTTTAAAAGCCCAAAGAAGTCAATAATCTAAGTCAATTTTCGAAACATCAAAAAGTTCTTACATAATTTTTGCTTTTTCTTGTTTACTAGTATTTTAAGTAATATTTGGATGTAAAGTAAGACTATTTCTGTTTTCCATTTTCCGTTACACAGGGCACATTGTAAACCAGTTAATTACTAAATTTATTTTACCCTGTTTAAGTAAATAACAATGAAATGAATTGAAATGCAGCGTGGCTAAATTACTGGGGCAGCACACCACCTGGCTGCCGCTGTCTATATTGCTAATTGATTGACATAAGCTAAAACAAACGAACTCGTTTGCACAAAGATATGTATTTTGATACAAGCCAGAAAAAATGTCCACATCACTTGCTACCAACAACATACATTTATTTGAGGAAGTTGTAACTTAATTCAAAACAAAGGAGTGAAGTCAATATTGCTTCATACTTCATAAAATTTTAAGTACTTAGCTCGTGACCACCTAATTTCGAGGATTTTAGAAGGTACCAGGACACATGTCCAGGGTGTTGATGGGTAGACGTGTCACTGGACATACCCATTCTCCAAGGGATGCCAGATCGTTATTAAGTATTGTAATCTGTGTACAAAGAGTCAAGAAAACTGTGCAACCTTAATCTGGCAGTCACTTCAATGCGTATACCCATCTTCCTCATACAGCATCGATATGAAGTTTCCCATGATGTCCCTCCATTTTCCTCACGCCAAATAACTTCGTTTGCATGCATAAGTATTTTTCTCAAGCTAAATTATTTATAAATTGTTTGGCATTCCTCAAACTGGCATAAATTTATGAAGCCTTCGCCAAGTGCACAACCGTGGAGCCGTGACTTTTTTTGCGTTCACTAACTCTCATTTTGGAAAATGTGATTGTAGTAGGTTGATAGAATTAAACCAAACGGTGCTGAGAGAGAGGGATCGTCTTTTGTGTGCTGCCTAAAAGGGGATTTTTAGAGAGAAAGGTAGAAATTGGCAAAACTTTATACAGAAACTACTGTACTTGCTTTCTAACAGAAGCTTGTATTTCCAGGAATATTATTTTGCACACGAAGATTACAATTTGCCTCATATCAGCAAATATTTCCTGGATTGTGCCAAAAAGGAGCTGAAGGCTGCTGAAGATGTAAGTTATATCTATTAAAAGAGATTTTACTACTCCTTTCGGCCCTATGACCCATGGTTTTTAAAGGTGTGCGCAATTATATGCTCACAGACCGTATTTTTCCTACAGCAAAAGCCGACAAATAGGAACCTAATCTAGTAAAGTGAGCTTCTTGATTTTCGTATGTGATGATGTAATTTTAGCAATTAGGGTGTCCATTCTTAACACAGAGTGCAAAAATTTGCCAGGAAAAGGATAGTTGAAAATTTATCCCAATGGGCCACTACGCCCTTGAGATTCTAGCTAGGTATTAGACTAAGGATCTATTTATTCCAGGAATTCATATTACACGTTCTTAATAGATGAGGGTTTTACTAGCGGACTTTTCATGTAATTTACATTGTTCCTACCTTCACAGTTGATACAGCTTCAAATTATACGTGGCGCTAAGCTCGACCTTGCTGATATTGCTGCCGTATGTATATTTGATTACACTTCCTTTGTTGTGATTAAGTTGCTTGCATCCTATAATCTCCCATACAAGCGACTGCGGTGCCTATAACTGGATGTTTGAAATTCTGCATTTTCAAGTCTAGGGAAGAGAACGTCTTTCCAAAAACTGCCATGATATTTTACCTTGAGCGCAGTTAGTTTGGAACAAATATTTTCGTGTGTTTTGCATCTGCACTTGTCAAGGAGTGTGTTTTTTATAAGTAGGAGTTGCTTGGCTTTAGCTTACAGAAGGCAGTGTAGCTTATGATGGCATCTGGCTTTTTGTTTTTGAAAATACTGTATGCTTCACCAGTGGTGATTTCTAAAAATTTAAGAAGGGAGGCCCAAGGTCCAACCACTCCCTCGTTTTGGCTGTGGCCTATCAGCAGACACACCCATATTTTCAACGTGCAAATATGATAATTTAGTTTAATGCTAATAAAACATAACCAACAATTAGAAAAGTCTCAATAACTATGTAGCAGTGCAAAATTGACCATAGCAAATGTTTTCCTGTGGTTTTTTTCAATTTTTTCTAAGGGGTTCGGCCCTAACAATGAGTACTTTGCATTGTTAGGCCTCTCACATTAGTCGATGAAGGAGTATGAGAAGTCTAATTGATTCTTCGAGCTTATTTTTAAATGCTAGTTATTCAAGCATAAAGTGCTGAAATTTCTTCTTGCCTGTTTCCACTTCATCTTCCTGAAAGCAATTTTCGCAAATATGAACTCGGTCTTGCTCAATCTGCGATCTATGGTGATTCTATGCAAATCCAGGACATCCATTCCTTGCTAAACTTATCTGTAGGAGCTGGCAATTTGAATATTTTCACTCCTTTTTGCTGTCTGGATGTGCTACAGCCAGCAAGAGAGCAAGTTGTCCCGGGCATACCTTAAAACTCTAGTACATCATTAGACTCTTGACAAAGGCCCTAAAAGATCGCCAACGACTAAATGGGAGCCAGGCAATACGCTTACATATAATACTGCAAATCCTCAAATCTGCAACATCTCGAATAAGCCCCCTCCCCTTTCAATAAGTCTCTACCCTAGAGCTATAAATTGTTAATACGCCCCCACCCAAGAATGTGACTGTACCTATTTCAGTATCTGTTAGTGCTTTATAGAGCTAGGAGAGAAAAGCAGCCATTACTTACAGAAAAGTTGTCTGCTCTTCGAAGAACATCCTGTTGCATCAAAAATAGTTTATGCTTAGAAAAATTTCAACTGATATATGACCTACAACATGGAATTTTTAAGCCTCCCCCCTTGAATAAGCACCCATACAAAAATTCAAAGAAGAAGTAAGCCCCCAAGGGGTAAATTCGAGGATTTGCATTAACTAATCAACTAACTAGCATGGGCGTAGGAGTGTCATACTGCTAATTTGTAAATGTAAGAATGGAGCTATGCATGGAAGATTAGGGCAGATACAGTAGCTTGCGAAAGTACTTTTATCTTGTATTAGGACGTCTCACATTTCGTTATTTGGTATTTGTTGAGACTATATCTCTAAATTGTATAACTGATTCAACGGAATTCAATGAACACAGATCGATTCGAGAAAAACGCCAGACATCAT
>OLMO02000231.1:14561132-14586831 GCA_900291935.2 Cassiopea xamachana | reverse complement strand
CAATAAATGACAACTTAGGTGTAAACAAACAATTTTCAGTTTCCTAAAATTAAAGAAAGACGCAGATTTAGCTTCAGTTTGAGGCTGTTCCAATTTCGTTTTCTATATAAAAAACAGAGATTGGGCTAGGGTAAAAACGTATATTAAACATATCTCAAAAACTTGACCTGACCAAAGAAAATGGATAGTATATTTGGATTCAGCGCATCAAAACATGCCAAAATCAGTTGAAAAACCTTTGACCTTTTAAAAAAAGTTTTTAAACGCAGGCCAGTGTTATCTCTTAGGGAAGATGCCGCACTTCTTTACTCCAAGCAATACTTCAGTATGCGCTGATGTGTATAGTGTACATTTTGCAGACGAGATAATGATTTTCAAACTGTTGCCGGCATGTCTGAACTCATGTTATATCCATATAACTATAGCTGTCACGGTGTGTCAAAAGAGGTAAAGTTTTGGTTTTCTTAAAGGGAGTTTCTGATTATCTTTTTCCCATTTGAAAGATAGGATGGGTGCTTGCGCCCCCTGCACCTCTACTCTGGAGTCCCTGTCTCTAATGCTATATATTTGTTACTGTATTTTTCTAGCGAAAGCCGGTCCCAGCAAATTTTGTTGAGTTAATATGTCCTAAGAATTCATTTACGTAGGCTATATCTTACTATGAGGTCACTCGTCCACTGTGTAACGCCAAGTTTCCTGCTTTTGACACCCTCCGTCCCCCTAGAACGCTCGATAGAATGACCACTACACGCGGAGCTATGCAGATCAATCACTGTTTAACTCCATAATTGCTATCCACGTTTTTCGAGTTGCCTTGTTTCTCGATGATTTCATGTTGTTGGGTTGTCGTTGCTCCTTTTGTATCACCTATAAAGCAATCATCTTCGTTTCATTCTTACTTGTGTAGTGTTGGGATCCTCTAGCTTGCTTTGTGTTCCCTGCTCCTTTATGTTCGTAATTTGCGTCTTTGTTCACCTGCCGTTCATTTCACTGACTTACCATAAAAGGTATCGTGCTGTTTTGTATCTCCAAGCTTGTCGGTTTACTAAGGTTCGTCAGTTTCACATTTGTTTTATAAGAATAAAGCTTATAAGGATATTGAGGCAGGGAATTACCGAAATTTAGGAATAATTGAAGAAAAATGCAAGGCCCAGGCTTCATTAAGATGTAAAATTGCTTTGTTTCCCGAGTAGTAATACTGCTTGTAGCTTGGCTTTTGCACTATCAATACAACATTTAAATTACATTTCGGTAGTTTCATACATAAGGTAATTTTATCGAAACCATAATTATAAACACACATAAAACACTTAAAAATTGAACCTCAAAGTTTTCTTTGCTCTTCGACAACCTTCTCAGTGAGAATACAATATTTATTATTCTGTTCCACTTCTGTTATGCTTAATCATAAGTTAAGACATTCGCAAAGATTTAGATACATTCTTGATTTTCACGTGACGTTACACCTATAGCATTAAAAAATGTTTCTATCAATATCCCTTCTTGTCTTCAAGATAATTCTAAGTTATCGAACTACTCTTATCAGTCTTCAATGTTTTTGCAGGCCATTTTCTTGTATTGTCTTGCTTTGTACTTCAATGTAATGAAGTAATGCTTTCTCTCGTACATTGCTCTAAGCATGAAATATAGAACTTTGCGCATCATGATAGACTGTCATACGATTACTAGCAGTGAAACATTAGTACCATTCCGAAGGAATATACTTTCTGCTTGCTACTAAAATTCCAACTTTTGACAGCATCCACATGGAGAGTCATTAGGCTAAAGCAAAAACTACAGGGGATGACAATCTATCTAGCAAAATAATGCCATTTGCTGACACGTTGAAGCTATCAATTGTTTTGGAGAATTCTCCCCAATATAGCTAGTTCTAAAAGGATAATAGCTGAACCGAAGATTCACTCAGAAAGGACGACTTCTTGGTTTTTACTACATCATGCAATCACACTCTACGCTACAATTCTACTCCCAATCTCATGATCTCCCAACCTTAAGTTATTTCACTACACGTTTTAATCTATAATTTCACCCAGTTGGTAACCTATTTACTTTTCAAATTTAACCAATCAGGATGCAGTTACACGATGTCAAACATTTTTTCTAAATTAACAGTAATTAATCACACAAGTCCTATGGTGATTGTTGATTTATATAACACACAGAATACACGTGATTAAATATATAACTACTTGGGTGCGCGGATACCCCAACAAAT
This sequence comes from Cassiopea xamachana, assembly GCA_900291935.2. NCBI lineage: Eukaryota > Metazoa > Cnidaria > Scyphozoa > Rhizostomeae > Cassiopeidae > Cassiopea > Cassiopea xamachana. Next base: position 14,584,595 of record OLMO02000231.1, on the reverse strand, counting down.
TGAGCTTCAACAAAGGCAAGCGGGATGTTAGTTATTGGTGTACCACAATTAGTAACTACAAATTATTAAGGCAAGTAATTTCTTCTCTCATTTTTGAATATTCCATATGAGAAGTACCCCCAGAAAAGGAGTACACGAAGGCTGTGTCAGATTACAATGTACTTGCGGCACCTAGAGTTCTGACGAGTACAGTCAGTGCTGGCTTGCAAAGTAAGGGGAGACGCAGATTGAATCTTTGTATAGATATTGAAAAAAGTGATAAGTATTAAGGTCGAATGTATTGCATGCCCAACGAACGTAATCTGTCGTCTGCGGATAATCTAGTACTATTGTTGAAATATGAACAAAGAAATTCTCTGAGTATTAATAAGAACACTAAATAGCATTTGTTAAAAACAACATTATTAAATGAGTGTTGAAAAAAAAGCCTTTAAAATTTTTCAACTAGTCTAGTGAACCACAATAGAAAGCTCTCTTGGATTTTGCAGTGTAAATGACAAATGTTAATCTATTATGGAAAACTGCATAAAGATACAAACTGTTTGGCAAGGCAACAGTAAATGTTGTATACGATGAGAATTTTTCCCTCTCGGTATGCGATATGTCTAGTAATCAAGGAAGAAAAAAATCTTTCGACTCGTTACTGCACAACTTAGGATAATTACCGTTTGCACATACATTGGTTATTTTCCGAAAGGTTAAAGCAGTTTATGCTTACATCTGCAGCGATACTGAAAGGGATCCAATAGGGCGTATACACAAATGTGAGTAAAAGATATAATTTTATAATGATAATTGAACGCACAACAGAAATACACCTAATGCTGTTCATAACAAAACACATCTTTCGGGGGGTGACAAACCACCCCGTTTTGTAAGAGCACCTATAATTTTGTTTCGGTTCTTAAAGTAGCGTACTAGTAAGACATGCAAAAAAACTGAAGAAAGAGTTATCAAGAAGAAGCATGCTGCAAATATAAATCCTATCAGCTCATGTCATTAGTAGATCAAGATTTCTTTAGCTACAACTGTCTCGAAGGATAGGGCAACTGATATGATCTAAAAGAATTCTGTCAACTCTATTTTTCAAGCATGGAATGAAGTGCTCGTGAATAAATAGGATCCGGTTGACTAGTATCTTGTTATTTCTATCCGTCAATTCCTGGTAGAAATTTCGAACGGAATGACTTGAAGACATTGGGTTCCAAAATGAAAGCAAATAAGATAAGGCACCAAACAAAAAATATGCTGCAAACATGACTGGTTAGCCCAAGCACCAACACACAACTGGTTCACATGCGCCGCGGCACACTATCTCGTACAGCTCCATAGGAAGCTAGGCCAATGACGTAATAGAATTATAAATGTAAACTATAAATTTTAATTCCCTGAATTATAAATTTCAACAGAAGAGCCACAACGAGAAGCATGTCAGAGAGAGTTCCTTTCTTCTTTGTTTAATGTGATATTTCAGAGCTCATTAGTTCGACATACCATAAGACGTAACCGATGTTAATTTAATTTAAGACATAACCAAAAAGACTTTACCTAGGAAATATAAGACATTTCGAGACATCATGCCTCATCCTCAACTAATAAGAAAGTGGCAATAATTGGTTTTATAGACAAAATTGGGGAGAAAACAAGTGGGAAAAACAAGTGGGAAATGTTTATGCAATGCAATATAAGCCTCCTATGTGAAGAACGCTTGAAGACATGCTGTTTGAGAGACTCCGATCTTAAAAGCAAGCAAAATTTTTAATTAAACGCTATTTAATACACTTGCTGAAGATGTCGCTACTTTCTTTTCCGTACAACAATTTTTTTACATGCTTCTCTTAGATTGCCAGGCGCCATTGATTTCTTCTCGTAAATTTAGATATATGCTCTATATTTTGTCTTCTCGATAAGATAGCATGACGAACAGTGTAAACACTTATGAATGAGTTTAAGAAGCCCATAAAGCTGTAAAGAAGAGAAAAATCGAGATTAGCAGTGTACATTTATATGCTAAATAAAATGAACATATCCCAGCTATAAGGCACATTTTTAGAGGCATTTGTCATGAAACCTTTCGTAAAGCAACTTCTTCTGAAAGCATCAAGTGTCTTATGATAGGATACGTTTTCCTGTGATAAATAGTATCTTATAATAAAATAAAATTCTTCTTATACAAAGACACTGTTGCACGCTAAATATTCAGCTGCAACCTAACCAATTAATGATCATATTTTAAGTTATTCAGAGTAGCATAAAGCCAAATTGCTATTAATCACAAGATGTTTTACGCCCTTGATATGTAAAAGCTACTCATTATCGAATCATATTACATGTGAATAACTAACATTTAGCAAGGCCTTAAGAATACTACTTTTTGCTTGAGTCTCAATTTTCTTAATTTTTCCCGAATTTGAAGCTGGGATTTTCTTGATATTTTCTCAACGTTTGCCATAGAAACTGGCTAGCATTGGCTACCTTGACATTATTCATCTTGCATGCTCGAATCAATATTGCATCTTTACCATATGGGATGAGGTAATATCAATTTTTGGCAAATCAAAGAAACTGAAGTTTGCAACTGGAGCCTTGAGACATTTTTAAGTGTCTTAAAATATTCTTTAGAGTTTAGCCTTCTGAGCATCAATTTCTTATGAAACTTTTTCTCATATAAAATTTCTACCTTTCGCGCATGTAGCAGTATCTTGTATTCACTTGAGTGAAGTATTTAGTGAAATCATTAGCTACTGGAAATTTGAAAGGAGCTGGAAGTTGGAATCATCTTTTGCTTTAAATGACCAATAGGGGCACACTACTCGCTCAATTCTCATTTCAACTCATCAAGATCACTGTGAATGCCGTTTAGAGGCTTAGCAAATTCTCTGGCAATTTTGGTGAAGAAGTCGTTCAAGCAAAAACCGGTCTTTAAATCATAAAACTGATTTTATTGTGATCCATAACTTAATGCGACTTTAATGAATTCAGTTTTCTCAGCAAATTGCATGTCATTGTTGTCAAGTCAATGCTTAGTTTTCTTGACAGTTTCTTGCCTACTTTTACAAGATAGGAAATCATCAATTCATCAACAAGAACCATGTTTCGATCATCATATGTCATTTGTCAATTCTATTTTCTTCTTGCTTTCTCCGACGTTTCTTATATATTATTTAAGTTCTCTGTGATCTGAAGCGTGATAAAATTTGTCTAGACCATCTCTCTAGCATAGAAGTACCGTCTCTAGAAAAAGGACTTGTGGGATTACTTCTACGTTGATGCTTTATGCTTGCTTCATTTCAATTTTTTGCTTAATACTTGCTTCCCATTGGCACATCGGTTCCTTGAAGCAGTGAAAGAACTCTTAGAATCCCTCAATAACCATACCAAAAATTTTACAGTGCTCGTCATAGAGCAGCGTATGATAACGGATTTATATATCTGGGATAGCATAATAGGGTTATAGTGCTTGTCTACTGTGAGGAAAGTTGATGGTTCCGGCAATCAAATATAGCTGGGTTCGAGGCACAATCGAGCATTGACGGAATCCTCCCTCTCTGTCCACCCAGCAGCAACAGTAACGGAACCATTGTATTTTTTAACGTTTAGTTCCACACAAAATGTGCAGTTCTAAAAAATTTGTGCAGCTCAAAAGTTTATTATTTAGTGGTCCAAGGGTGTAAGAATGTGAATAGCAGAAAAATGGTAGATTTAGGTATGAAATGGTAGGCAAAACACAACCAGAAGTGGGATTGTTAGAGGTAGTAGCAGTTAGCTACCCTTTTTTGATGAAATAAGGCAGGTCAGTCCCATCTGAACCAAAATTTAGGTACTCAACACAGCATCGCTGGATTATAAGTGCAATTATAAATTTTTCCTAAGAAAATCCTGAACGGAAATAGCCATACTACCTCACTTGCCGATGACTTCGGACAGTTTCCTTGTTCGGAAGTATGACGTGCTAGTTGCCTTCGGATTGTTTCAATATTTCTCTAACCTAACTCCACGATGTAGAATTCCAATACACTCTTTTTATAAGAACAAGTAAAATTCAGATTCACATCTCAATTTTCCCAAAGTTTGAGGCTGAATTGTTCTTAATTTTTTCTACAATTAGCAGTGTGTAGGCAATCGAGAAATTAGATAATATGCAAGACAAAACTAGATGCTTTGATTGACTGAGAGCCCATTAGCCAAATATTACATCTGAATCTGAGATGATCTCTCTTGGATATCAAGGTTTTTTATTGAAAAAGTGTATAAACAATTTTAAATCGACAGTGTTTGCGCAGTACCATCTTTTGCCAGGAGCAAAAACTTCACGAAAATCAAAGAGGAGAAGTTACAAGACTGCCAATTCTCTTCCGGCTAGCAGGAAAAGGACATATCTTGCCCAAAAGTACATCGTACAATAGCTCTTCAGTCCCAGGATTGGTTTTAATTTATTCCTAATCTCCCGTCAAATTTCAGGCTCATGTTCTTATAGAATTGTTTTTATAAAAATAGAGTTTAGTTGTTTATTCTATCGTCTCATGCACATTCAACATACAGCTTCCTTCTCTCCTAGAATGAATTACTTCCTTCTTCTGGTACTTTTGGCCACCGCTGCCATCGTAAGTAATTTTTGCGTTTTCCAGTTGTATGTGTTTTTGGCTACTGCATCAATAGGGGTGATATCAGGGTCAATTTTGTCCTAATTATATCGTATAAATAACTAAGTATATAATCAGTCTGCCAAGTATCTAATCGTATATAATCAGACCGCCAAGTGAGTATAATAATAATTTTTTTGAAACTTCAAGATTAAAATAATATCTTTTAAGTATACAATGATACACCTCACTACATTAAGTCAGTGTATAATTGACAAGTATATATATATATATATATATATATATATATATATATATATATATATATATATATATATATATATATATATATATATATATATATATATATATATATATATATATATATATATATATATATATATATATATATATATATATATATATATATATACACATATATATATATACACATATATACATAGCTTAGAATAATTCAGTGTGAGTTAGATAACGAAGAATAATGTTGTCTTCTTTGGTTGCGCTCCGCGGAACTCGTTACAACTCTAATAGAATTGAATGTGGAATTTTCTTAGATATACAGAAAGCTTTTGAAATTGTAAACCATCAAGTGCTTTTGCAAAAACTTTATCATTATGGTATGAGGCATTACACTAAATTGGTTTCAATCATTTCTGGCTAATAGACAACAGTTTGTTTCCATTAGTGATTACTTCTCCAGCCCTGTGGAAGTAGCATATGGTGTTCCTCAAGGCTCTATTCTTGGGCCCTTACTATTCATAATCTATATTAATGACTCGCCTAAGGTATCTAAATATCTGTCTTTTTCCTTATTTGGAGATGATTCTAATGTTTATTATGAATTTGATGACATGAAAACTCTCAATCATATATTTAATAGATAACTTTTGAAAGTGAAGTCTTGGCTGGAAGAAAACAAGCAAGCACTTAACATGAAGAAAACCAGCTTTGTTATATTTTGCTCCCCTAGAAAAAACGTATAGATCATGTGAATGTAAAACTTGGAAAGAAACCTGTCTCCAGGTCTAGGCATGTCAGATTTTTAAGCCTTTTAAAGGGTGAAAACCTTTCCTGGAAATATCATATTACTGAATTAACAAAGGAACTCTCAAGAAAATCTGATATCTTTTTAAAATTCCGACACATTCTTCCCTTGGATGTCTAGAAAACCCTTTATTATTCCATTTTCTCTTCATTTCTTTGCTATGGTCCAAAAATCTGGGGTTTTTATGTTATACCTATCTAGAACCCCTCTTCCTAGTTCGTAAAAAAAACTTTGAGGTTCATCTCCTTTCAAGATTTCACACCCCCTTCATCTCCAGTATTTGTTTCACTGAAAATTCTCAAACTGAAAGATATGATTCACCAGAATATTCTTAAATTTGTTTTTAAGTCACTCAATCATCTTCCCCCGTCACTTTCGGTTGAGTAGGGTGGCCTCTTTGACTGGCTATTCTATCATTAGTTTCTAGAAGTTTTTTGGGTGTGGCTTGGTGTAACTGGGTGTGGATCCTTGAGCCTGAGCATAAATATGACAAAACAAGTTGTTTAGTAAACATTATAGTGTCCTGCCTAACCAAGGCGAGAGATTCATACGGTGAATAAACTGGTCTAAGGCGCCTTAGGCTAATGAATAATGTACCTTTCAATGGTCTTCGCAATTGCTATTACCAGAAAAGTGGCACACGAGTGTAATTATTGATTGTTTACTGAAAAATGCATAACTACAGAACTGTCTTTTAATTCTTCCGTAAATACTTTCACATCCTTTTCGACAGCAGACATAATCACTTTTATTAACTTGGAAGTGAGACTACGACTGTTGACTGCTGCTCAACCACTAACAGAGGCTGGACGCAAGAAAAAATCTGGCGTCCAGTCCCATTGTTTTCGCAGATTAATGAGGAACTTATTGATTAAAAAGAAGCATTTTGATTGGTTCAGCACCGTTCAGGGTATCCACTGCGTGTTCATGACAGATTTAAGTTTAACATGAAGTTCTTCCTTCTCTTTAAGGCCTCGCAGCTTCAGTGTTCACTGTGTTGACGTTTAGAAGAGCTAAAAGCCTGAAAAGCAACTAAATTTGCCATTTCAATGACCATTAGCATTGCAGTTTTTTATTTTTTCTGAAAGTTGTAGGGTATTCAGTGAATGCCTTGAATACCCTGACGCTACGCCACTACTCACTTCCACAATTATTTTTAGTTCAACAATATAATTCATTTTCATGAAACACGTCAGGCTCTTGGAGGCAACATTTATCAATCCACAACAAATACTTTTCTTTATTATCTCAGATCAACAAAATGTTGTAGTGCTAAACTTTGGAATTACATTCCTCTTTTCATAAAAAAAATCTTTTTATAAAAAATCTGTTTTTATAAAAACTCATTTAAATCAAAACTGAAGGAATTTCTAATAAACAGCTATTCCATCCGTATTAGGGATACCTATAACTCACTTTAATCATATACTCAAGTCCCCTCAGTATTGCTTATCTGTTCTTTAGAGGTTCACTGGCTTTTTTAAATTAGTATTATCACTATACTATCTTCTTTATTTGAGTTCCAAATGGGGTGGGGGGGGGGGATCTCTCTTGATTAGTTTAGCTACTAGAGAGCTCCTCCTTAGACAAATATTAAATATTTGTTAATTGAATTGAATTGAATTGTGTTCACTCGCGGATGACCTGCATCGAGTATTGCCGGTTGGCTCTATTTAACAGGATCCATGCAAGTTATATGTATTAGTACTCTTTGCCATATTGAATCACAAGCCCCAAGTTGCTATTTTCCAAGTCTCCTTCAGCAGAGTCTACTGTATGTATAAAATGCTATATTTTTTATTTTTCAGGAATGCAAAGAAGGTGCGTTCTACCGATATTTGTAGTTATGCAGCGTATTGTAAAACGATTTGAGTTTAACTTTTAGAGAGCTCCTTCTAGGAAACATATTTAGATATATAGTCTATTTTATTTGTCTTAGTGAATTACTGTATTGACATGTATTACATATTATCAATTTGTTTATCTTACGCTAGCTAAAGTAATGTTATTGACATGTATTTAGATACACTTATGAATGAAGCAGAACTGACACTGAGCAACCCTATAGGCAGTTATTAGTAATAGTTCTGTATTATCAAAAGCAAACTGGAAGAATAGTCGTTCGAGCCTCATGAGGATAAAAGTATGTTTTGTTGTAGTTTTGCAAAATCATGTCTTGAAAGGGATTTATATTAGAATTGAGCTTCCATTATGTGCTGAATTTTTACTACACTTGTAGGATCATTGCTTTGGATAACAAATCCTACTCTAATTCATGGAAGCTCCAATTATCAATAATATTAGAGCTGGATAGTTTTTGAACTTTATCCAAATTTTTCTGTTACCAGACATTACGGTAGAAGATAATTCTAGACCGATGTCCAATGCTGACGAAGGTACTGACAAAAATGCTACATGCTTGGCCTTTTCATTTCATAGTACCATAATACCGTATGCTGTTATCTATTATTTCATCGAGTAGATTCAAGTTATTTTTGCATTATGTGGTGCCAAATAGGAAAATGAATATTCAGTATAGTTGAATTGAAAAGAATTTACTTCATAATGGCATAAAAACTTCATAACGTCAAAAAGTGCGTACGCACTGAAGGGGGTACCAAAAAACTCAAAAGCTTACAGGGGGGAGGGGATCTTCTCAAAGAACGCACATACGCTCAAGTAATTTCCAGGCACTGCTTACTTAGGAAGTATCCTAAATAAATTCTCTTGATTGTTATACAAAACGGTGGTAATTTTAGACTTGTCCGCTATGTATTGGAAAGGGGGTGTGGTTGAAATGAATATTGAGCGTACGTACTTTTTGAATTGGAAAGTTTCATCGATTCTTCAACAAAATTGGTAAGTCGCCCGCTGAAGTGGAGCCTCATTTTGCAATAACAGAATGGATCTGTGTAGTGGTAAAAAGTTTGAATATGCAGTAATTAAGGTTTTCAATGGAGGAGACTTTTGGTTTGAAAACAGGCATCTTCAATAACAATCCATTCCTTCCATTTGAAACAACATGAATCAATGAGATGTGAATCAGGAAACCCCATGTCACCACTGTTTGTAATTGAGATATAGATATCACTACAATTTCATGTTTTTCTGATGTCTTTGTAGCACTAAAAAGGGCGTTTGCTACATTTATAGCCAAGGAAAAGGTAGTGGTTATCAAAACTATTTATTGGGGGCTCCACCCATTTAATGTTTGTAAGCTCAAATTCAAAGTGAGAGACGTGTGCATAGCGGCAAGCAAATCAATCCCAAATTAAATTTATACAAACCATGATCCACCCTTATGGGGACTGGGACATACTTCAGTGCAACCCTCAAGTCCCCTTCGATCCCCTTCGATCCACTTCCTCTATCCTTTTTGTAAAAATTCATTGAACGAATACACCCCGCGTAAGGGTATCGCTTCATAAGTGTATCACTGTTTCGAAAAAGTGTATGAGGAGAAAAATGGGTCTTTTATTATAGCAGAAGGAATAGAATACCCCTGCAGAGAAACAGCAAGAAACGAGAGGGAATTCTGAGGTGCGAGTGAGGTTCATGTTTGAAGCAAGTGAGAGAGCTCACAGGCTGCGCTGAATGACTGCATGCTTTCCAGCCTGGTTTGTACAAAACTTGTAAAACAATCAAGATAAGGATCATAGTGCTTCGTACGCTAGATTCTATATTTCTGATGATACATTTTGAATACATTGGAAATCTTTTGCAGTTAAATTTTGCAAAGGAAATCGCTATAGAACACTAAAAGAAGATAAGTGTCACTTGGTAGCTGAAATTAATACACAGATCAACTGGGAGCTTCGTGCGTTTTATGAATATCTCCAACTGGTGAGTTTTCTGTTGTGGCTATTATGTGTACCTATTATCTGCATACCGCCACTCTTAAGTGCCCAAAAGACGGTGGGGCGGGGTTGGAAAAGCTGCTTTGGAATCTACTGCGGGAGTTCGGACTAGCTACCGTAAGAAAATACTGCTCTAAAGCAGTCTGTTCATAGCTCAGACACCACTGGCTGTGGCAGAAAATATTGCTATAAATCGAAAAATAAATAAGCGGGGAGCGTCTTCTAGGCACCACAGCAGTAGCGGATATTGAAGGGTAAGGTTGGCAAAAAGTCCCCCAGGTGCCGTCGAGTAGGCAACTTCTCGGAAAAGTACTAGAACAAATGGCCAAATACACGACTTTTTAATAAGAAATCACTTTTTGCTTAAGCCTCAATTTTCTTCTACACCTTTTCTCATGAAAAACACGTGTAATCGACAAATACTCCTACGGATTTTGTCGACTACACTTGTTTCTTCTAAAATGCTCTGCAAATTCAACCCCTTTGCCTTCCCCCCCCCCCCCGATTGTCCTTGAAAAACCTCTACTGCACCAAAAAGGAATTTTATATGTGGTTTCTTGATAAATTAAATGCTCCGCTGCTCCCCAGTGGCGGTTTTTCAAGTAAAACGGAGGCATTTGTGCGGAAGTTGCCGATTATATTAGAAACAGCCATGTACCGAGTATTAGCATCTGGTAAAGCTAAGTTTTCCGAAAAATCACCAAAATAGTGGCACCGGGGGTACTTTGTCTTTCTGCCTTCCCCTTCACAACCGCCACTGCTGCTTACTTAACTGTTAGCTTGGCTGCATAAGATACGTCCGTTGTTGCTACGTTTTATGCTACGTTTTAAACCAAGGTTGTCAAACTCATTTTGGCCCAGGGGCCATATAAGGCATAATATGTGTGACTTGGGCCGGGCAGGTTGACAGGATCCGAGAAGATGTGACGGCAAGGTAATAGGGACTTGAAGATATCCATGGCTACGTTTACACAGGCCCAGCCGAATATTAGAGCATCCAAATATTGGGTCGGCCCCGTGTAAACGCTGCCTAATGGTGAATTCACTCTGGATGCGGCGCGGCGTGTCGATGCACCTAGTGTCACAAAGCGTCGCGTCATTTCCTTTCTTGCTTTGTTTCCATTGAAAGCGTCAGGACGCGTACATTTTGTAAACAATCGTAGAATGTATCGTATTTGAATCTGTTATCGTATTTGAAAGGGGACAAACATGTAGTAATTCAAAAGAAGAGATTCAAGAAGCACGACTTTGTCAGGGCTATTTCGAATGCCAACGCAAATGAGCAAACTGTACCAACTCGTAAAACGCATTAACCTTCAGTGAGTTTCCTTTCAGTTTGTGGTTTGACACTTTCTTAAACACTTCCTATACGTACGTTATTCCTCGTGCTCTCTCGTACAACTTCGTCTTTGTATTCCATTTTACTTGAATCAAACAGTCGTATGACTTTCGTTACAAAATTATAAGCCATTCGTCAAAATTTGCTTCAGTAGGTACCATAGCATTAAAATGGTGTTTACTTCAACCTTAATATCAAGCATGAATGATATTTATCGTACAGCTTCTATCAGAGTTCATTGCTTACAGCTTTTGCGGCCATCAAGGTTTTTATTGTTGTGAAGCGTCACCACGCGTCAAAGTTGAATTTTTTAACTTTGACGCTTTGTGACATACAGCTCAAAAAATGCTATGCATGCGCATATCAGTCATGTGATTCGAACCATATAAGGTCAGCGTCATGACGCGCCGCGCCGTGACGCGTCCAGTCTGAATTCAGCTTAAGGCTGCTTTCCTAAGCGACCGAATATTTGCACGCCTAAGTGACCTAATTTGAGGTCGGTTAGCCAGCCCCGTGTGAACGCTACGTCTAAGTGGTCAACTATTTGACCGATCAAATACTCGGTCGGCCCCTTGCAAGCGCTACCTGTAACTCATCATTGGATGTTTCCTATCTGGCACGCTAGACAATGGCTAAAATCTGACCCACTTATCTTGGAGAGAACGTGGCGTGGCTGACAGCTGTACGACACTCATCCCTTTGTTAGGTAGCCTGCCAGCCTCAGTAAGTGTCATTCCCAGCACATCCTTTACGTCATTCTCCCACTGTCTTCTAGCCCTTCTCCTTGTCTCTTTCTATTAATCCTGCCTTCCAAGATGGTCCTTCCTATTCCATTATAACTTTTAAGGTGCCCAAAGTATTTTGACTTCTGTGTATGTATGTAACTCCTAAGCCAGTTTTCTTTCACCTGAGGTTCATCCCTTGTAGATTGATTTGTCCTATGTTCTATCAATGGTACCCTTAATATCCGTCTGGAAGTAAGGAAGTAAATAACTGTAAAAATGTTACGATTGGTTATGAAATGATAGGCGAAACACAACAAGAAATGGAATTGTTAGAGGAAGTAGCATTTCTCTCCTTCTTTTCCCTAAAATCAGGTACTTCAATGCCATTTGCAACTAGAATTTAATTCTTCAATACAATATTGCTGGCTTTTATGTGCAGTTCTAAATTTTTCTTTAGAAAAAGAGCCATGGTTGCAACAGTGAAAATGCAAGCTGAGCTAATGATCATGAAAGCACTTTGGAAAGGAGAGTCTTCTGACACTTAACTAAAAATTTTCAGGGCTTGCATTTTCACTGTTGCAACCATGGCTCTTTTTCTAAAGAAAAGTTAAGAAGATTGGCTATTACAACCAACTCAGTTGGTTGTAATAGCCAATCTTCTTCTTATTTCTATTTTCCCATCGCCATTTTCAGTTACTGTGCTTCCAAGATATTCATAGTTTTTCATTGTCTCTAAAATTTCACTGCTGACTACTGGTCCTGTTGTTTTGTCTGTTTTCATGACTTTGGTGCAAGGGAGACAATTACGGCCTACGGCGATAGAATGGTTCGGGACCACTGCTATAATAATAAAAATAATAATAACAAAAATGCTATTTAAAGTTGGATGCAAAACAGTAGAGCTGATCCTTTGAATAGGGTAACTAATTCATACCAACTATTTATAGACACACAATATATTATAACTCCAGCTAATTATATGTATTACAATTGCAACTATCTCCATTCCATGATTTGATTTGGGCTGTGAATGAGGCTGTATACAATTTTATAAGAAACCAGTATATAAGCAATCTTGTACCAGACAGCCTAAAACTTAAGAAACTCTTAGAGCTACAAGGAAAGAGCTAAGTAACTTTAAATAATTAGCACATAGAAATCGCTACCCCGTTCAACGTAAAGCTGATCCAAAACAATGTGAATATAAAATTGCTTTAGAATTAAACTCGCACTCACGCATTTTGTGCTTGCTGTATAACAAAAAGTTTGCTACTTTCATGTTCTGCGTGCGCTTTTACAGCAATTTATTTTGCTAGATGATGGCCTAAAATTAATAGGCAAGGTACTGATTCTAAAATGTGGCCTAAAATTAAGAGCCTTGTAGTACTAGGCCGTGAGCTAGATTTCTAATAAAAAAGACGTGTAGATTGGCTTGACGTTATCTCATCAGATATAGAGTTGCAAAGAACACTGCCTCTAAAGCCAATTGAATTTAATCCGTTTAGAAGTTAAATCCAATCTTATAAACATAACCCACATGAGTGTTGAATTTTGGCAATTTAAAGACGTATCATCAGTTTATCAGGTGGAAAAGCTCTAAGAAACAAGTCACCCGTGGCATTCCGCAAGGGTGATGTTTGGGGCCTCTTCTATTCATTCTTTACACGAATGATTTTTTAAAATTCCCTATCAACATTCTACCCTGATATGTATGCTGATGACACAAGTGTCTCTACTAGTAGTGAAAATCCTCTATAACTTTTAGAGCATCTAAAAAAGAATTAGATGGGATCATAGACACAAAATAAGCTAAGTCTTAACGTAGCAAAATGCGAGTACATGTACAACGATGTGATATTTCTTCTAATGCTAAGTAGCCTTCGAAGTCAGGCACGATCGGATAAATCAGCGTGGCATTGGTTGTTTGATTATATAAAAAAAAAATCATTTATATAGAAGAGTTAACAGGTCTCCAGTGAGATCCGTAATTAAGCGTATAGCTAACTGAGCGAACAACGAATAATCAATAAAACACTACCATCTGCGAGTTTAAATAACTAAATACAGGAAATACGTTATAGAACTAGCCAATCATAATTAAGAAAAACAGGAAAATGACTAACATAGTAATGGTGTAAATATTTGACGTTTAAAAAGAAAAACAGCTAACTGTTTTTTAAAAACAACAAGAAAAACATCTATTCATATTCTAAATAAATTTATCGAAAAGGAATGAAAATGAGGCAACCTGGTCAAATACAGTGTGATGTTGTTATTTGTATTAAATAATATCTTTGATATTGGCAGCTTGCAAATTGACTAAGATGAAATCAAAAGGGTAGGTACAACAAAATACTTAGGTCTTAGAATAGATGAGAGTCTATCCTGTAGCCAACAATATAGAATAGTTAATGGAAAACTGAAAGGAGGGCTCAAAAAGCGGAACTAAGGATTTGGCCACAATGTTCTCACACAAGCTCTTTTATCTCAGAGCTCTATGTTTTAGTGTACAAAATCACAACTCCACCACCGAATTATGACAAATGAATTTTTTTCAAAAAGTATTGTGTCACAAAAATGAATATATTTTACAAAATGATATCGGCATTTTTTGACTGAAGTTTAGATCGATAAATTAATAGGCAAGGTACTGATTCAAAACAATGCACTACACAATTTCTCTTAAAATCTCTTTCTACTGCACTTAGTCAAATTTCCACTTTCATATTTTTCTTTTTAATTTTATTATTCTTACTTAAAAGTCAAAGTCATGGGAAACAGGGCTGAAAAATTGTTGTCATTTATCAGTTGCTTTTTACTTGTCGTATCGCGATTCTATCGATTTGGTTAGCCGGTGTTAAGATCGTGGCCAAAGGCATGTTTAGGCTAAAGAAGGGCTTGTTAGCAAAGTTTATGAGTCAAGAGGATGTCAAAAATAAAAAACAACCACACTTCCAAAGAGAATCTACCAAATTAGTACACTGCACAATGCCCCCAGTGCGGTGCCCAGCACCTGCAAATGGGACTTAGTTGCCAGAGCAATGTCATTGAGCAACAGTAATAAGGCCAATAAGTTTGATATGTAAACTCTGCTCACTGCAGAAGATACAGAACAGGGCATTTTACCTTATTGAATCAGCCTCTAGTAAAGATGAGATACCATCCAAGCGATTAATGGCTATTGCTTAGAGCTACAATTCTCTCTCTAATCTTCTGGAGCACGTATAAATGAATAAACACAAATATATACCTACATACATACATATATATATATATATATATATATATATATATATATATATATATATATATATATATATATATATATATATATAATCTATGTATCAATGTAAAACAAACGTTAGAAGTCCATCAGAACTGGGTTTTTCCAACCGTTGTTTCGGTGGCAAAATCTGTAGTAGGTAGAGCGAATAGCAATGTCCATGGTTTTGGAAACTAGACGTTGTTGCTTTATTTCTGGAAAATCTAACTCTTTTAATAGCTTGAACAGGGAAATACAAGAGTTTCAAGCACACCTAACGCGCTCATAGTCATGTTGATAAAATTAACCTCCAGATATGATGGTGACAATGAAGTAGTTAGGGGTCTGTACTTGCTCGACTTGAGATCACTGCTAATCTTAAGAATGCTGTTAGTTCGAGGATATGTATTTCATTTCTATGCTTATTATGCAAAGTAATATCAGGTCTAAGGGTGTCTCCACTAATCAAGCTAGGAGATGGAGATGAAGGCAGGTCAGCATAGATAGACCTATCTGTCAAATGTGAAAGACTTTTTGAAAAGTATAAGAGAACCGCATCGTATCTCTAATTATATCTTCCTTTATCAAAATATTGCTTGCAGCCTGATACTATTTGCTGCAATGTTTCACTTTATAGACAAAAGGAGTGAGACGATGATTCAGAAAGGGACCATTTATCACGATTTTTCCTAGAGGCGAGAATGTTGTTTAGGTATTTGAAAGCAAAATGAAATATTTTTTGGGTAAGCTTTGTTGGACCTTCGACCACATAGAATTTGCGCTGGAAAGTGAGTATTTTAGGATTGATGAATAATAATATTAATCTGGAAAACAATTATTTCTTTGCAATTACCTATTAGTGATTCCTGCTTGCTGACTGATTGAGACTTGTCCTTGCAGGGATATTATTTTGCACATGAGAAGTACAATCTGCCTCATTTCAGCAAGTATTTCCTGGAAAATGCCAAAGATGAATTGTCACATGCTCAGAATGTAAGTAATTTCTATCATAAAAGAGTTCGGCTCATTGGTTCTAGCCTGTGCACAGACTCGACTTCTTTACTTTAAAGCAGATTAGTTGAGTTGAATGCAAAATCGTTTTCCCTGTCCAGTGGAGTTCATGCAATAGCGGCGAAAAGTACATTGGCAGTTTTTCCTACTGGGAAATGATTTCACGCTCCGCACCATGCAGCAAGTACATAAACAGGACATAACACAACCTGCGCAGAAATGGATAGACAAAAGGTGCATGTACAGATTAACACATTTATACCATGGCATTACAATGCTCGGACTCTTTTGTGTTGCAATACAATTGAAACGGTGCCACCACCAATCAGAATTGGTTCCCGAAACCTGGGAACCGCACATGACCACCGACTTACACAAACGCTATTTGAAAAGGAAAAACGATTTGAAATTTGACTAAACTGGTCGGCTGTAAAATAAATCAGTCGAGTCTGTACTGTTCCGGACCAATCTGACTCCAATTTGATTGGCAGAGCAGTCTGATCCCTGCTAGGCCTATATGACCTTCAGAGCGTGGGCTTACACCACAGAAGCTATAAGTTTTTAATCACTGTTGATAGCGTTAGTCATGAAACATAAGCACAACTATTTCAATGAGCTAAAATTTTGCAATAATAAGTAAACGAAGCACTTTGCGGTTAGGCGCACAGACCAGAACAACAAATAATAACAACAAACATGATGGAGGAGCTGCAATACCTCATGTAGAGATGCAAATTAAGCGATTTTCAATATACGCATGTCCAAACAATCATTGTTTGGAAGTCTTTCGTGCTCCTCCGTACTATTTTCCTTTACAAGCTAGTTTAATGTTTACCCGCAGCAAGCACTTATTTTGAAAAGCCTCGAAGTCGAACACCTTTCAGACCAATATGGCTCTAGCCAGACAGATTTTTCCAGAGAGTCATATTGGTCTAGCCTATTATGATGCTGGAGGCATATTGGACCAAGAGGTCAGGCTAATTGGTTCAGTCCATAGAATCAGCCCCATTGGCCTCTTGAGAAGCACGTAGAGGATGTTCACAGGCCTCATTTTGCCTAATGTACTTTGCTCCATCTTTCGTAGTTGATGCAGTATCAAATGACACGTGGTGCTGAGCTCAATCTCATTGATGTTGCTGCTGTAAGTATATTGGATTATTTGATTTTCGCACTGCAACTTAACATCTATTACTAGTGGAGTATCTGGTAGTTGTGGACAGCTAGGTCAAATGAATAGTAATGTTGAAGATTCCGCCCCTGGACAACAAGATGCCAGCTTTTTTCCACCCCTGGGACACTTTTGGCAATTTTTATTGTTGCTTTATATTTGTAGATAAGGAGAGATCTCTTGAAATTTTGGTGTAGCTCAACCTTGGTCTTTGTGACATACTAGAAAGTCCAGTCTTTTCCTGCACTCATGTTGTCAATTTGATGGTGATAGCATGAAGTATGAAATAAGCTCTCAAATTTTGTACCACGTGATTCAGTACAATTTTGCCAACCCTGAAACACAGGCCTTGCTAAGGGCTTGCCAGAGCTCCCACTAGTTCTCCAAAACACTACTGGGTTAAGCAACGCCTCGAAGTAGAGCCAAGAAATTTCCTTAGTTTTTCAGTGTACAACAATTTGCTAAAATGAATCTTTTGGACACCTGTGAGCATTGCATATGATTATTTTTCTTTGGTTCAATGAAAGTAACAGCGCCTACTTTTGACCAAAGCTCGCTGTTCGAGCTCTTTGCTTGTTCAAATTTAACCAAAAATAAAAACAAAAGCTGCATGATTGGAACGTTGTCACGCTCATCTTCCTTATATTTAGTAGCCCCTACTCCTAAACTTCATCCGCTGTCTCATTTCATATGTGCCCTGCTTTTGTTCATTTGCACTGCTTCTACGAATTCAATATCTTCCGTTTCACGCTGAAAGTTGGCCTTCATTCCCATTTGTAAGTCAACGTCAATATCGCATTGTAACTTTCCCCTTCAAATTCTTCATTTTTATTTGGAGTCAGCTCGGCTCTTCATCTCTGCTTGGGGGGCTGCAGCCCTCCCATAATTTTACCTTTCTCCCTGTCAACATCTAATTTTCTATGCACGATAGGTTTTATCTATTAACATTTTTTGACACCGCAAACTGTCAGGACTTTGGCAGTACTAGTCCCCCAGATCAGGAAATGTCTTTTTACACATATTATTTCTTCATGATTTCACGGTTATTCAGTAATATGTGTGTGGATTGGAACTTCTCGTTTGCTTTAGCCCAACAGTAAACAAGTATTCAGTAGTAGCTGCGACGCAATTAATCATGCTTATTGGCTAGAGTCTAATGTAACAAAGCAAATTGAAAAGATCTGGCGAACAGCTGATAAATATCAGGATGTTCATGTACGTATACCTTTTGTATTAAATTTGAAATTTAAATGTTCTGTTTCATGCATTCATCGTTTCAGATTTAAAAAAGCCTAGTTCTTAATATTGAAGTTGTCTGTCGCGTAACACTTAAATGGCTAATTAATTGATTTATTAATGATTGATTGATTCCGGCTGATTGATTGATTGTGGTTGGCTGATTGTGATTGGTCGACTGTGACCGACTGATTAATTGTGACTGGTTGATTAAATAATTGATTGTGACTTATTTATTGATTGATTGATTGTGACCAATTTATTACTTTATTGATTGATTGACTGATTGTGATTTATTGATGGATTATTTGTAAGTGATTGATTGATTGGTTGATTGATTGATTGATTGATTGATTGATTGGTTGATTGATTGAGTGATAAATTAATGAGTTGATTTAAATGATCAGTGATTTCTCCCCGCTCTACGTTGATTCACATAGATTAATAACTTTATGCATCGCACTTCTAAACTCAAGAATTATGCTATTTATCGTGATTTATTTTGCCTTACACCATCATTTGAAAGTAAGATAGGTACACTTAGGTTTGAAGTGATGGAAACACGGCGAGAGATGAAGTAAGAGATAGTAGCATTTAGCTACTTTCTTTTGCCGAAAGTAAGCAGTTTAATGCAACGTGCAACCATGCTTTAATTTTTTTAACGGAACATCGCTGGATTTAATGCGCAGTTCTAAAGTTTTCTTTAAAAGTAACTCTGCATGCAGGTACTGCATAGTTAGATAAGTTCAAGCCAATAAAGGTTGTTTATTTTGCAGCTGATGGAACATTTGGAAACACACTTTGTCACTGAACAGTACGAAAGCTTGAAGAAACTGGCAGACATAAAAGGTAGCTTAAAACGCATGGGTGTTTGTAAAGACTCGCCAGTGAAAAGTTGTGATAAGTTAGCTGAATTCCAGTTTGATCAAACTATCATGAAGGACTTTGTCAAAAGCTAAGAACCGTCGATTTTTGCCATTTATCATGTAGTTTCTTTTAAGTATAGTGCAAGTCACTATTCTTAGGAACTTGATCGGAACATGTCGAGATAATCAGATTTCTACTGTATTTTTAAAATACCCTTTTCCAAAGGATCCAATGTGACCAAATAAATATATGTGCTTCTAATTAGCCTTTATCTGTTAGGCGCACTGTGTTATATGTTGTAATTGCATATTTTGTTTATCGCATTATGTCAATTATTTTCTTGGTTTTGAACACTATAACGAGTGTCCCAAAAAATTATCGGCATTTGACAAGTTGCTGCGGAGAACCGTCAATTTCAAAAGAAATTTTAACTTTATGGCATAGATGAGATCTCAACTTGAAATTTGCAACCATACATATCCAAATTGGTTGCATTGAGAGAGCTAGCATAAAATTTTCAGTTAGATATAAATTGTAAATTCAGCTAAGTAATCGAAAATTAGTTGTAGACCTGCAGAGCTCAGCTAAGACACTTTGGAGACGTCTGCTTACCATCCAAGGGTGGACTGCCTGATTTTTTGGTCCGGGCCTAGTTCGACTAAACTGGCCCACGAATTGTAAAAATAAAAGAAACGGAAGTACATCTTTCCTGCATTCACTTACTAAAAACGTAACGTTTCTTTCTCTTCTGACAACCGGCTCTTCGAGTATCCAGCCCTGCTAACACCCACTGCAAATTATCTTTGCTACCTAGAGCAACAGATAAGTGATTATACAAAGCAAGTAACTAATTCATGTGCAATTGCATACACAATAGGGACTTATATTTCCATTTCATTTTTTCATTTCAATTAATATTTTAACACGTACATCCTTTCAGCAAGATTTACGAGGAAAAAGAAAAAATAATATGTAGTTACAGCATCCGAAGAAATTGAAGGTAAATAGAATAAAGTTACTGCTCTACCAAGGTGTGGTGTTTTGTCCTTGCAGGTTCCGAAGGTACTCTAAGGAAGGTTCTGAAGGATATCTTACCACAATGCTGTCTAAGTCTGACAATTTCCAGTATTTTGAGTATTTCATGGTTAAATTTTTCCTCTCATACTGTTATTTTATATAAGAATAATTTAACATGGGCCTCAACACTGATCTAGAGTTAACAGCAAATTATGAATAAGCCGAGGCTGAAACACAGTCGTAGCATGTTGTGAATTGAATTGAAATCCTATATCATGTGATATGGAGCATGCGCATGGATGAGACACGAGTTACGAGAGAGGGGTTGCTGAGAATATAGTTGAAAACGAAGAGCTTCAAGAACACGAGGAGAGAAGAGACATTTACTGAGAGAAGAAGATTGACATTGAACATTATGCTTCGAGAAAGCATTTGAGTTGAGAACTCTTGGACTTGTTTTGTGTATGTTGTTGCTGTAATTTGTTTTTCTTTATCGATATATATACCTCAGAACTTCAACGCGCTGAGTTATTCAGTGAACTCTCGATTCCTCAAGACACCCAAATTAAATCGATAATCTTGGGAAAATATGAGCAATGTTTTCCGAACATAGTATGCATTTTTAGACAACGATGCATACGCTTTTCAATAATATATTCTTATTTGTCAAATATCAATATAAAATTTATGGGGAGTTGAGGTAATAGTAAATAAGTATTGTGCATAAAGCAACATTCATTGAAATGATTTTTGTGTGAGATTCGAGAACATGAACAATTAGTCTACAAGTGGTAGCGGGCTTACTTATTTTCCAGGGGGGCTGAGCCTCCAAGATTTCTTCAGAAAGGGCACATTCTTTAATACCCCGCAAGCAGTACAGTGGAATCCCGTTGAAAAGAACTCTCAATCGAAACAGAAAATGGTTTCTTGTATCGGAAATTTGTTATAAGGATAATAACTGATTAATGTATTCTAGCGCGCCTCACAAGCTCTCCATTAACTACTTCCAAGTTCTATGCACATGGTCATCAAAGCGTGAAGCAGTCAGAATCGCTAGTTCCCTTAAGAGCCAGAGTATGCTCTACGTACAACAACTGGTGGCTTGAGATCACATCAGGTTTACCACAAGGATCGGTCCAGGGTCTTCTGCTATTTACTGTCTTTATGAACGACCATGCTTTCTTCATAGATGACTCTCAGTTTTGTTTTATATTGCACCATGACATCAAGAGAATTTTAGTGCATTCCTTTGATTGTCGGGCAAAGGTGCATCTTCGTCACTTACTCTTAAGTGCCAAATTGCCAGAGGGATCGTTATATGTAGGGAGGGTTGGAAACATCGGAGGAAATTAATATGCGTGGGGGGGGGTATAACAACAGCTGTGAAGTCTAAGAAAATACTGCTATGAAGCACTCTATGTTCATTAATCAGGCGCATATATAGTCGTGAGAATGTAAGCAGCACAAATATATTACTAACAGACTGGAAGATTTGCTCAAGACATCTGTTTGAAACACGTTTTTATAAGCGTAGGAGACGGGGGAAAGGGGGCTACAGCCCCCAAGCTGGGCAGAAATCCATTTCACTCATGCAATTTTTCTGAAAGAAAAATAGGAAAGTTGGGCAGACAGTTTACGGAATGTTTACATCCCAGAATGTGGAAGAACCAATAAGCGGGGGTCCTAATAAGAGCGGGGAGTTGTAAGAATTTCCAAAAATTAATTAGCGGGTGGGACGACAATTTGGCGCTTAAGAGTAAGAGTAATTCTAGAATAATATAATGCAAACAAAGAGTTTCTGCATGGTTGCAAAGTTAGTTATACCCAGGATAATTATAAGGAAGGGACTTAAAACCTACTTCGCAATAAGGACAGAATTTGCAAGGAGCTCGCAAAGTAGAATCTATAAGGCTAAACATTTGTTTGTTGTACTTAGAAATTCTATATACCTGTAAGCGTAGGAGAGGGGGGTGATAGGGGGCTGCAGCGTCCCTTAGCTGGGCAGAAATCTGCTGCATTCTGGCAAATTTCGTGAAAGAACAATAGGATATTCGGCCAATTGTTCAGATTGCTCTCAAGCTCGCTTTACTCATTCGGGCAGAAATGTTACAGCTCCCCTAAATTTGAAGTCCTCCTATGCTTATGGCTGTGTGTGAAGGTTCATATATCGGGATTCTACTGTACACATACACTTATACATTTTCTTTAGTCTCAAAATTCCAGTACTGAACTTTGTGAAGTTTTCGAGCAGTCGGGCACTATTGTCTTACCAAACAGTTGTTTTCATAAAAGAAGAGTGTGTTTCATTTCAGAGCGATAACTTTCTCCATGTTCAATCACCCATTATCTTAAGTATGACAAATTTTACCCTGCTGCATACAATATTTTCTGTGCAGGCATTATGAAGCGTAGCTCCTTGCTTTATGAAACGAAAATTTGAATGGGCAAAAATGAAGGCTCTGCCAAACCATATATATGTCGAAAGAAGTGATTGAATCTTAATTGAGGGTTGCACGAATATCAAGGAAAGTCGGGGAAAATGAGTAGTACTCCACAGAAAACAACTGGGAAACAGTTAGGTGCTAGGGGGCCGAGGGAGTACGTGCCCCCTTGAGAATTATTTTTAAAGACGCAAAGCTGAGAAAACGATATTTTAACATACTTCTCGAGGTCTGAAGGGGCACTAATTTAAGGTCTGAGGTGGCGCCATTTTTCTTAATAATGAAGCACAATACTCTCCCAGCACGATACTGCAGAGAGAATCTGGGAAATTTTTCTGAAATAGACGTTTCAACCCTGCTCAGACTGCGCCTATGATCTTCACAACGTTCTCTGCGTTTAATTTTCGAACAAACGGATGAAAAGCATGAAAAAACTCTTGTAGATTTAAACAGAAAGCTAGAAGAACCATCGCTCAATCAACCTCCTCGTATGTATGTACATTCAGCGGCTGAGCCAGCCATCGCAGACTGGGGGGAGGGGGAAGGGGAGGACTTTTTGACCACATGCTAAAGTGATAATGTCAGCCTCAGTTTCATGCATTAATCGATGAATCCTAAATACAGTTCTAGATAACCACAATTCTACAAAAGAATTCTAAAATAAAATTAAAACTAAATAGTTACAATGTACCATGCTACAAAGAAATAGATTAAACTTAAAGAAGACAGGAAAAGAGAACTTTGCAAGATGGTATTTAACACTGATTGATTAACCCACTCCGACCTTGTATGTCGCTTGGAGTCAAAGTGTAGCAACTCCATTTTGGTTACTTTATTTTCCATTTCATTCATTACGTGTACTTATTATTTTATACATGTTGTCACCATCAT